>QRDG01000527.1:1349638-1541596 GCA_012064385.1 Puccinellia tenuiflora
GAAGAATTTAGAAATAACAAAATTCTTGTGTAAGCTATTGTTCCTTATGTTTCCTTTTTCAGGCTTTAAGCAAAAAAAAGCATATGTAATGCTACTATTCCTTGCAACAGTTCGGAGCCGCCACTAACCTGTTTGTTACAGAAAAATCATAAATTTAATTTGGTTTCTTGCTTTATCGAATGACAAATTTCAAACATTACTACAAGTTTTCAGCTTTGACGACATCTAAATTACTTCTTATGTACAAGTTTTTAGGGTGTGTTTGGTTGGGTGGCTAGCCACCAAGTGGTTGTGGGTAGCCATTTTTTAAGTGGTTAGCCCATGTTTGGTTTGTGGTGTCGGGTGTGTGGGGGTAGCCAAATTTTAGGCATATTCCCTAAAAAAAGTGGTTGAGCTCAACCACTATAAGTGGTGGTTGAGGCCGACCACCCGTGGGCGAGTCCCTGCCATCACCTGCGAAACATTTTACGACATATTCATCGTACTCAAAAAATAGAAAATTTACCTTTTTTTAATATTTGAAAAGCTTTTCATTATTAAATATATTAAGACATTTTACCCGTTTATATATGTGAAAAAACTTCCCCTTATTATATAAATATTAAGAAAAGTTGACAGATTTCCCTTTTAAATATTAACCAAACATTTACCTTTTAAATATTAGAATAAATTTTCCTTTTTATATATTAAAAATATTGGAATACACTTTTTCCTTTAAATATAATAACAAATTTACCCTTCTAAAATAGCTTCTAAAATAGTTGAAAACACATTTTTTTATATATTAACAATATTTGAAGAAACTTTTATATTTTAATTATTTGAACGAAATATTCACTTTTAAATATTTAAACAAACTTTTCTTGATTTATACATTAATAATATTGGAATAAACATTTCCCTTTAAATATAATAAGTAATTTTACGCTTTTAAATATTTGAAAACATTTTACTATTATATATTAAGAATATTTGAAGAAACGTTCCCTTGTAATTATTTGAACAAAATATTCATTTTTAAATATTTTAACTAACTCTTTCCTTTTAAATATTTGAGCAAAGTTATTTCAGATGCTGATATTTTACCTCAACACATTAAGAAATTCCCTCTCTAAATTACTGTATAGTATAGATATTTAAACAAAATTTTCCCTTTTATAAATATATTACGGGGTTTCCTCAGCATCTTAAAAACAATTGACCATATCACTCTAAGCATTTCTAATCACTCAAAATAAACATAAATATAGCCACCCCTAACCACTTTTTATCACTTTAACCAAACAGAAAACATGGCTAGCCAACACACACAACCAAACATGAAAAATGGTTACCACCAACCACGTGGTTAGGGGTGCCCCCAACCACTTTTTTCATAGCCAATGAACCAAACACACAGTCATCAGTTTTGAATGCCATTGTAAAATATTCTTATGTGCGACCTGACTATTTAGATTCATGTGAAGGAGAATCTCAACAAGGAGTCAACCGTGCAGCAAAACTCACTTAGCCTGCCACTACTCCTGACCCGACCATCAAGAATATAGTTTGAGTACCATACATGACATCTTCAACATCATTATAAACGTTTGATTTTCTGAGACAACATTTTTTTTAATCTCCCACCTGATTTGTGCCCTGAAGGATAGTAAGTGGGCTTCACTTGGTTGTTTGAAGCTGTACAAGTTTCTGTATTTTTGTTTTCATTTGCAGAAAAATAGTGTGGTAGCGTGCGTGCACTTTTAGCACTTTTCTTCACAATTAACTGTCGGAAGAGTCGACATCCAGATCGAAAATTTTGCCACCTAAGAGAGTTGTTCAGTGTCGATCATGACGGTGGTAAGAATGGCTCAAGAACACTAGAGAGATTTTATGGTCAAATTGTGTAGCATGGGCGGTGGATCTAAGATATTTCAACAGCGCCGAAATTTAAATGTGCATTTCAGTAATATATTTTCTTCAATTACTCACTCTTGTTTTTGAGTGTGCTTCTTTCGTTGCCCACGATTTGGTTTCAATCAGAGAAAGATTTGAAGTAGGAGTAGCAGTTTTTACACAGTAGTGGAGGTAATTCCAGCTACACGCCACTTGGGCAACCAACACAGTTTCCAGCTGCCACTGACGAGTCATGTCACATCGATAGTGGGTTCCAGTCGATCGTGGTCGACAAGCGTGGCCACGTACTCCGTATCTGGTATCCCCTGCCACCGGGGAACGACACGAGCGAAATAGGGCGGCGATGAGGAACGTAGCCGTTTCCGGCCACATTTACCACACTGACAGGTGGCCATCACGAAGTGCTTAACTATTCCGGGCCCACTTGTCATCGACCGTGCGGACCAGCAGACGTCACGGGCGATCCCGATCATGGCTCACAGGTCAGCCTTGCACATCGTAAAGCCCTCGCCGATGGAAAGGGCCCAAATTTTTTGACGAGAAATCAGGAAAGAGAACCAGATTTACGGACCAGCCCCTCCACCTCTCTATCGATCGATTCCGCCCATGAATCCCCGCGCGGTGAAAACCGAAGCCGCCGAGGAGCGCCGTACGCCGGCGACGTCGGCGGCCGCGGCCGGCCGGGAGCGGATCGCGCCCCGCCCCCGCGCAGCTGATAGAGCTCAGCAGCAGCGACTCCGACTCGGACGGCGGCGGCAGCGCGAAGAGGGCGCGCCTGGCGGCACCGGGCAGCGGCTCGGGGAAGCGCGCTAGGGTTTCGGCATCGGCCGTGGACGTGCCGCCGGGTTTCCTTGATCTGCTGCCCGCGCCGCCGCCGCCGTCGCCGCCCTCGAAGAGCGCCACGAAGCAGTTCTGGAAGGCCGGGGACTACGACGGGAAGCCGGTCGGGGATGTGCAGCCGCCGTCTTCTGGTATTGCTTTTGATCTCACGGCTCGTGTGACGCCGCTGCATTCCCTCATTGCTTGATTTGCATTGGTTTTTTTCCCGTCAGAGAATGGCTCATTAGATAGATGGAACGGCCAATATTCGGATGGTTCGTTTTCTCCTTCTCGTTAATTTGTGCATGCGTGTTCAAGGTCGATCGGTGCGCGAATGCTTCAAGAAGAATATGGGCGGTTTGGTTCTTTGCTGAGGAAATTTTATGCAATTCTGATACCTGAATTTCTTGCAACAATTAGTGTGCGTACAGAATGGGGAATATTTGGAAATATATAAACCCTTCCCTTATGAGTGTCAGACCTTCAGTTTCAAAACATGAAAAATTTGGGGTTCGCAGCGGGGAGTGAATGCCTGTAAGAACGGTAACATTTTCGACGAGATCAAGACTACTTTTAGCACTTTGTCTGGCATGTTCATACTGTTTGATGAATGCCAACGTGCTTGAACAAGGGGCTCAACCAACTAATGTACCGTGTGGGGGTACATCTGTTTAGTTTTGTGCTGATACTTCTCAAATGAAGCACATGAAAATGTGAAGTAATAACACAGAATATACTATTAACTGTACGGACACTAAAGAATTCTCATCTCAATCATATAACAGTTACGATTCCCTGACTGTTTTTTGTGTGGACTTCCTAATGAAAGATACAGGTGCCGTTGGCATATCTGTTATTATCTTAGAAAGTTATGTGTTTCAGTAGCGATGAGCTTTGTCTGAATCGAAGGAAGAAAAATCCTTGTAGACTTTTTACCTTTTCCCTTCAATGTTAAGAATGTTAATATGCATGTTATGTGTAATTTTGTTTGATTCGTATATGTGTTGTTTTTTGTGTTCTCACCTACTTATTTCAGCATCTGGATTGGAACATGTCCGTGTACATCCTAAATTTTTGCACTCAAATGCGACAAGCCACAAATGGGCGCTAGGGGGTATGGACTCTTCATCTTCAGCTCACCTTGTTCATATCTTGTTTCTTCACATGAACGCTAAATCAGCAATGCATTGTTTGTTCATATCATCCTCCAGTCTTTGATCATGTCAATTAGCTTATATATACTTTGATTGATGTTACAGCTTTGGCTGAGCTTCTCGACAACTCACTTGATGAAGTAAGCTAGAGAAGATATAAGTCGTTATTCTAGTTTGCATAAGCAAATCCTTGTATGTTTACTGACCCACTGCTTCTTTTTTAGGTTAGAAATGGAGCTACCTTTGTGAACATTGACATGTTAGAGAACAGTAAAGACAAAACAAGAATTCTCCTTGTTGAAGGTGCAAAGATTTCTGTCCACTTGCCTTGACTGATGATGACATATGCTTCGTTCTTGTTACCTGACTAGAAAAACATAATGAGAATAAGTTTACCTAAATCAAGTTACCAAAAGAAACCTGTCCTGCTGAACTCATACTAGAACTGAACATTAACTTGTATGGCAAATTAAGGCTAGTTTAAACTAAGAGGAAACTGCATCACCATCCTAACATCTAAATTAATTTGTTCTATCTACATGACATGTTGTATGGAGTATCACTATGCAAGATTCTTTTATAGGAGGTCCTTGTTTCACATGTCACATGTTAAATACATGCCAGTCTATGCTACATTCCCCTTACCAACTATTTGACAGATGAAACAAATTTATGTTAGAGAAAGTTACAAAATAAAATCTAATGGACAAAATAGTCAGACAACCTTATTAGATCAGCTCCTGCATGAATACAATTCAGTTATAATGAGCTAAATGTTATTTCTAATTTGATGTGCATTAGCTTGGTAGGGTAGCAAGTTCGCAATGAGCTACAAATGGAGCAGCAGTGACAGAATTTCACATACTTATGCTAGTATTTTTTGACTTATTGCCTAGATAACGGTGGTGGAATGGACCCAGATAAGATGCGGCAGTGCATGTCCTTGGGTTATTCGGCCAAGAGCCAAGTTGCAAATACCATTGGACAATGTAAGTTGGAAGAGTAAATTATTTGAACACCTTCAGTTGATGCATTTAAATTATTTTTTTGTATGCGGGTAAAACTAAGCATTCAATCTCCTTGCTTTGCTGCTGTCTTTCAGATGGAAATGGTTTCAAGACTAGTACAATGAGACTTGGTGCTGATGTTCTAGTCTTCTCCCGTAGTCGCGGAGAAAATGGCGAAAGGTTGTCTTCACACTGTATTCTGAGTCTTGACCATGGCAGTAGGAACTATCACTGGAAGATGGTTGTTACCATGTATATTGTGTAGCATTTCCGAACCACCAAAATTTCTTTTGGCAAAAGAGTACGTAAATAAATCAACTAGCAATGAATCAGATCTGTTCAATTTAGATACCAGATAAAAATCGATATCTCCTGGTCTAATGTATAAACATAGCCATATAAATCTAAATGTAACTGAATGCAAGTCTTGCTTGCTGTGTTGTTCCCTCATCGTTTGAAGTAAAGCATATTGACTACTGTAATTTGTACTACTGGCATGCTATTATAAGAATCATCGGTTAAAATTGTGTCCTGGAAATTGTGAGAAGTTAAAATAAGGCTTACTTGAAGGAAAGGATGGAGTTGTTTGTGTATACCACAGTGAAATGACATAGCTTGTGCTTTAGCAATTAGGATTCGCGTGAGAAACTATGCGATCATTGCAAATTAGGTTCTTTTAGTTACCCAGTTATATGATTACTTTCTGTTTCTATACATTTTAAGTTATTTTCCTTACCAAGAAACTGAGCCCTTTTATTTTGATTGACATGAAGGCCTACGCAAAGCATTGGCATGCTATCATATACCTTCCTGAGGAGCACTGCTAAAGAGGATATTGTTGTTCCAATGGTAGGACCATTTCTGTGTCAAATTTTTTAGTCTAAGATATCATGTACTTTTTCACGTCTTTTTAACAATGCTTATTTTCCTATTTGGGAAAAAACGACTTATGTTTATTGATTGCAGTTTTGTATGAAGATTAATTTGCTGGAATCTGTTACGTCAAGTGTTTAATGTCTTCATTCTGAATTTGCGAATGTTTGTGGAAACTCTGCAGATTGATTATCAAAAAAATGAACTCAATTGGACAAGAAAGCTGCGGAGCACATTTACTGATTGGAATACAAGCCTACAGACTATCATTACATGGTCGCCGTATGGAACTGAATCAGAACTACTTGAACAGGTATAGCTTATGCTGCATCACATATGCAGTTTGACAAAACTACCGATACCCTTTTTTTTCACGGTTTGTGTTGCAAAATCTAAAATCAGCAAATAAATGGCATTTTAAAATAGAAAACTCTTGATATGCTTGCTGACAAGCAGAACATCGTCAAATTTGGTATGAGTTACCAGGAGTTGTATATATGATTATATCTTCCTTCTAATATAGAAATGAAGAATTTACAGCATAGCATATTTTGTGCAAGGATAGTAAATGTGTTCTATGCACTATGTTTGCAGTTTAGTTCTATAAAGGAACATGGGACTCGAGTTATCATTTACAATCTTTGGGAAGATGACCAAGGCGATTTGGAGCTTGATTTTGATGCTGATATAAATGTAAGTTTGAACAGCTAAACTATGTCCCATGTTTAGTTAATCAGCAAACTATGGTCTCTAATGATATTTGGGAGGTAGGATATTCAACTCAGAGGTGGTAACCGCGATGAGAAGAATATCGAGATGGCTAAGCGGTTTCCAAACTCCAAGCACTTCCTCACATATAGGCATTCGTTGAGGGTAAGCTCACAGTAATGTGTTGAATTGGCTTATGGTTGATACATATTCTTATAATGTTAGTCGAATCATGAGAACTTTGTTATTAGGCCATTATAGTGTCTCATTTTTCAGATTGACCAATATCTGATAGGAGATAATTGATGCAGAATGTTTGGGATCTCGATAGCAGATTCTGAAATAATAAGTATTTTCTTGTAATTGCATTGAAATGTTTGCAACCTCGGGGCCCAGGGCGTTGTTGTTGCACTGACAAAACTGATGAACTGTTGCTTGCTATAAAACTGGATAGAAATAGCTACTCTCTGTAGGAGCCGAATCTTTTTAATCTAATCTAGATTACTTCTAAGCTGCATGTGCCTGCTGAGCTGCTGATTTGTGTAATTTTTGTTGAGTACCTAATGCTTATAAAGGTTCTATTGCAACATAGAAATTGCTCCCTGCGTGCGGTTCTCTTGTTTTTAAGAGACTAAACCTGTATCTCTGACATTATTATGATTATGTTTCTGATTTATTTTTTGCTAGTATGTGATGCTAGACGTGATGCTGAGTATGACTTGTGTTATCTCTCCATGCAGAGTTATGCATCTATTTTGTATCTTAGAGTTCCAGATACTTTCCAAATGATTTTACGTGGAAAAGAGATTGAGCACCATAACATTGTGACTGACATGATGCTGAAGAAAGAGGTTACATACAGGCCGGTTGCAACTAATGGAATTCCAAAAGATTCAAATGTAGTAGACTAAACCTCTTGACATTTTCCTGAATCCTGATTATGTATCGGTATCTCATTACTCACCAAATTTTAATCTTCTGCGTCCCAGATGGTAGCTGATGTGACAATTGGCTTTGTAAAAGATGCAAAACATCATGTTGACGTTCAAGGATTTAATGTATATCACAGGAACCGTCTGATAAAGGTCCCTTTCTATGTGTTATCATTTTCTTGGTTGAGATCATATAAGTCCATTTCTTTTTCTAATCCAGCTGTTATAGTTATTGCTTTATCATACTTCTAATTATTTATCACATATTGGTTGTTGGTGGGTCTCATAAGATTATGCTTTTATGCTTGATTAGTTATGAATATTTTGTAAACGTCTAGTTAGCAGGCGATGCTTCTTCCTTTGTGCTGTTACTGTTAGTCTGTTCACTTCCAATTATACTAGTATTCGGTTGGTTTTAGAAATTTTATTGAACTTTATGAACCCCGTAGAAACTATTTTTGATCTAGGACTTCGAAGTTCATATTGGTAGATTGTTTTATCATCACATAAGCTTTTATTTGTTTCTTCTAGCCTTTCTGGAGAGTGTGGACTGCCGCTGGAAGTGGTGGGCGTGGAGTCATAGGTAGGTGACTCTAGTCTTTTGATATTTTTTCTGTCTGTTAGCGGCAGGAGAAATAATCAATTTAATCTGCAGGTGTACTTGAGGCTAACTTCATCGAGCCAGCTCATGATAAGCAGGACTTTGAGCGCACTAATCTTCTACAAAGACTTGAAACACGATTAATTCAAATGCAGAAGGATTACTGGTTCGTTTTATTACCATTCTCTTGATTGTCACCTGGCACAGAGACAGTTTTATAGTGGCTTATGAGCAAGTTTGAAGTATGGTTATAGTTTTCACTCATCTCACCCTTCTCCCTCGCATAGGTCAGGAAATGCTCATAGGGTTGGATATGTTGGGGCACGCACTTTCAGAAGTTCTGAAACAGGAGGAGGTACTGAATGATAAAAGTTATAATCAGCTGTTTGATTTTTTCTATGGCTTGTTAGCATTTTTTAATACACTAATTTTGGGTATATTAGCTAATTTTGAATTTCTCATATTTACTACTCCCTCTGTTCCCATTTATAAGGTACGCACACTTTTTGGGACAAACTTTGACCAGTAAAATTAAGCAATAATATACCGATCATGAGCATTTGTATTTTGAATGTGTATTGCACATTGTGTAAACTGATATACTAATCTTCCTGTCCAATATGTATTATTAAGCGAGTTTAATTCGTTTCAACAAGCATGCAATAAAAAATTCTCAACTTTGACCACTGAAATAAATTTTTATTTACATTAGACATGCATGGTCCAATCCATTGATAGGTTTGCTTGCCAAACAAAGGTTGTGAAACGGCAAGGGAGTAGTTCAAAATATTTTATGCCAAAGTTATATGTATTCTTTATTGTCCAAATCATAGAATTGCCTTTTTCTTATAGTTCGAATGAGATGGCAGTACCATAACTTCAGTAGTAATTATCTCTTCAGATAGCTAGCTACTTGCCTGATCAATGCTGCATCTTCATTTGGGCAGAAAACTCTCCTGAAGGCCCGCTAGGACCCCAACCATCACCTGGTCGTTCTGGGAAAGATTATCCAAAACAGCGCAACACTGGTAAATCATATTCTGGATCTATTAAAAAGAACGGGAAATCAAGCACACCGTTTAGTATTCAGCAGGCTGAGAAGTCTGCTAGGACTAAGCGATCCAAAAAATCAATACTGCATGGGCTATCAGACACAAGTGATGACAGTGATTCTGAGTATGTGGGCACGCCGTCATTGAGTTCAAGAGCTCATATCCTGAATGCACATAGAAAATATTTCCACAATGGTAATACTAGTTTGGCAACACCTCCGTCCAATGGATCAACTGAAAAAGAGAGAAGCATAACCAAATCCCAGTTGGCGGTAATTCTTTTTCTTGTGCTGACGTTTCAGTATAGTGTTAACTCTATTTTATGGGGTCTATATTTATTCATATGAGTTACTAGATCATGTTATGCTATAGTGACTTTCCTACCCCATCTACAGCACAACTGTTTTTTTCCTCCATAATGATGCATGCAGCTTCAATAAACAGTGCTTCTATTACAGTATTTACACTGCTTATCATCTTTAGTCCTCTAAGATCTATGATATTACAATAATTACAATATGTATTCCTGTTTGATCTGCGAGGAAATGTGGGTTTTCTTTTGGAGTTGGTAATATGCACTGAACAGCGAAGTGTCAGCTGATAATCTTGGATGGTCCATCATTTTTCTCACTGGACAATCCATAATTGACTTCCCAATAACATAGTAGTAGTATTTCTGTCACATTCAGGCTGGAAGGCAAATCTGGAATGAACACTATCTACTGTAATAGTAAACACGTCGATCCTCAGTTAGAGTCATTACATAGTATTAATGGTGAAGTGAAATGATCTCAAAAAAATGGTGAAGTGAAATGGTTGTTTGCAGACAGGCCTTCAAACTTACATCGTTTACCTGTTTTATGCATATATAATGCATTACCTGCATGCTTCAGTTGTTTTGTAATTACTGTTTTATATGTAGAATGCACCTGTTTTATTTGCATGCTAAAGATTTTCTTTGTAGTTACTATAGCGTATGCTTGCTTATATTGCATATGGATGTTGCTGATGAACTTAACTCTCTTCTCAAGAGTTTTTTAATATCTTAACATGTTTGCTCCCCACTCCCCAGGAACAAAATGCAAGAAGCAATGGTGATCAACGTTCCATTGATCATCATGAATCTGTAATCAAGCAATTAAGGGATGAAAACTCATCATTAAAGGAAAGGTAAATATCAGCAGGGCTCAGCTATTTTCATGTTATCATTGGACGGCCAGTAATGCAATAAAAGTTCCTCGATATGTACTACTTTATGCTAATATTTGAGAATCTGTGAAACCAATGTTGAGAACTTAGAACGCTCCTGCCTTGTCATTTTCTTGCGGCACTTAATTTTATGCAACTGCTTGGGGAAACGGGCTACCGTCTTGTAAGTATTTTTAAGGTTTCACTGGCTGAAATTGGGAACAAGAACAAGAATCTGGACCCCGCATACTAGAATCGAAATACAAGACAGCTGAAAATGGATCTTCATTATTTACTTTTTGTGATGTTGTAACAACAAGAGCACTGTATTTATAGAGAAGATTAGGGCGATGAGGTAGTAGTTTAATCTGTTTTGGAAGAAAAGGTAGCAACTTAATCTAGTGAGGCATACTTACAAGTTTTATTTAAAGGAAAGTGTGAAGTGGTAAGTTTCAGTCTACATGATACGAGATAGAATGGTCTGTCTAGTCCCACGCTTGAACTTTCAGATGTAGAGTAATAGGACAAAGTTCTTGATGACCAACTACAGTAATTACCGACTTATCTGTTTGCACAGAGTTTGGAAGAAACCCTAAGCGAGTTGGCACACATGTGTGCGCATCTTAGTGAATTTTGCCCCTCTATGACATGCTAGTAGCTATCCAAAGTTTGTATACGTTAAACTTAGCTCGCCTCATTTTCAGTGTTAAAGTCTGAATGTGGTATTTTTCCTGTCATGGTTTTTGCAAGTAATAATATTTGCACTTTTTCTATGATATTACATCTTATCTCGGGATTGTCATTAGATGCCCTACTTTTTGGTGCTGCTCTTCTTGTCAGGTTATTGAGCGTGGAAGAGTCAATGTCACAGGAGCTGGTTATGGAACAGGACAAGATAAAATCTCTGACAGAGAGGGTAGGCTCATATGTCTTCTCACATGCAAACCTATTGTTTTGAACTGTCTGCTACTTATGCAACCCATGTTGTCGCCATCTTGGTTTCCAATTTGTAAGGAACATCTTGATGCTGTTATGTTGCAGTAGTTACGATGTTTTCTCCTTAATAAACACAAACTATTTAAATAATCTGATAGTAGTGCAAACAACAGTACAAATTCTTTTATGTTCCCCACTGGCTGGACAAGAGTTTTCTGTTGCAACTCTTAGCATTATTCCGCCTAATGCTGTATTTTTATTCTACTTGCTTGATACTCCAGTACGTTTAGATGCTACTCTGTTGCTTTTTTTAGTTTGCTGAATAAAAACCTGAACTGTTTCGCGCTTCCACATTTTTACGGGCATGTTGGGTAATCCTAAATTCCAAGTCCATTTTTTTTCTTATGTTTGACGAGTACCTGTCTAGCATTATGAAATGCCATATGTGACTATTACTACATCAGCCAATTACCGAGTCTTATGTATTATCTCAATCCATGGCCTGACCAATGGTTATAGTGATGCTTCTATGAACAGGCGTACTTAACACATCCCAGTATTCCCCATAGGAATACATCCTGGTCTTTCTGTAGTTTGTAATACCGGTCTCTAATCCACCTTCATTTTCCAGCTGGAGGATTTGGAGAGACAACTTGAAACTGCAAATAAGGAACAGGAAGCACTGATCGATATCTTTTCAGAAGAAAGAAGTCGGCGAGACGAAGAAGAGGAAAATCTGCGAGAGAAGCTAAAGGTGAGTGAGAGACAATTCACTTCCTCAGGTACCAGATTGTGGTATCTTATGGTCTTATCTCCCAGCATACTTGGTCTTTCTTTCACAGGAAGCATATTCTACCATACAAGAGTTGCGGGAGCAATTGAACGCTGCCAAGAAAGGTCAGAAGGTGTGAGAGAAAACCAGCAACGTTGTCACCACCTCACTAACCAGAGAGACATTGTTTCATGTTTGCACGCCCTGGGGCATTGCAGTTACCTACCGCCTCACCATCTAGAGACCGCAGATGTTTGCACGCCCTGGGGCATTGCAGTTTGCCTTGCAAATCTCTAGCTTCTATTCGGCGGCTTTGTTTAGAGTTAAGGGGTTAGTTCTTATTTTTTTTGTAGTTGAGGGGTTAGTTGTATCATCTCGTCCAAGATAAGCTTGGAGCTTTTTGTATATAGCCACGAGATGACCTCTTGATTTAATGTAAATTAGAATAACCACTTAGTCATCTTTATTGAAATGTCCAAAATGTATGTCTGCATCAAATCGTTGGCAATTTTCCTAAGAGTACGGTATCGTGGCATTGTGGCAAGGTTCCAGCATAAAATCCTGGGACTAGATCGTACTTTTGGAACTCGTGGGTATCCTCCAGGTTTTCCTATTATAAGGTAGGCATCTCTAATCCCAAAATTACGTTGGAGAACCTGCTCCCTTCCTCTATCAAGATTGTGATACTACTAACAGGGAGCATACTTCTGAAGCTGCATTCACCAGCAATGCTGGGCCACTCTACAGTGACGTTCCAAGTTGGGCAGTTGCGTGCTTGTTGGTAAGCGCAGTGGCTTGGAGTGGCCGGAACAACCACACCTGCTCCAGTGTCCCTGCATGCATGTACTCGTCGGTAAGGAAGGAACGCGCACCTGAGTACACTCAACAGACACATCCATATTGCTACTTATGTACGGTCCAGATGGGCAATCAATCCAATCCAGGATTATCAACGACATGATCGCAAGCAAAGCAACCATGATGTAGCGTTGGCCCGATCTTCACGGATTTAAGGGGAAAAGGGGATGAACACGAAGAACATGGATGAACACGAGAGGGAAAACGTAGGCAAACAAAGGAGATAACTAGCAAAACCTGCAAAGATCTTCACCCAACAACAACCCTCACAAGAGAAGCCTTTGGATCGAAGAATCAAAACCAATCCTACTCTTAATGAAACCGATTGCTCTTACCGGCCGGTCCACCGATCCAATAGAATCACCGCAGTAAAAGATTGATTTGCACTACTAGAGACATCTAAGTGAAAGAGTAGCAACAATAAGATCTATCCTCAAAGAGGAACCCTAGCACAGAGGGATGAGTAGCATGGCTCACAAGTCTCAATTTCAGTCTAACCCTGGAAAGAGAAAGGGGGGGGGGGGGGGGGTGCTATTTATAGTCTAGTACAAAACAGGGCAGAAATGCGGGTGACCGGCCTGAGGGCCGGCCGGCACTGGGGGGTGGCTGGCCTAGGCCAGCTGGGAGGCCAGCTGGGGGGGTGACCGGCCTGGGGGCCGGCCTGGGGGCCGGCCTGGGCCGGCTGACTCAGGTGGGTGACCGGCTGACTCAGGTGGGTGACCGGCCTGGTGGGCGGCCTGGGCCAGCTGGGAGGCCGGCTGGCTCAGGTGGGTGACCGGCCTGGTGGCCGGCCTGGGTCGGCTGGAAGGCCGGCTGGCTCTGGTGGGTGGCCGGCCTGGGGGCCGTCCTAGGCCGGCCAGCCAGTCTTCGTCTCCTTCTTCCTCTCCATGACCATCTTTTGGGGTCTTCTCTTGGTCATCTTCTCCTTCGTCTTGGACCTCCTCTTGGTCATCTTCCCGACTCCATTGTGGGTCGTCATCAAGGTGAATCCTGAATATGCACAAGGTACCGGCATGAAGTAGCAACCCGTTCAAAGGGAGGTCGAGATCACACATCGAGAGGAGCGAGGTCACCTTTTCATGAAGTGCCTTGACTCTTGATCTTGTCATTGGGCCATTTGGCGTGTTGTCCACATGTGGGGCTACATCATCTCCCCCCCTTCGGAAAGAGTCGTCCTCGACTCGTCATCATCTTGAACACTTGGATATCCGTGGAAAGGGGATAGGTTGGCGACGTTGAACGTGTCATGCACCAAGTACTTGGAGGTTGGGATGTCGATCTTGTAGGCGTTGTCATTGATGCGCTTGAGCACTTTGAAAGGCCCGTCACCGCGAGGAGCAAGCTTGGATTTTCTTTCATCCGGGAAACGGTCCTTGCGGAGGTGTAGCCACACAAGATCCCCTTCTTCGAATATCATGGGCTTCTTCAACTTGTTGATCTTGTTAGCTTGGCGCTTGGTGTGCTCCTCTAGAGTTGCTCGAGTTGACTCATGTAGTGTCTTCATGTAGTCGGCTCTTTTGTCGAAGTCCATGTCGGTGCGCTCGTGTAGAGGAAGTGGGAGGATGTCTAGGGCGGTGTTGGGGTTGAACCCATAGACAACCTCGAACGGACTTCGGTTGGTCACCCGGTGGGAGGCACGGTTGTAGGCGAACTCGGCATGCCGTATGCATTCCTCCCAACCTTTGAGGTTTGGCTTGATTAATGCGCGTAGGAGAGTCGATAAGCTTCGATTCACCACCTCAGTTTGGCCATCGGTTTGTGGGTGGTAAGCGGTGGAGAAGAGGAGCTTGACTCCTAGCTTAGACATCAATGCCTTCCAAAAGTAGCTTGTGAACTTGACATCTCGGTCCGAAACAATGGTCTTCGGCACTCCATATAGACGAACGATTTCCCTAAAGAACAAAGTTGCAATATGTGAAGCATCGTTGGTCTTGTTGCAAGGGATGAAATGTGCCATTTTAGAGAAACGATCAACAACAACAAATATGGAATCTTTGCCATTTTTAGTTCGTGGTAGCCCTAATACAAAGTCCATGCTAATATCGGTCCATAGAGCATATGGAATGGGAAGTGTAATATAAAGACCATGAGGGTTGGACGTAGACTTAGCTTTGAGACATGTTGGGCAGCGAAGCACAAGGCGTTCCACGTCCCGCTTCATTCGTGGACAATAGTAATGTGTTGAAAGCATTGCATATGTCTTGTCCCGTCCGAAATGTCCCATGAGGCCGCCTCCATGTGATTCCTTCAAAAGCAACAAGCGAAGCGACGACTCGAGGATACAAAGTTTGTTAGCTTTAAACAAGAAACCCTTGTGCAAATAGAAATCATCGAAACCTTTGGCACATGAGCACTTGGCAAAAATAGGACCAAAAGTAGGATCGGAGGCATAGAGGTCCTTAATCTCATCAAGGCCTAAAACATTGATTTCAATCTTGGCAAGTAAAATCATCTTGCGGGAAAGAGCATCCGCGACTATATTGTTCTTGCCTTTCTTGTATTTCACAACATATGGAAAAGACTCGATGAATTCCACCCATTTGGCATGCTTTTTGTTCAAATTGGCTTGGGTTTTCAAATACTTTAGGGATTCGTGATCGGAATGGATAACAAACTCTTTTGGCCACAAGTAGTGTTGCCACACTTCCAAACACGGACTAAGGCATAGAGTTCCTTGTCATAGATTGGGTAGTTTAGACGAGAACCATCAAATTTTTCGCTATAATAGGCAACGGGACTGCCACATTGCATGAGGATGCCACCGATGCCAAGGCCACTAGCATCACACTCAAGTTCGAAAGTTTTCAAGAAATCCGGCAAAGCAAGTAAAGGAGCTTCGGTCAATCTCTTCTTGAGTTCACTGAAAGCCGATTCTTAAGCATTGCCCCAAATGAAAGGTACATTCTTTTTGGTAAGCTCATTCAAAGGGAAAGCAATTGTGCTAAAATATTTCACAAATCGACGGTAAAACCCAAACAAACCAAGGGCGCTACGAAGTTGAGCAAGATTAGTTGGCGGTGGCCAATTGGTTATTGCTTCAATCTTAGAGGTGTCAACTTTAATCCCTTTGGAAGAAACCACATAACCCAAAAACACAAGCTTGTCGGTACAAAAGGTGCATTTCTTGAGGTTGGCAAAAGCGAAGCATTACGAAGGGCCAACAAAACTTGCTTCACATGGTCGACATGTTCATGCAAGGATTTGCTATAAACAAGGATGTCATCAAAGTAGACAACCACAAACTTGCCAATAAAAGTGCGCAAGACGTGATTCATAAGACGCATAAATGTTGAAGGAGCATTGGAAAGACCAAAGGGCATGACAAGCCACTCATAGAGACAAAGTTTTGTTTTGAACGCCGTTTTCCATTCATCTCCTTCATGCATGCGGATTTGGTGATAGCCACTTTTCAAATCGATTTTGGAGAAGAATAGTGGCACCACTAAGCTCATCTAACATGTCATCAAGGCGGGGTATGGGATGTCGGTATCTCACCGTGATATTGTTGATGGGACGACAATCCATGCACATGCGCAATGTGTCATCTTGCTTGGGGACGAGGATGACCGGAACGGCGCACGGACTCAAGCTTTCACGAACGTGTCCCTTGGCGAGGAGTTCTTGAATTTGGCGTTCAATCTCCTTTGTCTCCTCGAGGTTGGTGCGGTATGGCGCTCTATTGGGTAGAGGGGCGCCGGGAATAAGATCGATGCGATGCTCGATTCCACGTAGGGGAGGGAGTCTGACGAGGTTAGGGCTCGGCAAATCCCAAGGTTGTACACCCCGGGTTGATTGAGGGGGAGAGAGAGAGAACGTTGGTGGCTGTGACGGCTAACAGGGGGCGAGTTTTACCCAGGTTCGGCCCCTCGAGGTGAGGTAAAGACCTACTCCTGCTTGTCTGGAATTATTGAGGTGGCTACAATGGCGAGATGCAATCTCGCTAGGGTTTGCTTGCTGGTTTGTTGCCTGACCTAAACGACGCACCCTCCTGGCCTTTATATCACAGGCCAGGTCTCGGGTGGACGGTGCAGATCGCACGTTACAAGATAAGGGGAACTCTCATCGGCCTAACCGACTACTTGGGCCACCCGGTATGCTTCATGGGCTTCAATGGGCTTCACTTGGCGTGACCCAGGTATCACCACCGTGAGGCACCTGAAAGGTAGCCCCACGACAGTAGCCCCCGAGTGCTTAGTCGAATCGCAGAGTCGAGTAAAGGACTCCTTCCTCCGGGCACGCCACCTGACTTCTTCGCGAGCCAATCTTCGGCTGCTACTGTCTTGAATGATCGAGTGCGCTTCATGATTTTTCTTGACCCGCCAGCTTTCGACTGTCGTTGTCCTTAGTCATCGGGTGCGCGAACAGCGCTCCCGATGGGAGTAGCCCCCGAGATTAAGCTGAATTGCTTGCAATTGAGGTTAAACTCAATTTTTCTTCAATCGAAAAGCCCGCTCCCGATGGGAGTTAAAAGATGACTCGAAATGCCCAAGTCAAAAACTGGCCTCGTTCGACTTACTTTGTACTCAGCCTGAATGGCTTACGGAATCGACTTAAACTCAGCTATGAAAGCTTACTGGTTGGAGTCCACTCGAATGATGAATTCGGGTGTCATCAGCTTTGTAAAGCTTACTATGTATTTACCTCACTCGAATGGATTATCGAGTCGACTCAGCTCTCAGAGCTTACTGTTCTTGTTGCACCCGAAAACTGTCCGGGTGCTCCATCAGCCCGTTGGCTTACTTTATACGCTTCCGCTGATGACGTCAGGGCTGACGTGTTCGGCGTGCGCTGCGTCCGATGGGACGTAACAGAGTGGTCCCGGTGTCAGTGTTGACTGTTCTGACCGTTGGGCGCGAAATTTTCGTGGCATGATGATGGCGCCTCGATTCCCGCGCGTAGTGGGCGGCGTGGCCGGCGACGGTTGCTATCTCCGCGCGACACGTGGACGGCCAGATGTTGCCTCGGGTTGCGGCTGCGTGGAGGACGGCCAGGATGAACTGACCCCGCGGTACATAATCTTCACCGCGGTGGGGAACAGCTCACGCCTTCCTCATTTCGCCGCCATCTCATCTGCTTTCTGCGCCATTGCTGTTCCTCCATTGCTGCCCTTGCGCCCAATTCACCAGAGACTCTCTCCTCCCCCGCTAGCACCATGGGCCAGAAGAGGGTGAAGGGAGCGGAAGGCTCCGCCGCCGGCGACGACGCCGGGATGAAGAAGCTGGAGGGCGACTGGGGGAAGTCGTCCGTGAAGGCGGCGGAGTTGGACGCCCTCCGCGAACAAGGGTTGCTGCCGCCGACGAGCACGGCGACGACGCGCGCCCCCGGTAAGGATGTGATCCCCTCTCCTCGTGATGGGGAGCGCGTGTGCTTCGTGGAGTTCCTTCCGCGAGGCTTCGGGTTCCCCATCCACGATTTTGTTCGTGGTCTTCTCTACGCCTATGGGATTCAGATGCATGATCTGAATCCCAACAGCGTATTGAACATTGCGAGCTTCATTGTGTTATGCGAGTGCTTTTTGGGGATCGCACCCCACTGGAACTTGTGGAAGTCGCTCTTCATGGTGCGACGGATGGTGGGGAAGTCGAAGCAGACGTTCCCCGTGGGCGGCTTCGGAATCCAGCTGCGCGGCGACACAAGCTTCTTCCAGCTGAAGAAATCCGACTCCGTCCAGAACTGGCGGAAGAAATGGTTCTACATCAAGTGGGACCAAGAAGGCCTTCCCGAGTTCGCCGCTGATCGACCGCTGCGAAGGACCAAGGCCTGGTCGCACCCTCTGTCAAAGGAGGACAAGGAGTCGACCAAGCCACTGCAGGTGTTGCTCCGCGGGTTGCTGACGACGCTCGGACGCGAGACGGGTGGCATTCACCTTATCGCAACTTTCCACAAGCTGAAGGTGCAGCCGCTGAGTCGACGCCAGCCAATGTGGGAGCTTCCAGTCGACACCGCGCTTGATGACGCGCAGATCGCGACTAAGGTGAAGAACATCACCAGCCTTCGGGCCGCCGATCCGTGCAACGTTAGCTGCCCAGTCGAACCATATGGGCCAAACAATCCCGTGCCTGAGGTAAGCACCTTGAATTCTCTTTGCTTTGCTTTAGTCGACAGTTTCTCTTGACTCACTTTTCTGCTCGCTGCTCGTCAGGATCGAAGGGCTTATGTGAGCCTTCCTCCGCTGATGGAGAATGGACCTCACGATGAGGCCACAGTCGTCGAGCAAGACGACGATGAAGATGAACTCCCTTCTGCTCACTCGCCGAATGAGGAAGCAGAAGAGGATGACGAAGATGAAGAGCCGCTGCGGAAGCGGCTAAGACGAAGGAACGTCGACTCCACCTCGGGGTCGTCTCCGTTGAAGGAAGTGGTTGCCGAGGACAAGGAAGCCCGCGACTCATCCTCCGATGCGAGTGAGCCGGTTGACCCGCTGTTCGTGGCTCCACTGAATTCGGCGCCGCCCGTTGGGTTTGGGGGGATGGCATCTCCTCCCATGAGCAGCGAGGATGAAGACGTCACCAGGTAAGCCTCTGCAAGTACGCCTTTTTTGTCGTCGTTTTTCTTTCGGCTCCTCGTACGCTTTTCTGAAGTTTTGCTTCTTTACCCAGCCATCACACTCGTGGAGATGGTTCTTCGCCTCGAGAAGAGGAGCACCAATCCGCGGCTGCCCCGGGGCGAACCACCGGGGCACCCGAAGAGGCGCCTGAGGCCAATAATCCTTTGACGTTGAAGACGTCGACCTCCAAGGTGCCAGAAAGAGCTGATGATGCGACTGCGGTGGATGCTGAGCTATTGGAGCATGTAAGTATATTCTGTCAGCCTTGCAGTTTCTTGTGTCGGGTGCGCGAACAGCGCTCCCGATGGGAGTAGCCCCCGAAGATGTGCGTGACTAGGATAGTCGGGCACAGATTGACACTTTTGCTTCTTTGCACAGCCGTTTTGTCGCCAGCTGCTTGAGGGTGCCAAGTCCTTCATGCGCATGGAGAAGGAGGATGGTAGACTCCGCATTGCTCTGGAGCGAGCCAACAGTAAGTACCAACCCGTGCATTCAGGAGGTGTATCGACTACCTTTGTTTTTGACTTTGATCTGGTGATTCCCAGGCGAAAAGGAGACTCTGGCGAGGCGGGTCGCCGAGTTGGAGAAGTCCCTGGGTGCAGCTCAGGAGCGTGAGCGAACCCGGGGTGAACTAGA
Source organism: Puccinellia tenuiflora (assembly GCA_012064385.1). Classification (NCBI taxonomy): domain Eukaryota; kingdom Viridiplantae; phylum Streptophyta; class Magnoliopsida; order Poales; family Poaceae; genus Puccinellia; species Puccinellia tenuiflora. Next base: position 1,369,618 of record QRDG01000527.1, read on the forward strand.
GAAAACCCAGGTTGAACGCTTGCTCGGACTCGCCCATACCATCGGAGGTAGGTATCTCGGCTCACTGCCTACTTTGTCTTTTGTTGACTTGGATGTGTCACAAGTGTATTCATCTTCGTTGTTCAGAGCCGTGCGGAGGCGCTCCTCCCGAAGAGTCTTCCAGCAAGAATGTCGACCTGGAGACGGCTGTTGGCTTCGTTGACCGCGCTTATGCGTATGCTTCGACTGCACTGCAGCAATCTTCAGCGGCGCTGCAGAGGTCGAAGAATGCCCTGGCGAGTGTGCACCAGGGCATCTTCCCCAACCAGCCGTTGCCTGCCGATGTTGATGGACTGGCGGCTCCTTTTGAAGGCGGGGCGACCACCTTAGCGGACTACACGCGTGCTCAGACGGTACGCGGCTCAGAGTTCACTTTCCGGCTTTTGCTTGGTCATGAGGTTGCAGGCGACTTCGAGGCTGTTGTCAGCGACTTCCCTCGAAGGCCCGATGGCAAGACCAAGTCGCTAAACAGCGTCAAGGTGAAAGCGAGTCAGTTAGCTGTTAAGCTAATTGATACCTTTGAGAAGAAGCTTGCCAGGGCTGCAGAGTTAGCCTCCAAGAAGAGTCGCTCGCAGTCGGAGTCTGCAGTGTAGTATGTGTAGTAGGGTTCCCTTTTGCCTTAGGGTTCTTCTTTTGGTTATAGACTGTAATGAACCATACAGTTTGCGGGTCTTCTGGCCGCGGGCAAACTGATTCTGAAATGTGAATATGTGTCTTCGAGTCTTTTGTCATACTTTCTTCTAGGACGTGCTCTTTTCCTTGCTTGACACTGTCGAACTTGGCAGCCTGAGATGGGTGAGACTCCCGAGGTTGCTGTTGCCGCTGGTGTGGGTGAAGACGAGGATACTTCTTCGGCTGCACCCACTCGCCCTCGTCGTCGAGCGCGTGCAGCCCACGCGCGGAGCGCCAATGACCAACGAGTGTTCACCTATATGAGGAACAAGATTGTTGAACTTGAGTCGAAGGTGAGGACCGCCAAGTTGGATTTGGAGCGCTTGAAGTCACGGCCCGCTGCGCCGTTCTCACAGCGTGAGGAATTCCTTCTTGGCCAGATGGAACTGATCAGTCGACAACTGCAAGGTTGGTCTTCTGACGCTTTGCTCTTGTTTCTTTATGCTTGCACTGTTCTAAGTGCTGGATCTTCGTGCAGATGTGAATGCTGACCAGACGGCCGAACAGGGTCGAGTGGACGAGCGAGTGGGTAGAGAAGCCGCCGGTGACTCACTCGAAGCCCGTCAATTTTGGTCGGACAGGTCCCAGGGGAGTATACTTGCAAGAATGCTGGATCGCACCTGGCGGGCTGCTTTGCTCTTGGAAGGTTGCAGAAACACTCTATTGCAGGTCAATAAGGTGTTCTTTCCGCACAACGAGCAACCTAGCGGACTGGCTGCGCTGCTGGAGAGGTACCGTGAGGGTAAGGTCAAGGCGTTGAAGGAAGTCGTGCACGCCCAGCTTGTTGCCGGGGCGAACGTGGCGCTGGCGTACGTTCGAATGCATCGGCCCCATCTTCCCTTGGACAAGGTGCTTGACGGCTTGCCTGGAGCGGATGATTATGCCGATACTCTTGCGGCTGCGCGTCGGATGATTCAGCAAGTCCAGGCCTTCAGCGAGCAGCTTGTGGGGCCGCTTGATGCGCCAAAGGAGGAACCTGGAGAGTAAAAATAGCAGTCTGTTGTTGTATGATGTTAGCTTGTAACATAAATATGCATGTATGTATGCCCATATGATGTTGTTCACTGAATGTATAATGTGTGATTTTGCACTCGTAGACCTGTATGGCGCGAGCCCCCGAGTGAGTCGAGTGGCGGCCTAGGGTTTCTGAGTTTATGCCTGTGCGGCGCAGACCCGAGTGATTCGAGTGGCGGCTAGGCTGGACTTAGACCTGTATGGCGCGAGCCCCCGAGTGGTTCGAGTGGCGGCCTAGGATTTTCGAGTTATGCCTGTGTGGCGCAGCCCCCGAGTGATTCGAGTGGCGGCCTAGGCTAGGACTTAGACCTGTATGGCGCGAGCCCCCGAGTGGTTCGAGTGGCGGCCTAGGATTTTCGAGTTATGCCTGTGTGGCGCAGCCCCCGAGTGATTCGAGTGGCGGCCTAGGCTGGACTTAGACCTGTATGGCGCGAGCCCCCGAGTGGTTCGAGTGGCGGCCTAGGATTTTCGAGTTATGCCTGTGTGGCGCAGCCCCCGAGTGATTCGAGTGGCGGCCTAGGCTGGACTTAGACCTGTATGGCGCGAGCCCCCGAGTGGTTCGAGTGGCGGCCTAGGATTTTCGAGTTATGCCTGTGTGGCGCAGCCCCCGAGTGATTCGAGTGGCGGCCTAGGCTGGACTTAGACCTGTATGGCGCGAGCCCCCGAGTGGTTCGAGTGGCGGCCTAGGATTTAGGTTGATTGCTCACAAAGGAAGAAATGACAAGTGTTTTCCTTCAAATATCTTTATTGATTCTCGCAAACAGGCCGCCTCGTTAAAACCCTTCCAGTCCCCTTAGGTACCCTGGCGAGGGAAAGAGTGCGTAAGAAACCTGCTGCTACTTAACAAGGTGAAGCTTACAAGCTGGGATTGATCAGGCGTAGAAGCGGCGTAACTGTGCCACGTTCCACGGATTGCTGCAGACTGTCCCTGTCTTCGAGTCCTTCAGGCGGTAAGCTCCATTGCCGATTGCCTCTGTCACAATGTATGGCCCCTCCCATGGGGAGGCGAGTTTGTGCACCTTCTTCTGCTTGAGCCGGAGAACCAGGTCTCCTGGGACGAATGCTCTAGGCCGCAGTCGCCGACCGTGGTAGTTGCGCAGGTCTTGCTGGTACACAGCTGTGCGGCTGAGAGCGATGTCGCGTGCCTCATCCAGGACATCCACATCATCTTCGAGTGCTTCTTCAGCATCAGACTCGTCGTATGCCACCACTCGTGGAGCGTCGAATTTGATGTCGCAGGGCAGGACTGCTTCGGCACCGTACACCATGAAGAATGGTGTATACTGGGTAGATCTGTTTGGCGTGGTGCGTAGGCTCCACAGCACACTTGGTAGCTCTTCCACCCAGGCTCCTGCGGCTCGCTTCAATGGTACTCGCAGACGCTTCTTGATGCCTTTGCCGACTAGGCCATTGGCCCTCTCGACTTGCCCGTTGGACTGCGGGTGCGAGACAGATGCATAACTGAGCTTGACACCTTGTTCAGAGCAGAAATCCCTGAATTCTTCGGCTGTGAAGTTAGTCCCGTTGTCGGTGATGATGCCGTGTGGCACACCGAACCTGAAGATGATTGACCTGATGAAGTTGACCGCTGAGGTTGCGGTTGAGCTTGTGATTGGGACCGCCTCGATCCACTTCGTGAATTTGTCGACTGCCACCAGGAGGTGAGTGTGCCCGCCTGGGGAGGATTTCTTGAAGGGACCTACCATGTCGAGTCCCCACTGCGCGAAGGGCCACGCGAGTGGTATTGTCTTCAGTGCCGACGCTGGTGCATGCGGCTTGTTGGCGAACTCCTGACAGCCAACGCATTTTCTGACCAGTTCTTCTGCGTCTTGCATTGCGGTGGGCCAGTAGAACCCTGCTCGCAAGGCCTTGGCCACCAGTGCTCGACTGCTTGCGTGGTGCCCGCATATGCCAGCGTGGATGTCGAGTAAGATTGCTTGGCCGTCGGCTGGATCGATGCACCGTTGGAGGACTCCTGAGATGCTTCTCTTGTAGAGTTCGCCGTTGATGATGGTGAAGCCTTTGGAACGGCGGACGATGCGCTTGGCTTCGACTGGGTTCTCCGGCAGCCGCTGGTGCAGCATGTAGGCCAGATACGGGCTTGTCCATGTGGGCTCGACTAGCATTATCTCCATGACCTCCTTCTCCGTGCTTGGCGGGTTGGCGGTGCTTGTTGTCGATGTAGAGGGTCCCGGCGGGTGCCGGACCTTGATTGAGCGCTGTGTGATGCACTCGAGGAAGACTCCGGGTGGCACCGGAGCTCGATCCGATCCTAGATTGGCCAGGATGTCAGCTTCTTCGTTGCTTTCGCGGCCGATGTGCCGCAGTTCACAGCCGTCGAAGAGGCCTTCCAGCTGATTGTACAACTCCCTGTAGGCTATCATGTTGTCCGCGATGGCATCACATTGCTTCATGGTTTGCTGCACGACCAGATAGGAGTCGCCGTAGATCATGAGGCGAGTGGCACCGCAGTTCTGGGCCATCCGCATGCCGTGGATCAGTGCTTCGTACTCTGCTTCGTTGTTGGAAGGAGTTGGGAACTTCATCTGCAGCACGTACTTCAGCTTGTCGCCTTTAGGTGAAATGAGCACGACTCCTGCTCCGGCTGAGTTGAATTTCTTGGATCCATCAAAATACATTGTCCATGCATTGGACAAGTCGGGCTCGTCGGGCAGTTGTGCTTCTATCCACTCTGTGGTGAACTCTGGGAGGACCTGAGCCTTGATCGCCTTCGGGTGTGCGTACTTCAGCCCCCATGGTCCTAACTCGACAACCCACTTAGCGACTCTTCCTGTCGCGGCTGGGTTAGTGAGGATGTCGGATAGGGCAGAGGAGCTTACCACCGTGATCGGGTGCTCGGAGAAATAATGGACCACCTTCCTGGACGTCATGAAGACTCCGTATGCCAGCTTCTGGTAGTGCGGGTACCGCTGCTTGGAATCAGTGAGCACCTCGCTGAGGTAATACACTGGTCGCTGAATAGGGTGACTCTTTCCTTCTTCCTCCCGCTCGACTACGAGTACGGTACTAACCACCCTGTTCGTGGCCGCCACATACAGGTACAGTGGCTCATTCTCATGTGGTGCCACTAGCACTGGAGGAGTTGTCAGGGTCTGCTTCAGTTTGTCGAATGCATCTTGTGCTTCCTCTGTCCACTCGAATTTGTCTGCCTTTTTCATCAGTTGGTAGAAGGGCAGGGCCTTTTCTCCCAACTTACTAATAAATCGACTGAGCGCTGCGACTCTGCCGGCCAGGCGTTGTACTTCATGGAGCTTGGTCGGTGCAGGCATGTCGAGTATGTTCTGCACCTTCTCAGGATTGGCTTCGATTCCTCTCGCAGAAACAAGATACCCCAGTAGTTCTCCAGCTGGGACGCCGAAGACGCACTTTTCTGGGTTTAACTTGATCTGGTACTCGTTGAGCGCGTGGAAGACCTTGCGGAGGTCGTCGATGAGGCTGTCCTCTGTGCGGGTGGTGACGACTATGTCGTCGACGTAGACCTGGACAGTCTGTCCTATGAGCTCCTTCAAGCAAGCCTGCATCGTGCGCTGGTACGTCGCTCCAGCGTTCTTCAACCCGAAGGGCATCATCTGGTAGCAGAATACACCGTGTGGTGTGATGAATGCTGTCTTCTCCTGATCCTCGACTTTCATCCTTATCTGCTGGTACCCAGAATAAGCATCCAGGAAGGATAGACGTGCACAGCCTGCAGTCGAATCGACGATCTGATCAATCCGCGGGAGCGGAAAGTGATCCTTGGGGCAGCACTTGTTGATGGCGGTGAAGTCGACGCACATGCGGAGTTTCTTCGTCTTCTTCTTTTCCACCAGTACTGGGTTTGCTACCCACTCTGAATCTTTTATTTCTCGAATAAATCCGGCGTGGAGCAACCGGTCAATCTCCTTGCTGATAGCATCTCTCTTGGGACCCGCAAAACGCCTCATGGACTGCTTGACTGGTCTGGCATCTTTGCGGACGCGTAAGGAGTGCTCGGCGAGTTCCCTTGGTATACCTGGCATGTCAGAAGGTTGCCAGGCGAATATCTTCCAGTTCTCGCGCAGGAACTCGACGAGCGCGCTTTCCTATGCGTTAGTCAGGCTTGAAGACACCCTGACCGTCTTGTCGGCATCCGTCGGGTGTACCTGGTGAGCCCTTGTGTCGTCGCTTGTGTTGAATGTCGAGTCCTTGGATGATTTCTTCTTTGGGGGGAAAAGGGTCTTGTCGTTGTCGACTGCCAGCATCTCCAGGTGATCGTCCATCCCAAAGAACTCAGAGATCCTGCTGAACTCGCGGTCGCAGCTGTCGGACCGGTCGAAGTCGCCTCTCACCGTGATGACACCCTTGGGTCCAGGCATCTTGAGTATGAGGTAGGCGTAGTGGGGTACTGCCATGAACCTTGCAAAAGTTGGACGCCCGAGGATGGCGTGGTACTGTGATTTCCAGTCGACCACCTCGAAGTCGATTGCTTCCCTCCGGAAGTTGTCGGGTGTGCCGAAGATCACGTCGAGTGTGATTACTCCCATGGGCGTAACTGCTTGCCCTGGTACTATACCGTGAAAGGTATTAGATGACGGCGTCAGGTTGGTAGTTGACCTGTTCATGCGCCTGAGGGTGTCAGCAAAAATAATGTTGATTCCGCTGCCTCCATCCATGAACACCTTTTTCAAGGTGTACTCCCCGATCTGAGCTTCGAGTACCAGAGCGGCGTGCCCGGGCCGTGGTATTGCCGGCGGGTGGTCAGCCCTGGAGAAGGTGATGTCTGTCTCTGATCCTCTCAGGTACTCGGGTACTGCGGGTGGATTGGTGATTGCCTGAAAGACTTGGCGAGTAATGAGCTTCTGGGTCCTGTTGGAAGGACGCCCCTTCTGTATCATGTTCATCTGCCCGCGTGGTGCTGGGAACGCGTTGGCAGGGTCCTGTTGCTGCGGCTGCTGCTGCTGCTGTTGCGGGTAGAAGGCCAGCGCTGCTTGCGCTGGGTTGGCGACTGGAGGAGGAGGTGGCGCCTGGAGGGCCAGTTGTGCGGCTGGCTGTGCCACGGGTGCTGCTTGATTATCGCGCTGTCCGTTCTGGGGGACTATTCGCGCAAACGCCCTGTATATCTTTTGCGCCTTTCTGCAATCCTTCAACAGGTGGCGGGATCCCCACTTGCCTGTTTCTGGGTCCCTGAACATGTGATGCTTGCAAGGTTGTTCTAACTCCTCTTCCTCAGTCAGTGGGCGTCTCCGCCACTCGCGTTTGCGACTTCCGTCTCTATGGTAGCTGCTGCCACCATCCTGGTTGTACTGCCTTTCATTCTCACGGGGGGTTTCGAATCCCGCCGCTACTAACTCGATCGAGTCGTTGCCGACGTAACGCGGCTTCTTCTTCAGGCGCCCTTCTCGCCAGTTGCTGGGTCCTGCTTCTTGCCTCGGGGATCGTGGTGCATCACGAACAGAGTCTTCTCCATCTGCCCACTGGTTGGCTATCTGCATGAGCTCGATCATGTTCCTCGGCCTGAGCCTACCAAACTCCTCACGGAGGTCGCGGCGGTAAACGCCGTGCATGAATGCATCCGTCACCCTGTCCTCTGAGGTGGCTCCATCCATGGTGTTGCGAAGTAAGGTCCACCGCTGGATGTATGAACGGAGTGGCTCGTCTCGACCTTGCTTGCACGCCTGGAGCTCAATGAGGGTTGTTGGTCTTGCGTATGTCCCCAGAAAACTCTTCACGAAGGCGTTCCTGAACTCTTCCCAGGTGCTGAAAGCGTCCCTGGGCTGAGTGTTGAGCCACCCGCGAGCAGATCCCGTGAGCATCAACTGGATGTACTGCATGGCAGTAGTCGAAGTACCACCTTGACAGCTGCACGCGATGAGGTAGTCTTCCAGCCAGTCCCTTGGGTCTTGCTTCCCATCATACTTGGGTGTCTCTGCCGTTAGCTTGAAGCCTTTGGGCATCTTCGTGTCGCGGATGTTGAAGCTGAAGCATGCGGCTCCGCGTGGTTCGAAGTCGTCGTCGTCGTAGTCGTTGGCTTGTGCACTCGCCGCTCGCAGCCGTCGACTGCGGTCCACCCTTCTCTGCGCGACGACGTTACGGACATCTTCGCCTGGCTGCGGCTGTCGCAGTCGAATTGGGGCTGGGTCTGCAAGTGGTGCGGGTTCACGATCGCGGCGGTCTCGATTCTCGCGCACCCTTCCTGCTGGTGCTGACTTTGCCAAGACTTCCTCGACTTCCCTGAGGGATTGAATTTGTCGCCTGTGGAGGCGGGCGTGGGCGTCACCCTCCGGCGGCTGTGTTAGTCGCAGGTAGGTTTCGACCGCCATGAGGGCCGAAGCGGGTGTCTTGGGGACGGGGATTCCGTCCGCATCTTCCGTCATGAATGACGACTCCAGATTGCGAGTGAGGTGGACGCGATCAGCTTCTGGCACCCGCGGCATGCGAGCCCTGTGACGTCCTCCTTGCGAGACTTCCTCCGATCCGGCCAAGAACGAGTGTGCTGCCCTCCTGGCACTCGACGCGTCGGCTAGTTCTTTGCGCCGAATCAGATCGGCCTTCTCTTGGCGAACTCGCTCGGACTCCTTCCAAAGCAAGTATTGGACCGCCAGTTGGTCTTCTCGGGGTTCATCTGGTGAAGGGAACGTGCCCTCGTCCACGTGCTTCATGGCCTGGATCGCCATCTCCCGAGTGATGGTGAGTCTTGTCACCCTGTCCGGCATGGTCACCTCCAGCGGGTATACGTCTTCCCCGCCGTTGGATCTTGCTGGGCTGGCCATATAGACCTGCGCGGGGTAAACCCGTCGAGTGGGGCTGATGCTCCCAGTCCTGCTTCCTTCGTCCGAGCTATGCTCAGAGTCGAAGATCACAGCAACGTGGCGGGTGCCACGGTCGCTGCTACTGGCGATTCCGCGACGCAGAGGCGCGGTTGGCGTAGGCGAAATTGGCGTAAATTTTGGCTTCGTCCGAGGCGCGGACAAGAAGGTCGGAGTAGACTTGTTCCGCGCCAAGGTTGCAGTAGATGCGATTTTCCTGGCAGCTGCGGGTGTGGTCACCGCAGTCGCCTTTGACGTGGATGGTGCTGACGCAGTCGAAGCAGATGCGATCTTCACGGCAGTCGATGGCGCGATCGCCGTGGCCGCAGTAGATGCGATCTTCGCGGCGGGTGAAGCCGCGGTCGGCGCAGTCGGTGTAGATGCTGGCGCGTCCGTCGCGCGCAACGTGGCCAGCGTGGGCCGGAGCGTCCCGCGACTGTCCACCAGATAGCGCAGACTACCAAAGGTAATCCACGTGCTCTGCTGCACCTCAGAGTACGCCGGGAGATCCGCCGGCGAGTGGTGGACGAACTCGAGGAAGCCGGTGTAGATCGACTCCCTGGCGCTGATGCCGTTCTTCATTGTTGATGAGGCCGGCGCAACCATGACTCCAACGATCCGTTCTTTCCCACAGACGGCGCCAATTGACGAGGTTAGGGCTCGGCAAATCCCAAGGTTGTACACCCCGGGTTGATTGAGGGAGAGAGAGAGAGAACGTTGGTGGCTGTGACGGCTAACAGGGGGCGAGTTTTACCCAGGTTCGGCCCCTCGAGGTGAGGTAAAGACCTACTCCTGCTTGTCTGGAATTATTGAGGTGGCTACAATGGCGAGATGCAATCTCGCTAGGGTTTGCTTGCTGGTTTGTTGCCTGACCTAAACGACGCACCCTCCTGGCCTTTATATCACAGGCCAGGTCTCGGGTGGACGGTGCAGATCGCACGTTACAAGATAAGGGGAACTCTCATCGGCCTAACCGACTACTTGGGCCACCCGGTATGCTTCATGGGCTTCAATGGGCTTCACTTGGCGTGACCCAGGTATCACCACCGTGAGGCACCTGAAAGGTAGCCCCACGACAGAGTCCTTGAGGGAGCTCATCCGGAAAAACATTTTCGAATTCCTGCAAAATAGAAAACATAGGTGGAGGAACTTGGGTTAAGTCGTTAGTATCCTTGCCATCTCCTTTGTATAGGAGCATGAAGTGAAAAGTGGATGGGTTTGCTCTCACTTCCCTCATCTCACTTTTGGTGGCTAACAAGACTACTCCGGGACTCACTCTTTTCCCTTTCTCACTCATATTTGGCTTTTGGCGTTCACTCACGTGAATGTGGTTCGCTCTCTCACCACTCAACTCACTAGAGGATTGCTTGTCTTCCGCCCTCACAGGTGTCTTGGCATTGTCAGCAATAATTTGGCTTGAAGTCATTGGGCGGAGCACTAGGATCTTATTGTTCCATTTGAAGCTATAGTAGTTGGTGCGCCCATCATGAGTAACGGCCTTGTCAAATTGCCAAGGACGACCAAGAAGTAAGTGGAAAACCGACATTGGAACCACATCACAATCCACCGTGTCCTCGTAAGAGCCAATCTTGAAGGATACTTGAACCGTGTGTTGAATCTTCACGGTGCCGGAGTCACTAAGCCATTGCACATGGTAAGGATTGGGGTGCTTCTTATATGGCAAGTTGAGTTTCTCACATAGCTCCTTGCTTGCCAAGTTGTGACAACTCCCACCATCGATGATTACCTTGATTGATTTGCCATTGATGCCGGCCTTTGTTTGGAACAAGTTGCATCGTTGAACGTCATCACCTTGGTTGATTGTAGTCAAGACTCGAGTGACAACTAGAGTGGGGTTGGGATCACCATCACAATAGATGTATTCATCATCTTCATCCAAGCTTTGCATCGTGACTACCTTGTTCAAGGCGTGGTACTCGCCTTCGCTCATAGACTCATGGTCTCCATTGTCATTGACGATCATCACCTTCTTGTTGGTGCACTCAAATTACTTGTGCCTTTGACCTCCACACTTGTATCAAGTGATATATGACTTGGTGGCTTGGGGTGAGGGCGTCGTCTTCTTGGAGGTGGTTGGGGTTGAGGTGTAGAACCTTGGACATTGCCTTGAGCGTGGACTGGAGTCGTGGGTTGTGTTGATGATGAAGCTCTAGTGGCAAAGAATGACTTGGCCTTGACATACTTGAGCTCTTCCGTGACTTGGTGCTCGGCCTTCATGGCTTGATGAACTAGCTCAACAAGGTTCTCATACGGTTGGAATTCCACTATCTTCTTTATGGGGTACGTGAGGCCATTCAAGAAGCATGCCATTGATTGTTCCTCGAACTCGACAATGTTTGCGCGAGAGAGAGTTGACTCCATCTCCTTGTAGTACTCGTCAACCGTCTTGAGACCTTGTTTGAGTTCTTGTAGCTTCGTGTACAAATCGCGCGCATAGCGATGTGGCAAAAAACGCTTGTGCATTTCCTTCTTCATGTCATTCCATGTGTCGATTGGGTCTTCGAAGGATGCTTGGAGTTGTTCCCACCATAGTTGCGCATAGCCTTCGAGCTCTAGGGATGCGAGGTCAACTCGTTTATCTTGTGGCACCTTGTAGACGCGAAATAGTTTGGAGACCTTGGATTCCCATGCAATGTAGTCCTTTTGGGTCGTTGGTGCCATGGAACTTAGGAATGACGAGCTTGGGAGGATTGAAATGGTTTTTGTGCTCATCCTCATCATCATCATGGTGGTGATGGCGGTCTCGGTGATGATTCCTTGGTTGGTGGCGTGGAACATAATCCTCATCGTCGTCAAGATCAACATGATTATCGGCCAATGGCACTCGTTGGGCGCGATGTGGAGGTAGGTGATGACGATGATGTCGATTATCCTCGTGGCGGTGTGGGGGTCCAAGTTAGCATTTGGTATTGGTATGTCGTGACGATGTTGATCATGGCATTGTTGAGGATCCAAGTTCGCTTGTTGATGAGGCATCTCTTGGCGATGGCGCTCTTGATTTGGTATCGCTTGACGATGGCGATCTTGGTGTTGTTGATGATCCAAGTTCACGTGTAGATGAGGCATCTCTTGGCGATGGCGCTCTTGATTGGGTATTTCTTGACGATGGCGATCTTGGTGTTGTTGAGGATCCAAGTTCGCTTGTTGATGAGGTATATCGTGGCGATGGCGCTCGTGGTGTGGACCTTGACCAACCTCACTTGGAACTTTGCTTCTTGCGTCGGAACGGTGTGAAGACCTTGAGCTTGACCTTGAGGAGTGTCGGTTTCGTCTTTCGAGAAGCTTACTCGTCGACTCCTCGAGGCGAATGGAACGCTCATTGTTCTCGCGTTGAGCGTCTTGTATTTGAGCGAAACGCTCATTGTTTTCACATTGCGCGGCATGATGGCGCTCCTCATAGCGGCGTAAGTTGTCGTCGATGTACCTCTTGAGAGCCTCCTCTTGCTTGCTCATGTCGACGTCTTGTTATTCCCTAGCCATGATAAGAAAAACATAAGTGATATGTGGAATATGTAGTGGCTAATAACCGCTCTTACCTTTGGTTGATAGTATTGGACAAGTGGACTCGCCCTCCGAGATAAAGGTATCACAAGAATAAGAGTAGGTTGATTAGCTATCCAAAAGCGACTCACACATACACTTATGAGGAGCTTAGGTATGGCAACGTGGCAAGAAATCGAGACGAAGCAAACGATAAAGCTATTGCAACAAGTGGAGGATAACCACAAAGATCAAGAAGCAAAATAGACTAACCACACAATCCGAGAAACAACGGAAACTCACATGTGGAGACTAACGTGGATGGTGCGACTATGGGGAGGAGCAACTGGGGCCTAACGAAGACTATGCTCGTGCCGCACCACCGCTCGAAGGACAACTAGCTCAAGTGTATAGAAGGGAGCACCCGATTTGCACAAGTGGACACGTTTCTCTATTGGGTATAGGAGCTTTGAGCTGGTAAGGAGGACTAGGATGACGGCTCGGCTTTTCTCTTTTTTTGAATCTTTTCTATTTCTCTTTTGCTTTATGCTTTTGCCCGAGCCGAGTCCGCTACAAATTGATGCTCACAAGATTATGGTATACTTACTTGGCGTCATACTAATGCAATGCTCACACTTTGAAGAGCTAGCTCCTAGGAAAAAGTTACGCGAAAAGGAAAGTGATGAGTCGGAAGCTATACCTTTGGCTGCGTCAAGGTAGCGGGAATTTGCTCCGTGAAATCTTCATTCCGACGAATTTTGGGCGAAATTGACACAAGGAAACACTAAAAGAAGGTGGGGAAAGGTCTTAAGCACTAGATCCGTGGATCAAAACCACAAATCGCTCACCAAATCGAGAGATCGAACGAAATCCATATGGGCTTTTTTTTGTGAATTTTTGAATTTGGTATGGGAAAGAAAATTTTGGTGGGAAAAAAGGCTAATAAAAGGTGGAAAGTGGAAACACGATCCAAATCCGTGGAAACCCTTACTCTTGATACAAATGATGTAGTGTTGGCCCGATCTTCATGGATTGAGGGGAAAAGGAGATGAATACGAAGAACACGGATGAACACGAGGGGGAAAACGTGGGCAAACAAAGGGATAACTAGCAAAACCTGCAAAGATCTTCACCCAACAACAACCCTCACAAGAGAAGCCTGTGGATCGAAGAATCAAAACCAATCTTATTCTTAATGAAACCGATTGCTCTTACCGGTCGGTCCATCGATCCAATAGAATCACCGTAGTGAAAGATTGGTTTGCACTACTAGAGACACCTAAGTGAAAGAGTAGCAACAACAAGATCTATCCTCAAAGAGGAACCCTAGCACAGAGGGATGAGGAGTATGGCTCACAAGTCTTAATTTCAGTCTAACCCTAGAAAGAGAAAGGGAGGTGCTATTTATAGTTTAGTACAAAACATGGCAGAAATGCGGGTGACCGGCCTGGGGGCCGGCCGGCCCCTCCCAGCCGGCGCTAGGGGGTGGCCGACCTAGGGGCCGGCCTAGGCCGCCTAGGAGGCCGGCTGGCACTGGGGGGGGGGGGGGGGGGGTGACCGGCCTGGTGGCACGGCCTGGGAGGCCGGCTGGAAGGCCGGCTGGCTCAGGTGGGTGATCGGCCTGGTGGCCGGCCTAGGCCGGCTGGAAGGCCGGCTGGCTCTGGTGGGTGGCCAGCCTGGGGGCCGGCCTAGGCCAGTCTGGGGGCCGGCCTAGGCCGGGCTGGAGGCCGGCCAGCCAGTCTTCGCCTCCTTCTTTCTCTACTTGACCATCTTTTGGGGTCTTCTCTTGGTCATCTTCTACTTCGTCTTGGACCTCCTCTTGGTCATCTTCCCGACTCCATTGTGGGTCTCATCAAGGTGGATCCTGAGTATGCACAAGGTACCGGCATGAAGTAGCAACTCATTCATATGGAGGTCGAGATCACACATCGAGAGGAGCGATGTCACCTTTTCATGAAGTGCCTTAATTCTTGATCTTGTCATTCGACTATTTGACGTGTTGTCCACATGTGGGCCTACATCAAACCAACAATCATCGCCCGCCCGATGTACGGTGGACCCCTGCATGCTCAGGAGCCTGTGGCAACGCCTACGTGCTCAGGCATGGGGACTCATCCGATCCGAGTATATGTGTTTCCATTCTCCAGCACGCTAGTGAATACAGTAGTTTGATGCCGCACATACAATCTATCTACACGGGCGAAGTTAATTTAGAAACCACCAATGCCATTTCGTGTGGACGTCTGGGAGACCAGACCAGGTTGTTCTCGAAGTTAGACGTCTGCGTGCTGCTGCCAGACATAATTTTTTTTTCGAGTGGTGTGCTCTTTTGTCCTTGGAGAGTGTGGCTTTGCTCCACATGGATCATTTTTCGTCTAGATCTCCATTAATTAACTAGTCAATTTCTTTCTTCCTACTAAATGGAACATGCAAATCTTTTCTATATCAAGGACATATACTCTGAAAAATGCATAGCTGCATACGGGGGCATCTACCCTGTTTTTGAGAACTACATTTGTAAATGCAAAAAATATCCATAACAAATATGCACGCGTACATGTCCACATTCTATGTGCATCCAATGAGTTTCACGGAAAACCGACATATTTTTTTGTCTTGTGTAAAAAAGATATTTTTTGATGTTAAAAAGGGCTTTTCACCGAGATTTTTTTTTGTCTTTTTAATAACAATACGACAAAAAAGTCGATTTTCCGCGAAACTTGTCGTGCGCACATAGAATTTCGAGATGTACGCGCCGAATTTTTGTTCGATTTTTTTTAACATACCCAATATTTTTCCTGGTAGCAGAAACATATATCCCATGTTCCAAAGTGAATTTTTCATTCCTTTCTTCCTACTAAATATTCCTACTAAATGGAACCTAAAAATCTTTGCTACCTCAAGTCAAGGACATATACTCCGTGCCACAATCGCCCGTATCCTATCAGAAGTTAAAAATATCACCGCCCATCTCTAGCTGACTGATTTGATCCACCCTTATCTCTACACATCACCATCGACGACGTCGTCATCACAGTATTTCAATTCAGTGAGAGTTGCTCGCCATCCTCTCCAAGCAACCACGCAAGCAACACGAACACCGTACACCTCAACAACCAGTTATAAATAAACGGGATCAGGGAGCCACACCACACAAGAACAAAAACCGCACAGAAAAATATCATCAGACCGACCAATCATGGCTCGCCTCCGCCTCCTCCTCGTCGTCGCCGCCGTCCTCCTCATCCTCCACTCCGCCGCGGCGTCTGCGGCGGAGGGGCTGGAAGAGGACCCCCTCATCGAGCAGGTGGTCGGGGGCGACGACGAGCTGGGGCTGAGCCTGAACGCGGAGGCCCACTTCGCGAGCTTCGTCCGCCGGTTCGGCAAGTCGTACAGGGACGCCGACGAGCACGCGCACCGCCTCTCCGTATTCAGCGCCAACCTCCGCCGCGCGCGCCGCCACCAGCGCCTCGACCCCTCCGCGGTCCACGGCGTCACCAAGTTCTCCGACCTCACCCCCGACGAGTTCCGGGACCAGTTCCTCGGCCTCCGCAAGTCCAGCGGGGGATTGCTCGCCGCCGGATCGGCGAACGACGCGCCCACACTCCCCACCGACGGCCTCCCGGACGACTTCGACTGGCGCGAGAAGGGCGCCGTCGGCCCCGTCAAGGACCAGGTCCGACTCTCCTCTGATCCGATCCAGGACAACTCCTCCTTGTGTCCAGGACGATTTATTTGATCAGGTGGGATTTATTTGATGCAGGGCTCGTGCGGGTCGTGCTGGTCGTTCAGTACGTCGGGGGCGCTGGAGGGCGCAAACTACCTCGCAACCGGCAAGCTCGAGGTGCTCAGCGAGCAGCAGCTCGTCGACTGCGACCACGAGGTATCCATCTCCTTCGTCTCTCTTCTTGTACAAATTGCTCTAGTGAAATTCCACTACGTATTCTTCAATTTTGGTGAGGTTGCCATTTTGGATGAATGGTGCAAGGTTATTCTTTTAGGTTGTCCTTTTCCTTGTTGGAACCGTCTGATCTGGTCGTAACAATAAGAAAGTACCAGGAAAATGGATGCGCCGATTTAGTTAATCTTATATACGGACAACAATCGGTCTACTGTATTAATTAATCTTATCCACTTTGTAGTACATAGAATCAATGAGTATTTGGTTGTATCCTACAAAGTACTCATTGGCCCTGTGTCCACACAAGGGCACCAATCATTTAGTTACTCTTAGCTAGTCTTGTTCAATGAGTGTATCTTCATTTTTGTTTTCTTTTTTGTTTGATGATCCTAAAATGAAGCAATTGACTAGTAGATAAAGTCATTAATCATTTAAAATATTCCTAGCTTGACCATCATGAACTGGAACAATCAAAATCCTCAGTGTTCAATATTAAAATGTTTTACTGACAAACAAGCTACAATTCTGTGTTGGACCAGAACCAAATTCAAACATCCACCGTTGAGGCAACAAAATCATTTCTGTTGTGTATTAACCAAGCCATTTTCCTTGCTGTGTACTCATTTCTTTTATAACTTTCTAGCGGATATGAACGAAGTCAATTGTCTGATTGAATATACTCTGGCTCAATATCTTTCCATTTGCAAACTAATTCAGTTGTATTACTAGTATTGAATTGAATTAATCCCTGCTGGTTTCAAACTTTTATTTCGTTAAAGGCGTTCATGTAATATATGTTGTTCTCTTGTAATCAAATGCAGTGTGACCCATCAGAACCACGGGCATGTGATGCCGGCTGCAACGGAGGCTTGATGACTACAGCTTTCGGCTATCTCGCGAAAGCTGGTGGCTTGGAGACTGAGAAGGACTACCCTTACACCGGGAAGAACGGTGCCTGTAAATTTGACAAATCTAAAATTGCTGCTCAAGTCAAGAATTTTAGTACTGTTGCTATTGATGAAGATCAAATTGCGGCAAACCTTGTGAAACACGGGCCACTTGCAAGTAAGCATTCAAATCATTTGCATATCTGCATCGTCAGTTGTTACCAGTTTGCCTAGGGAATAGGGATAACATGGGAAATTGCTGCTGCTGATGCATACTTCTGTTCGTGCAGTTGGCATCAATGCAGTCTTCATGCAGACGTACATTGGTGGCGTCTCATGCCCATACATCTGTGGGAGGCATCAAGATCATGGCGTCCTCCTGGTTGGCTACGGATCGGCTGGCTACGCGCCGCTCCGCTTCAAGGAGAAGCCATACTGGATCATAAAGAACTCGTGGGGCGAGAACTGGGGTGAGAGCGGGTACTACAAGATCTGCAGGGGTCCGCATGCCAAGAACAAGTGCGGTGTTGATGCCATGGTCTCTACGGTGACTGCCATCCATACCCATAAGGAGGAATAGGTTCTTACTAGTACATTGGACGATTGCCTACATAAAATGTGCTTGTGATTGTGCCAAGTCTGTTGGCAGTTAGGGCTATTCTACGGTATTACGTTGCAGCTTGTGCTCAGTAAATATGTGAAACCCCTGTGTTGATTGCTGTAATATGCGTATCGATCACTATGTATTACTACTACTCAGTTCTTGGAACATGGAAGTAGATGCCTGTTGCCATCAGTAATGTATATAATCTGGTATTCTGGTTAATCATCGAGTATTGAGCACCAATGTACTACTCCCTCCGTTCCTAAATATAAGATGTTCATATATAATCTGTTGTACATTTTATATAGTAGTATTTAGGAATGGAGGTTATTAGTCAATGCTAGATCTGATAATGCTTCTCTGGATCTAAAGCCAGAGCCCAGACCCATAGTTTCCTAAACCGGGCCTATGACTTTTCTAGGCCCCGTTGACATATCATCACCATCTATCCTAACATAACCCCCTCAAAAAAAAAAAAAAAAACTATCCTAACAGAATAATCTAAAAAATAAACCTAATCAACGTGTGCGGCGCGGGGGTTAGGATTAGGCTTCTCCTCCGCCGCAGCGGCGACGCGATCCCCTTGCATCGTCTTGCTGCTTGAAAACAAATAGAGCAGCCCTCGCCCGTGGCATCGTCGCATCATGGGGCTGCTGACACTCAATCGGCTCATGTCCATGCGGCGTTATCGGCGTCGTCGCCGGCCAATTCAAGGCCGTAGTAAGCCACCACCTCCTAGGTCCCTCAGCCGCTCTGTTCATTATCTCTGCTATGCTGTGTCTGCATGTCCTGACATCTAAAACATGTGCCTTTTCCGATCGATCTACAACCCATATTTTTATTTTTATTTTGCGATGATTCTGTAACCTGTTCGACGGTCTTATGAACACAACTCGGCGGCTGATGATCTGTATATGTTTCTTGTTGAGAGAGAAAAAAAAACTACTTTTGTATACAGTTTGTTTTTCCTGAAGAAAAAAAGTGGTCTCACTGTGTGTGTTGCGTCAAGGGAGCAAAAACAATAGTGAACACGGCATGCTTCATGAAAGCAATGCCATGCTTTATGGTGGAGGTTGTGAAAGGATATGGATCTCCAGTGCTTTATGGGCTCCGAAATTGCAACCTTATTGTGACTTGAATTTTTATTGCTTATCATCATAGTACTAGAACAACTTTGGTTTCTTGTTAAGTGGGTGTTCTTGGGCAGAAGTTGGGTAATTGAGAAGAATTGGGTGTATCCGTGTTCTACTTGTTGTTTTCTTCCATCGGTATGTCTGTTATTCTAACCAATGCATCATGTATTGCAGATCGATTGGTGACTTCAGCTGCCAAAAGGAAGCACTCACCCTGCCTGCAATATGACAATTCTCGGAGTGAAAAAAAATTGAGATATTCAGGACCAAGCCTTCCAGAGGTTCGTCATTAAATTCTGATAACGAACAACTTACATTGCAAGTAAAATATCACTGTGACTGTTTTAGGGGCACAAGTTGGTGGATCAATGTATACTCAATAGAACTATCATTTGATAAAGAGTTGACTTCCTACTTTTCTATAGCATGCAATCCCCTTAGTAGTGGCTTTATACTTCTTCCCATGCGAGTATGGTCAATATATGGTGTTTGTCCAACTTGTTATCCCTTCATCTTAGTTACCGATGGTCATGCCGTGTACTGTAGAGTAGCTGCTAAAGCTGTTGGGTTCTTTTACATGGTCCTGTGGACATTTGAATTGTTCAGATATAACTACCCTATTATTAGTGTTACTCCACATGGTCCTACTTTTTTTCTCTCCAATTGGAATCAAGCTTTCGCCTTTGCGACTCCAGTGTTGAACTTTTCCCAATGCTTGTGCATGCAGGACATATGGAATCATATACATTCGCTACTTCCTCTACGAGATGCTGCACGTGTTGCCTGCGTGTCTCAGTCATTTCGACGTTCTTGGAGATGGTTTCCCAATCTCACCATAACTACGAAAACACTTGGTTTGGAAGACGAGGGTTTGGAAGACGCAATTTCACCGTATATAATATCAAGTGGTCTTGCAAGCAAAACTAACCACATTCTAGAAAACCATTCCGGCGATGGCGTGAAGGCACTCAAGCTTCAGATAACCAACTTTCCTATTTTCAGCACATCCTCTGATCTAAACCGATGGCTTGATATCGCTGTTAGACCAGGGATAGAAGAGCTTGGCCTATGGCTGGGGCTGCACCCACGCCATGCAGCTGTGTATGACTTCCCCTGCTCACTTTTGCTTGATGGGACTGGCAAGTCGCTTCGGCATCTTCATCTTACCAATTGTACCTTCCATCCCACAGTTGGGCTTGGCTCCTTAAGAAGCTTGACTAGTCTGAACTTGTGTTATGTACATATTACAGATGATGAGTTAAGTTGCTTTCTTTCCAGTTCAGTTGCTTTGGTGAAACTGAGACTCTTATCTTGCAATGACATAATTTTCCTGAAGATACCTAGCCTGCTGCAGCGGCTTAGCCACCTGGTTGTCAATTATTGCAAAAAAATTAAAGTTATAGAGATCAAAGCCCCTAATCTCCACAATTTTACATATATGGGTGACCGGGTACGACTGTCACTTGGTGATGTATTGCGAAACTTTAAATTCTTTGCTTCATCTTGGGGCGTCCTTCATTATGGTTGCGAATATCATCCACACATGGTTCCGAATCTTGAAGCTCTTGACATATATCCGCCTTATGCGCAGGTATACTCTTTAACTTCAGATTATTAACTTTGGATTATTATGCAAGAAACAGTAGCAACCTGCATCTTCCTTGAATAATTAATCTGAAACATTTCTATGCAGAGGGATGCACTGGTGACACCTGACAAATTCTTCCACCTTCAGCTACTACGTATTGCGGTTTTTACGCCAGACTATGATTATTTCTCCCTGGTTTCTTTGCTTGATGCTTGTCCTTTATTGGAGACTTTCGTGCTGTATGTAAGTCATGTTCATCTTGTTCAAGTATATGCCTTGTCTTTTCACCGTTATTATTGACATTTACATCTATCCAATGAAGGTAGAGCCGGATCGTGTGAAGCAAGAATCGGTTTTTGTGGATTCTTCTCGTGATCTAAGGAAGATGCCAGGACACTTGCATAGGAACATCAACGACGTGCAGATCTTTGGCTTCTGTTCTGCAAGGAGTATAGTTGAGCTGACATGCCATATTCTTGAGAATGCAGAGTCGCTTCAGTGGCTTACACTGAGCACCTTACATGACGGTGAAATTACGTGTTCCTATGGCAAAAAGCGTAAATGTCTCCCGATGAGTAGGGATATGATCACAGAAGCCCATAGAGCCCTCTTGGTCGTTGAAAGATACATTGTGGAAAAAGTTCCGCATTTTGTCAAGTTGAAAGTTGTGGAGCCTTGCAGCCGGTGCAATCCTCTTGAAATTTAGGGCCTGATTGGTATTGCTCTAGCGGCTAATTGGGGTCAGAAGTTGGGTTCCAGTCTTCCAGAGGAGTTGACTACTTTGCAAGAATAGGTGATGTCTAAGCTAGCTGCCGATATAGCATTATAATTTCTGAGTGCCTTTTTATTGTAATGTTAATGGGCTGTATGTTGATTAATTAAATTACTAGGGCTTTTGACTGATGGTTGTGAATTGCATCCAACATGCCATGTTAGCCAACTGAAGAATCATGTAGGTCCAGTAGTTGTTCCTGCTCCTGCTCTACCACTTATTGACGATCAAGGTAATATCACATTTGGTTCTGAAGTTGTGTTGGAGAGAAAATTAATTCCTAAAAAACAAGGTGACATAAGCATCCCTGTTGTTCAATGGCTTATCAAGTGGATCGATCTAACACACTTCAGTTACTTGGGAAGATTCTTCATTTATCAAAAATATTGTCCCAAAATTTCAGCCTTAAGGATTAGTCTTCTCAACAAGGGGAAATTGTTAGAAATTACTCTGAACCTGAAGTGAATCAGTGATAAACACTAAATCTTCAGTTAACAAAGTGTATTCAATTGTCACCTTCACTATGGCTGTCCCATCTCCAATCCAACCAACGACATCGCAACTTACTGCTTCATGCCAACTGCAAGCTTCTGAAGATGTGGATCTTCAATCAGACAGCCGAGATGAACCTAAAGATCATTGTTTGAATTCCAACAGAACCAACTTTACACTATGTTCCCTCACATGCTCTCTTGTTTGTCGCTATTCTCTCTTCTATTTAGCTCAGATCCAAGCGTGTAACCACCATATTTTTTCCTCTGGGTTGAAAGCCTAGCCCTCGTTGTCCTGGCTAGCCATGTCCCGGTCTTGTAAACCTTAAACTCCAGCTGACAGGCTCCTCTAGAAGTAGCTAATCGATCGGTGACTCCCAATATGTCGGTGTGTTTGAGCTAATTAAATCGGCTTATCAGGTAAACATAGCAAAACATAATTTATATGCTATACGTTTAAGGCTGAAGCCAGAAACTAGACATTAATATGCAATCATCTTTGAAAAGAAGCACACAATCATCTTTGAAAAGAAGCACACGATCCGTTAAAAACAAAGAGATGATTACAAGCAGTGAATCAACCTCTATGTACATTTACATCATTAACACCTCCATATATTTTATTGATAGAACAAACAAACATCAACAATCTAATAAAAGAGAATTAAGAGAGTGCAAAAAACAAAAATATTTACAACATCAACAGCGTCGCTGTGGCAAAATTGTCCCATCCTGCAAGAGCATAGCACAAGTTAAATTCTCTTGAGTGGAAAAAATAAAACTTTCACGTGGCTAAGTTTAAAAGCGAAGAGAAATTGTTCCAGTGGTTCTACACAATATGTAATAAGAACTTGTTATAGTCGTGTAGTAATATTTTATAGCTATAAAAAAGGCCATACCTATGTCCTATGACTAGTTTCAAATACGTAATCACCAAACTTGGTTTTGGCTATTATAAGAGACTGCTATGTTTAATCCGTCCATAGACATTGACACGTAGTTTCTATGCAGTCCTCATTGAGGGTGCTTATAAATGTGTTTTTAAGTAAGTCGACGGCCGAATTGCATCCGACAGTTATCAACAGTTGTTTTAGACTTAGGTTGAATGAAATGAACTGCTCCTGTGGGACAGGTTTTATTATGCATCACATGCTCTTGAGGTATAAGGAATGTATTAACTATTTCAGAAAATCATACTGAAGAAGCCGTTGTTTGGCTGTAAAAGAAGTCCAGATATGCAACCTGTGTGGGAACTAGGGTAGTGAAGATACAATTGATAGTCTAGTCCTAGGGCTGTTTGGTTTGAAGCTCAGATATGCAAAATTTGAAAACATTCATCAAATATGGTTTGGATTTGGCCAGAAACTTTGTAAGGATCCTTTGCAATTCACCGAACAGGGCCAAACAATTTTATCTGTTCGAACTCTGATCAAAATCGCCCTATGGTAGTTTGTCGAAAGAACAGCATTTCCCAACTTTGTCAGCAAATGACCATGCGTTAAACTATTTTTTTTTTTGGAAGAAAACAAACTAGAGTGGATGATGATGGGACCTTATGGAAGTTTGGCAAGGTGCCAAGTGGAGGACAAATCCGATCAAAGATAACAATTTTCTGAAGGGCAAACTTGGGCATCCAAGTAGTCCAAACCAAACAGCACCAAAGGTTATGGCCAATGCATGAGTGGCACACAATGGTAAAGTTTCTTTATGACATGCAAATAGTCACCAATCATTATTTTGGTTCAAGAACTATAGCTTTGGTCCCTGTACCAAGATGTGTGAAAAACTGAAAATGCATTTGAACATTGTCTATCATGTGCTAAAATCTTTTTTAAAATGGAGTAAATATGTTATGTTTTTCTAGCGTCCATTAACAGAAACAGACAAGGTAAGAGGTTATAGAATTCCCAAAACTTTTCCTTTTCATCATCGAAAGTACAGAGCCTCATGAAGACCCCAGCTCGTTTGGGCTTTATACGAATACACAGTACATGGAATTAGGCATATATGGGTAGTGTAGGATGAGATAATTGTTTGTACTATTTATTTCTCATGGAGACAGCTGTAATGCTGGATTATTAATACTAAGGTACATGCGCCACCGTCAGAAATTGTGTATTTAAGGAAAACCAACAGAGGAAATTCTGTTCATTACTGACCTAGATTTTCTTTGGAGTTTTAGGAGAGATACAGTGCAAGTTTCGCCCTGCATCTGCAGCATCTTTGATTTCTTGAAGTTGGTCAGCTATATCCTCTAAGAGTTGCAGCTGTAACGACTGCCTCCTTTCATTTGCTGCAAGCCTTATCTTGTCTTGTGCACCTTTAATCGCATTCAGACTTTTCCCCAGGAGATCATCTGCGGCAGCTCGATTATGCAACTTGTCTGCTTGCATTGCTGCATCTGAGAAGCTTCGGCCAATCAGGCTTTTAACTGCATATAAATAGCTCATTTTCAGTACTAATATGATTCTAAAACCATAGTTAGTTTCTTAAAACGTGTCGACAATACGAGATAAACATAATCATCAAATACATAGTACACATGAGCACAATGATCAATGTAAGAATATACATGCATAAATGTTCAAGAGTATGACTTAATAACAGGTACAAATGTATATGTTCATTTAAACTAGATGTAACACTTTGTGTGCTAAATATGACACAGAAAATAAAAATAATATTCAGTTGGCAAAATGAAATCATACTAGATAGTGTGTGCACTCTAAGCAATATACAGATCATATCCTCCAACAGCCAACAGGGTTCTAATAAACTAATATAGCAACATTCAGGCACACTAATCAACAAACATGCACACGAAGAATAACTTTAATTGACTAATTGTAGGTCAACTAAGATACAATAATATGTGCAGGACTACGACAAATGGATTTGTAGCCTTATTATGTTTATCACAGTAGAAAAGAACTTCCCCTGTTCCCCATGTCACACACATTACTAGATAGTATATCAAATATCAATTGAGTTCCATATGCACCTACCTTCAGTAGAAAAGCATATATCATCAACAACATGCACATCAAATATATTTGCATCATTCTCACTTGCCACAGAATCATGGCAAATCTTGTCTACACGCCCGCTGTCCACCTCATGAAATTCATCAGCAGTCAGCACTTCCATAGCTTTCATACCACCAGCTGCAGCATGAACTTCAACATCACCACCTTGATCCAAATTCTGAGCAGATTGGAGGGAATCTAAACTCCGGGCAGATAGGGGGAGAATGACCACAGTATCGGTGCCATCATCTTTGCAGCTGTCCGCTTCCAGTTTCGATCCAAGCTCGGGAACTTCCTCCTCAGGTGCCTGAACAGCCAAAGTGTCTTCATTCCCACCCAAGGCATGACTCACACGAATGGGTGACAACAATTCTTCGCGCGTGAACGGCCTCCTCAAGCTCAACGCAGAATCACTGGCAGGCTGAGCCATTCCATCGCTGCTCCCCGAATTCTTACCAGCCGACCTGGAACTGGAGGAGCTCGGATCGCCGTCCGCAAAGAAATTGTGCGGCGTCATCATCTCCTCCTCCTCGTCGTCGTCATCCCCGGTGAGACCAAGCAGCCGGCGGTAGGACTCCACCTCCTTCTGCAGGGAGCGGGCCTCGCGCTCCCGCATGAGCAGGATGTCCCTGAGCTCCTCCACCTCGTCCTCGTAGAAGGCGCAGCGCTCGTCGGAGGTGCGGCGCTGCTGCCGCATCTCGATCTCGAGCGACGACTTGTCCTTCTGCAGGCGCAGGATCATCGCCATGGCCTCCTCGGCCGCCGACGCCGCGGCGCTGCGCTCCTTGTCCAGCTCCAGCTGCAGCGCGGAGCGCACGTCCCTCCGCTCCTCTTCCGCCTCCCGCTTCAGATCTCTGTCGTCTTCTTCCGCATCGACGAGCTCTTCCTCTTCTTCGTCCTCATCCTCCTGGCGGTTGTCGTCGGAGCCGGCGGCGAAGGGGAAGCGGGAGCGGAGGGAGAGGCCGATGGATTCGAGTACGCGGGAGGGGTAGCGTGCGAGGAAGCCGAAGAGGCAGGGGAGGTGCGGGCGGGAGCAGGTGCAGGGGAGGTTCGGGAGGCCGAAGAGCGCGAGGAGGGCGGAGGCGGCGGCGGCCGCGGCGCAGAGGAAGGCGTAGACGATGGCGAGGTCGAGGAAGGCGCCGGCCAGCGCCCGCGGCGTCCAGACCGCGTGCACGCCCGCGCCCGCGCCTACGCCGGGGCAGGGCGGCGGCGCCATCACCGCATCGCGATCGCCCGCCGAATCTGACACGATTCTTCCGCCGGTGGTGGTTATGGCTGGTTGGTTGGTAAGGGGGAAAGGTGGAGGAGTTCGTGCGTGGATTCGCTTCCTCTCGCTTCGTTCCGATGGAGGCTGCGCTGCGTGAGGCGGTTGCCGGGCGGCGGCGAAATGGTGGGTGGAATCGGCCGTGCGGTGCCGACCTCGACGTGGGGGTCGACGTCGCGCGCTCGGGCGGGGCGGGGCGGGTGACGGGCTGTTTGTTGGTTTGGCGGCTAGCGCTCCCTCGGCGTCGTTGTGCTGCCCGTTTTTGGCAAACTGTTCGCGACATCCCCGGTGTGTCGAGTCACCTCGCCTGCCTGGCAACCACGCACACAGAAAGGGCCAGGGCCAGGCTACTTCTTCCTGGACACGGCACGGCTCTATGCCTCTATCTAACCTGTACCAAACGTGCAAAGCACCGGACCTGTTTACGATCGCGTAGAGCCGTTAAACGCTTCTATTAGCATTCTTTTTCTTTTCTTTTTTTTGGAAAAAATTGAAGCACGTAGTAAAATGTATGTATCATAAAAGAACCTGGGTTTGATCTAGGTGGAATAGGAGTACAACCATCCACGTAACCATCGAGCCACACGTTGGCTCTCATAGTTAACGTTCATATCAATATCATCACTGCAGATGCCTCGCTGTTCACGAGGCCATGAAGAAGTTTCAAAATTGTAAAGTGAGACCTCCGTCAATGGCCCAACCTTATCATTAAGAGTTGATGCCCTTGCTTCCCTCACTTTGGTTCCGAGATATGGAACATTGCAATGTCCTGTGTTCTCCGTGACAAACATGCGGCATTTCTAGAATATTAAAAAGGCACATGCTAAGAGTAGGGCGACCTACAAAATCCCAAACATAGGTCCCCTTCAGAGTCATCGGATCGTCATCCAACACCTAGAATCAGGAGAACCAACCCTTGGTTGGATGGTTAGGAGGGTGGTCATACCCCCAGCCCATCAGAGTTCAAACCCCGGGTTTGACATGGTGTTTCTCATATTAGGCGGAATATTCTTCAGTGGCAGGCGACATTTCCGTCGATAGCGAGGCGCTTGTGGTGACTTCGTCAATCTCAAGACCTGATCCGTCGGCTCAGTATCTCGGAGGTGCTCATAGGGGTAGGGTGTGCGTGTATGCGTTCATAGGGGTGAGTGTATGCACGTGTATGTGAGCGCCTGTGTTGTATTGTGTTTTGCAAAAAAATAAACTAGAATCAGCTACAGTGTATTTCTGCATTTTAGTCCCTAGGTTTTCGGAATATCAACCGCTCCACTTAAACGAAGGAGTATATCGCGTTGCCCCTGACCTTCCAGATAATTATAGCAAAAACATCACTGTGGTCATTTATCTCAATTATCAACAAAATCTCTAATATTACAAAAAAAATCCAACATGTGTACAAAAATATATATTATTGCAATATTTTGAAATGAGTAATGCTAACAAATTTAACAAAACTCACAAATGATAACAACAAAAACATATTTTTGCAGCAATTAGAAAGTGCTTAAACAGTTAGTTTTCGGAATGTAGATTCCTTACAGTAGAAATCACCATCTATTTTAATAAAAATCATAAACGATTACAACAAATAAAACATATGTTTGCTACATTTGGAAAAGCACGTAAAAACATCATAAGAAGCAGGAGAGCGCACGAACTGTAAAATGTCCAGAAAACCTTGCAACATCTAGCGTGTAATTTCTCAATAAAAAGCATATGTGTTTGTTACAATTTAGAAGCACGTACACAACATTCAAAAGTCGAAGAAACACAAACTTGTAGCAACCGACTAGAAAAACTTACAATAACTCGCATGTGCTTTCACAAAATCTCGTATGCTTTTTTTACAAATTTAAAATACATATACAAACATTGAACAAATAACTAAAGAACTTAACAAGCAGGTGGCGCTGCAGAGAGTTCCTATGATGGGTTATGGAGCCCCGTTCACGTGCAAAAACCAGGTCAGAAAATGCACGTATTGCCATATTATGCCCTCCATACACAAGATAAATGGCCAAAAGATAATGTGCGGTTGGGGTTGGGGGGGGGGGGGGGGGGGGGGTTGGGACAATGTTTCGCTCGGTTAGGTCGACATAACTAAAATGTTTTCCTATTAAAAAGTCCGACTTGTGGGTAACCGCGGGGCCAAGCGATTGAGGGAAATTTTGCCGGAAGAATAGTTCTTTGTTTTCCTATGTTACTGGTATCGTAAAACTCCTTAAATAATAGACTAGGACAAAACAAATTCCCCCATTTCAAAATAAAAGCATATATACCGCTATGAACAAAAATGTCGTTCATACTTTAAGAAATAAATATCCGCAATAAGTAAACATATAATATAAAACTTTCGGCCATCAGAATGTGGATAGTTTCTACATGCCTCATTAGTCACAATTCATGTTGCGAGTGAATAGTGTTGTGCATTGTGTGGCTCCAAATTAGAGTATTCAATTCTTGTGGTTCCAAGTTACCTACAGTGAATGAGCAAAATAGCATTAGTTGAGAACACACGAACAAGCCTAAGGCTGGTGCCAGTGCACCGCCTCACTCTCGCCCGCCACGTCAGCTTTTACCCCCACTCTCGCCGCACTCTCACCCCACTCTCACCTCACGGTGTCAGTGCATGGGCTGTAGTCCCAGGCTATAGCCACATCACCTTTTTTCCTTACCTTTTCTTCCAGGCGGACCCACACGTCAGCCTCTCACGCCCGCCTCTCGCCTCTCTCTCGCCTGCAGTCGCCAGCGCGTCGCCCCGCTCTCGCCCGCCTCTCGCCTCGCTCTCGCCTCGCTCTCGCCCGCGCCATGGTAGCGCCGCTCCCGCCCGGCGACGGATCTACCGCCCGCCGCTCCCGTCTCGCCCGCCTCTCGCCTCACTATCGCCCGACAGCGGGCGGTATCGCCCGGCCTCTCGCCTGCGTTGGCACCAGCCTAAAGAAGACAAAAGGAGGAAGCGAGGCTAGGCCTTGGCCCCTCACGAGAAAGTATGTAATTAACCTTCATATACAAGAAGCGATCTTGCACTAAACAAATGTTAATTGATAACAATAAAACGATGCATTAGAAAGAGAGGACCACGATCAGCAGCGAAAGCATGCTTAGCCAATATTTATGTTTGGTGATGTATCCATTTACTTTTGACCAAAATAAAGTAATTTTATTTGAGTAATCGGTAGGAGCACTGCCTTTTCATATAGACATAAATGAAAAACCCGCACTGTACAAAGATGGCATGTTATTTTAAAATGGAAACATGTCGAAAACCATTCAAAAAGCAAAGAACCAAAACAAAACTAATCTGGTTCTGCCAGAGGAGCCCGGGGTGTAAGCGGCAAAAGCTCTCACGTGCTGCAGGATGTCCTCCCAAGCAAGGGCGGCCACCTCCACGAAAGTAATGTGTAACATCCCGGGGTTTTCCCCAAATTAGATTTGTTTGTTATTTTAATTTTTGCATCATCATGACATCATCATCTATCACCTTGTATATTTTGCAAAATAACTCAAAAAATTATTTTTACAACCCTATTCTTATTTTTGCAAATCTTCTCCCCCTTTTCTTCTCCTCGTTTTTCCTCCTCCCTTTTCCTAATTTCGGAATTTGGGAAATTCCTGAAAATTCTAAACAGGCTGGGGTCTCCTTCCCGCCCGTCTCTCTTTCCCTCCTCTCTCCTCTTACTTCTATCTTTTGTTCCTTGCTAGCCTTATGTTACGATGCTTGTGTCTCGATCCTATTCACATGTTACCTTGCTGCCATGATAAGCCACACCCTCCACATCCTATTAACCTATTGTTTGTTTACCTTGTTAGCCTTGCGCGTCCTAGTGCTTGCTTAGGTGCTTTGCTTGAGTCCTGTTATCTCTTTATCTAATCTTGAAGTTAATATGATAGCTAGGCTCAACTCACATGGTAATCTTTAATTTCTATTGTGATGGGAATAATTAATAAAGATAAGGCACCGGCAGAAGGCCAATCGTGGTGTTTTGTTCTGCTAGTGTCGCCTAGGACCCGAGTTCTTTTCCGCTGATCCAAGACTGAGCGCACTAACCACATGTGGGAGTTTATGGGGCTCCCCGCAACCTACTACCGGATCCCCAAACCTATCCAGGAGCCACAACTTAGTTCGGGTGTTTCCATTTGCGCGCGTACGACGATGTTGATGAGCAGCTAAGATGATGATGGTTACGTGGTTACTTTACGGTAGGGCTTGCGGACCGTGCGTTAATCGCATGTGGATGGAGGGCAATCGTATGAGTGTTCCTCCCGAAGCCATTCACGCAACGGTTAGGCCCAACTCAGAGCTTCGGCCGGACTTTCAAGGTGGATCAGACCTAGCTAGGTGGCTCCCTGGACTTGTTTGTAGAGAAGGGAAGTGTTGTGTCGAACGCTCCACCGGTACACCTCTAAGCGAGTGTTTCGATGCGTGTGGGTTCATTGGTGCATCCCTGCAGGGTGAAATCTTTTCGAAAAGCCATGTCCGCGGTTATGGACGACTTGGTGAAATGCGCTAGCTAAAAAGATCATGGACAACTTACACCTAATGATTATAACTTGACTATTAAGATAGATTACATGAATAAATAACTCATAAAATTTGTCAACTGTGTGAGTGCCTTTGGGCTTGCTACTCGTGGTTTAACCGGGCTGGTAAGGAATTGGCTGGGTTATGTTTGGTGTTAGAATAGTTGATTCCTTATGCGCTCTCCTACATTTTCTCTTTTAGACGAAAGTTATATCGTATCTCTATAAGTTGTTAGTGCTGCTGGTGAAAGAACAAACGATGTCGCCTAGAGGGGGAGTGAATAGGCGATTAAAACTTTTCGGTTTAAGGCTTGATAATTGCGGAATAAAACTAAGTGTTTAAATTAACAAGCGAACAACCTAATATACTAGGTTCACCTATGCACCAACAACTTATGCTAAGCAATTTAACAACAAGGTGATAGCAATATATATGACATCGAGCACAAAGACTATCACAATGTAAATTGCATAAGTAAAGAGCTCGGGTATAGAGATAACCGAGGCACGCGGAGACAAGGATGTATTCCCTAGTTCCTCATTGTTAAGGGAGTACGTCTCGTTGGAGGGGTGTAAGCTCGCCACAAGAGGCCTACTCAAGATGCCACAAAGGCCTCAACCTATTCTTCGATGAACCGCACCCAAGGGTTTGGTTCACCTTTCACTATCGGAATCCTTCAAGGCGGAATCCGGAGCCTTTACAACATTCTTGGGGCACTCACCCACAACTTAATTGGGGGCTCCCAAATCTTGCCCGAACCTTCACAACTCGAAGTCTTCGCGACACCACCAACCGTCTAGGGTACACAATGCACCCAAGAGGCACAAGCTCTTGGGAACACAATGCACCCAAGAGTAACAAGCTTCTCGAACTTCAATCCCACGTATTACCATGGGGAACTCAAACCTATGCACCAAATGCAAAAGGCAAGACCACACAAGGTGGTCAAGTCCTTCACTCCCAAATCCAACCAAAGCAACTAATGCTAGAGAGGGATTTGAGAGGAAGAACAAGGAGAAACACAAAACAACTCCAAGATCTAGATCCAAAGGGTTCCCCTCACTTAGAGGAGATATGATTTGGTGGGATAGTGGATCTAGATCTCCTCTCTCTTTTCCCACTAAATGGAGGCAAGAATCATGGAGGGAGGGAGAGAAAGCAAGCTCTCAAAAGGTCAACAATGGAGGAGAGAGAGAGAGCCAAAGGTTGGCTACCTATTGGGGAAGAAGGCCCCTTAAATAGGTGGCACAAAAAACTGGCCGTTGGGCTCAGATCCCGCGGGGGCCGGTAGTACCGCCCTAGGGCCGGTACTACCGCCCCACAGGAATCTTCGCACCAACGGTAACGAGAAAAACCCGTGGGGCCCGGTAGTGGGGCGGTAGTACCGGTACTACCGGCCTACTGCCGGCCTACTACCGAACCTCAAACAGAGAGCAAATGCGGTAGTGGCCCGGTAGTAAGGCAGTAGTACCGGAGTCCCAGCAGTACCGGCCTACTGCTGGCCGACTTCCGAACCTCAAACAGAGGCCAACTCCGGAGGTAGCCCGGAACTAATCCGGAACTACCGGCCGGCCGGTACTACCGGCCATAGCCCGGTACTACCGGGTCCTCAGAAAGCTGCAGACCAGAAACACCATAACTTTTGCAAATGAACTCCGAATCGAGTGAATCCAATTTTGTTGGAAAGAGGACGACAAATGCTACCCTATAAAAGTGAAAATATTGAAACCAAGTAAGGGAGATTTTTCTAATAAATGGGAGAGTGAAACCTTCCACATGGATGGACCGGCAAAATCTCCCAAACAGAAAACGCAATAGAAGACGCATACGAAATCCGTTTTCGGTGAACTTGGCCTTGTCATGACGAGCACGACAAGCACCAAGACAACACCACGATAAGAGCCAAATAAAAACCAATAAATATGATTGAAAGGATGCAAAGGTTTGAGCTCTCCACGAACGATACGATCAAGATACTCGGTCGAGAGCCCCTCTTGATAGAATGGTTATCTATCCTATAACCCGGTCTCTCAACTAACATTATGAGACCGGTAAAATAGAAATACTATCAAGATCATACCTTTGCCTTGCGCATAATCCACTTGAGGTCGATGATGACGATCTTCATCTCCTCAAGACGAACCACCTTTCTTGATTGCGCTTAGCTTGGTGAAGACTCACATGTTGCTCCCCCATATCTTCACTTGGACTTGAGTGTTGATCAACCCGCACTTAGCCTTGATCAACAAATACTCTTCTTCCATTAGCCTTGATTCCCACAAATGGAGATCAAGCATTGCAAATGGACACACCTACAAGTACCTTAATACAAACATTAGTCCATAGAGATTGTCATTAATTACCAAAACCACACATGGGGGCAACCATGCACTTTTAGCTGGCCGCCGCTACAATCGCTAACCCCCTTCCCTCGGAATTCAAGCTTTGATATTTTGTGAGTATTCCTTGCCAGTACTGTTTATAGTACTGACCCCTTCGGGGCTTGATACGTGTCAAACGTATCTATAATTTTTGATTGATCCATGCTAGTTTTGTGATGTTGTCACATGTTTTTATTATCATATTAATCATTTTTATGCATTTTGTTGGACTAACCTATTGACAAGATGCCTAGTGCCAGTTTCCTGTTTTTGCTGTTTTTGTATTTCAGAAAATTTACTTCTGGAAATATTCTCGGAATTGGACGAAAATTTACGGGGAATTTTTACTCGACGGAAGACACCTGAGGACCAAAGGGGAGCCTGGGGGGCCACCCAGGGGCCACAGGCGGGTGCCGGCCGCGGCCCCCCTAGGACCCGCGGGTGGGGCCCGCCCCTGCCCCCTGGGCACCGCCTCGGCCCCCTCCGACGCCTATAAAATCCCTTTTACCCTAAAAACATCGGGGCGGCCATTATTTTTTTCAGAAAAGTCATCCCGAGGCGCCGTCAACTCAAACCCTAGTTCGGGGGTGATTCTGAAGCAGATCCTGGCACTCTGCCGGAGGGAAGATCGATCTCGGAGGGCTCTTCATCGCCATGCCTTCCTCCGGGATGATTTGTGAGTAGTCCCACCTTGGACCTTGGGTCCATGGCAGTAGCTAGATGGTAGTATCTCTCTCTCTTGTGCTTCATGTCTTATGATCTTGTGAGCTGCCTAACATGATCAAGATCGATTATTGTAATGCTATGTGATGTGTTTGCTGGGATCCGATTGATTATAAAGTTATGATCAGATTGTGCATGATTCTTATATGTTGATTTATGTTCTTGCATGCTCTCCGATGTGCGTAGTTACTTTGGTCAAGTGATTGTGTGTATCTCCAAAAGAGAGTATTTATGCTAGATAGTGGGTTCATGCCCCCTTTTGTTCCTGGGCACTGATACGTCTCCAACGTATCTATAATTTCTTATGATCCATGCTTGTTTTCATACCATTTGCTACATGTTTTGTTTACATCTTATAGCATTTGTATACATTTTCTGGAACTAACCTATTAACAAGATGCCACAGTGTCAGTTCCTGTTTTCTGCTGTTTTCCCGTTTCAGAAAAGTACTTAAGGAAATATTCTCGGAATTGGACGGGACAAAAAGCAGCAGTCTTATAATTCAATGGACTACACGGAGCCCGAAGGAGAGGACCTGGAGGGCCGTGGGCCGGCCACACCATAGGGTGGCGCGGGACCCATGCCTGCCGCGCCACCAGGTGGTGTGGGGCCCACGGGAGCCCTCCGACGCCGCCCTTTCGCCTATATATTGCCCCCGACGCATAAAACCTAGACGGACCCGTCATATTCCAAAGAAACATCTGCAGCGCCGCCGCCATCGCCGACAAGTTTCGGGGGACAGAAGTCTCTGTTCCGGCACCCTGCCGGGACGGGGAAGTGCCCCCGGAGCCATCTCCATCGACTCCACCACCATCTTCATCGCCGTTGCTGACTCCCATGATGAGGAGGGAGTAGTTCTCCCTCGGGGCTGAGGGCCGTACCGGTAGCCATGTGGTCTATATCTCTCTCTCCCATGATGTGATCTATATGTGATCATGAGCTTTGCAATCTAGATGTTGTTATGTTACTCAAGTGGGCTTTATTTATGTGATCTCCGGAGACTCCTTGTCCCACGTGTGTAAAGGTGACAGTGTGTGCACCGTGTGGGTCTTTAGGCTATATTTCACAAGATACTTGTTCACTGATTTATTATTTGAGTTGGATGTCTCTATGAAATTGTGGTGTGTTAGTACCTCCTATGAATGCTCATGGTCCAGTGTGGGGTATTCATTAGTACTTGGGAATATATGTTTGAGGCGTGCTTTTGCATTCCTACACAATGAATTAGTGTTCGTTATCCAGCCGGAGAATACTTCGGAGTAGTATATTGAAGTGCTTATATTTATATTCAATTATGATTGCATTGTTGAGAGTGACCACTGGTGAAAGTATGATCCCTAGGCCTTGTTTCTAAGCATTGAAACACCGTTTACAACAAGTTCTGCTACATGTTTGCTTGCTGCCATTTTTATTTCAGATTGCAATTACTACTTATAATCATCCATATTACTTGTATTTCACTATCTCTTCGCCGAACTAGTGCACCTATACATCTGACAAGTGTATTGGGTGTGTTGGGGACACAAGAGACTTTTTGTATTGTGATTGCAGGGTTGCTTGAGAGGGATACCTTTGACCTCTACCTCCCTGAGTTCGATAAACCTTGGGTGATTCACTTAAGGGAAACTTGCTGCTGTTCTACAAACCTCTGCTCTTGGAGGCCCAACACTGTCTACAAGAATAGAAGCGTGTGTAGACATCAAGCTATTTTCTGGCGCCGTTGCCGGGGAGGTAAGGTAAGCGGCACTCACACTCCAACAACAAAGCTATCCGGCAACGAAGCTATTTTCTGGCGCCGTTGCCGGGGAAGGTAAGGTAAAAGGTACTCACATCATCTGGCTACTAAGCTATTTTCTAGTACTGTTGCTGTTGTGTGAGTGCTCGAAGTTATTTCCTTTAGATTCTGCAATTATATCTTTTTGTTTCTTGTTTTTAATTTCACTAGTTAGGCTTAATGGAAAACAACAAAAAAATTAGTATTAGTTCTTTGGAAATCATTTTTGCTAATGCTATGGAAAAGTCTAAGCTTGGGGAAGCTAGTTTTTATGAAAATGATCTTTTTAGTTCCCCAGCTTTAGAGGAGAAAATGTTCTCTGATAATACTTTGTCTCCCATATGTGATAATTCGAATCATGCTTGTGATATTCTAAATCCACCTACTAAAAGTATTCCTTTTAAAATACCTATGAATTTTTTTGAAAAGGTTATGGATGAATGTTATGCAGGGGATGGAACAATCCGTCCAAGTGATCACTTGTTGAAACTTATAGAACTTTGTGAGTTGTTTAAGATTGCAGGTTTATCAAGAGAAAATGTCATGAAGAAATTATTTCCATTGTCACTTAAGGACAAAGCAAGGGAGTGGTATGATCTACTTGATGATCCTCATCATTTGGAGTGGAAGGAGCTTGCAAATCTCTTTTACTCTAAATTTTATCCTCCTTATGAAATGCATTTGGATAGGAATTACATTTTTAATTTTTGGCCTCATGATGGAGAAAGCATTGCTCAAGCTTGGGGAAGGCTGAAAACATTAATACTTAAATGTCCTAACCATGAGCTTCCTAAGAAAATAATTGTTACTAATTTTTATGCAAGGCTTTCAGGTGATTGCAAGAATTATCTAGATGCCTGTTCAGGGGGTTCTTTCACAAGTAAGAAGGTTGAAACTAGATGGGATCTTCTTGAGAAAATTCAAGACAATACTGAAGGTTGGGAGAATGACAAAGGTAAAGAATC
The DNA here is from genome assembly GCA_012064385.1 of Puccinellia tenuiflora. Lineage (NCBI taxonomy): Eukaryota > Viridiplantae > Streptophyta > Magnoliopsida > Poales > Poaceae > Puccinellia > Puccinellia tenuiflora. The sequence continues at coordinate 1,405,660 of QRDG01000527.1, forward strand.
AGGTATAAACTATGAATATGATTGCATTAAGTCCTTCATTGAAACTGCTGTTTTTCAAGAGCTTAGTGCTAAATATGGTCTTGATTCTCAAATTATTGTTGATTGTTGTAGAGCCTTTGCTTCTCATATTAATGTTCCTAAAGAAAATTGGGACCTATATCATGAACCTTTTAAAGACACTTGCATGAAAAATGATATTGTTGTTAATGATTGTAATAAACGTGCTCAAACTTCTGAAAATACTATCTCTTATAAGCATGTTAATTTTTGTGGAGTACTTAGACCTTGTAAAAAGAGCCAAATTGAAGAAGAATATTGTATCCATCATAGGAATGAAAAAACTAGAACTTGGAATAGAGCTCTTGATGATCTTGGTGAAAAAGTTTGTGCCCACTATCCTTTTATTTGTGAACTTTGCTATAAAGTTGGTCATTTCAATTTTCAATGCTCAGGGAAAGATAATAGCCTTTCTAATCCAATGAGTACTGCGAGTCTGTATTGTGATGACATGATCACTCCTAATCAGCATGATGAACTTATATTATTTTTGGGGTGTGAAGAGTTATCAAGAAAAACTTCTTTAATAGATATGAGTGCTTTTGATATAAACAGCGTCCTGCATGGTTGTCATCTTTATTGTGTTGATAATTGCCATACAAATACTTATATACAAAATATTATACAAGATGGGATTTTACCAAAATATGACAGGACTAATATGTGTTTTGATCTTATCAATGAAAGAGAAGAATCCTTCCAAGTTTCCTCTGTTGTTTCTAACAATAAACCAGGTTATGTGGAGAAGCTTCCTTTCAAGGCTCTCCCTCCTAAGAAGGGAAAGAAGAAGAAGAAGATGAAGAGTAAAAGGAGAGAGGAAACGGTACCTTTCCCTAAACATGTTGCTCCTATTATAGTTGTTGCTGATGAGTATGAATTCGATGATTTTGAATTAGATGATGTTCCTATGCCTGTTACTTATATTAGTGATCATGATTGGGAAAAGCATAGTACTTTTGATATTGAAAACCTCTTGGGTACTAATTCTGAAAATGATGATGCTAATGATTGCAACACTATTAGTACTATCCATATTCTTTCCAATGATGATATGATAAGCTCTAAGCTTGGGGATGAGGTGTTTGAAAATCCTTTTGCTACTAATGATTACATGTTTGATACATCTCCTTCTAGTAAAAATGATGATATGTTTACAGATGAACACACTTTGGAAGATAAATATTCTATTCCTTATGATGATACTATGCCCCCAGTTTTGATAATTATTATAAAGAATATTATGACATGGGTTATAATTACAATCATCCTCATGAAACTTGTCATAATTATGGAGGGATCACCCAAAACCATCCCTTTAATATACAACCTGTTTATCATGTTCAAGTTCTTTATGATGATCCTGCTCCAGTTGTTATTCATGAGAAGAATTTTGTTTATGTGGAAAATGATGACACTTTTATGCATATGGATCATGATAAGAATTTTACATGTGATGGTTATATTGTGGATTTTATCAATGATGCTACTGAAAGTTTTTATGAAAAAGGGAGACATGGCTTCATATATCACAATAACATTGAATCTCCTCTCCTTTTGTTGAAATTTTTGAAGTTGCACCTATTTTGTCTTCCTATGCTAGTCAATTTATGCTTCATGGATTTATTTACTTACAAGATTCCAATGCATAGGAAGTGGGTTAGACTTAAATGAGTTTTATAGTTGCTTCTTGATGCTCCCTTATTGTGCTCCAACTCTCATTTTTATGTGAGCATCATCAAAATTACCATGCCTAGCTAAAAGGCTTTAAAGAAAAGCGCTTATGGGAGACAACCCATTATTTTATTTTCAGTATCTTTTCTTTCATTTGAGTCAAGAAGTTTGTTTACTTCTGTAGCAACTTCTTCGTATCTTTATTTTCTTGCAATGTGTGCCAAGTAAGGTCTCTAGTAGAAAGTTTTTGCTATATTTGGATTTCTGCACAGGAAACAGATTTCTGTCTGTCACCGTTAAATTCGTCATTTATTCCAGAAGCGACGAAACGCTTTGAGATTTTGTGTGCTGAATCTTCATATATGTATGAAACTTTTTCTAGTTCAGTGATTTTCGATTTGAGCAACTCTAGTGCCTCGAAAAAATTCGTCTTTACAGACTGTTCAGATTTTAACAGATTCTGCCTTTTATTGTGCATTGCTTCCTTTGCGATGTTTACTTGGATCTTTTTGATTCTTTGAGCATCAGTGGCTGTAGCTAATGTTATAATGCATTAAGGTGTACTTGTGTCACAGTAGAACTTGTGAATTTTTGGTTTATGCACTAACCCTCTAATGAGAATTACTTTGAGTTTGATGTGGTGGAAGTTTTCAAGTAAGCAAAAGGGACGATATGATGAGATCAAGAAGAGTGAAAAGCCTAAGCTTGGGGATGCCCCGGTGGGTCATCCCCAGCAAATTCAAGAAGACTCAAGCATCTAAGCTTGGGGATGCCCAAGGCATCCCCTTCTTCATCGACAAAACTATCAGGTCATCTCTAGTGATACTATATTTTTATTCCACTACATCTTATGTATTCTGCTTGGAGCGTCTGTTTTTATTTTGAGTGTGTGTTTTAGTTTGCTTAATAAGTTGGATCCTAGCATTCTTGTGTGGGAGAGAGACACGCTCGCTTTTTCATATGAATACTCTTGTGCTTCGCTTATATTTGTTGAGTATTCTTAGCTACTGTTTGTTTTCTAGTAAGCTCTCGCTTTTAGCATGTTATCTTGTTTAGAGCTGCTAGTTCTTTGTGTTAAGCTCTCTTGTATTTCACTCTTATTTGTTAGAGAGTTGTTTTAGTTGCTTGGTTGATGTGTTAGATTGGAAAATGCTATGCTTGTGATAGTGGTATGAAATAGAGAAAAGCTGCATAGTCTTGTAGACCTTTGTGTAGATAACTTGCTCCTCTTCAATTGTTTTGAGGTATTAAAATAACTAATGGTTAAAATATGTTGGTTAATGTTGTTAAGAGCTGATTAGTGAAGATGTGTTAGTAGAGCGTGGAGCCGTACTTTTCTGAACTAAAAACAACTTAAGTCAATAGTGCTTTAGTGTCGTGATTTCCTCTTAGTTGAAAAGAAGTTTCTAATGGTATAGTTACTGCAACGGTCGGGGAAGCCAACGGGGCACTTGTGTCGCCGCCACGATCCCTCTCGGGGTGTCTCTAACCATTTGTAAGACTTTGATACTGTTAGTTGTTTGCAATATACGACATGCTATGTGAGTTTTTGGTTTTTGGCACTTCCACCTCCATATTTTGCTAGCCTCTTCGGTGCTTTGCATTGCCCTTTTTCACATTGAGATTGGTGCATACTTCGCAAGTACATCCAACCCCGTGGGAGATCTTCATCTTGTTCTCCTACACATAAGCCAACTATCTTCCTCAAAACAGCCACCATATCTACCTATCACAGCATTTCCATAGCTGTTCCGAGATACATTGCCATGCAACATCCATCATTTACATTACATGACTTTATGTCATTTTTACTTCATTGCCATATAGTATTGCTTGACCATTTGAGTTAGTGTGATGCGTGGTTTTCCACATGTGTTACATCTTTTCCACACTACGCTCGGTCTTGCATATCCACCATACACCATGTATTAGTCTTTGAGTTTTGAGTACACCAAAAAGTGTGATGATCATCTTGTAAAATAGAGTGTTGCCTCTACCTGTGAGCATATTGAAAAGAGTCCAAAGTGGCCAATCAAAAGAGTCCAAAAGAGACCAATGAGAGAAAAATATAAAAGAGCCACAAAGGCCTCAAAAAGCAAAAAGCAAAAAAAGAGAAAAAGAAAAAAGAATATAAAATGAGAGAGGGGGCAACACTACTATCCTTTTATTCCACACTTGTGCTAGTAGCACCTACATCATTGTAGTGAGTTTTCATGCTTCATTAGTATAACTATGTGGGGACCAAACGTTATAGAACTTGGCTTGTATATTCCAACGATGAGCCTCCTCAAGTGAGCTCTAGGTCTTCATGAGCAAGCAAGTTGGATGCACCCCCACTAGTTCCATTGGAGAGCTTCCATTCATATAGCTCTATGTGCATCCGTTGCATGGCAATCACTACTCCTCATTCAGTGTCTACTACGGGACTTCCTCTTGTCTTGTGGTTACCTCTTCCACTGTTTGAGCCTTTCTTTTTGGCCTTCCAAACCCCCATTATTATTCTCTTTGCCATAACCTCATGGTGCCAAGCCTTCTTCTTGCTTGTATTAGTTGAGTGGACTACATAACAGTTGATAAGTTAAGTGGATGGATAAAGGACACTTGACTTGAGCTTGGCTATTTCTATTATTGACTGAATTTGATGCTTTGAAGATTGATTGACATTTTACATTGGAGACACAATTTACTATCCTTCTTTCTAAACCTTATGTATGGTTCCTAGTCTCCAACACGCTGATTCATGAAAAGTTCTAGCTTCTTTTAGCTAGCATTTGTTAATCATTGTTTGCTTAATGTCAACTATAGACAATTGTTTTGGATCACCTTATTCACATCATGTGCTTTGCATTGCTATGTTGATCTAGATTGTGAGTTAGCATGTCTCCTAAGAAATTATTTGTTATCGTTTTACCTACTCGAGGACGAGTAGAACTAAGCTTGGGGATGCTGATACGTCTCCAACGTATCTATAATTTCTTATGATCCATGCTTGTTTTCATACCATTTGCTACATGTTTTGTTTACATCTTATAGCATTTTTATGCATTTTCTGGAACTAACCTATTAACAAGATGCCACAGTGCCAGTTCCTGTTTTCTGCTGTTTTCCCGTTTCAGAAAAGTACTTAAGGAAATATTCTCGGAATTGGACGGGACAAAAAGCAGCAGTCTTATAATTCAATGGACTACACGGAGCCCGAAGGAGAGGACCTGGAGGGCCGTGGGCCGGCCACACCATAGGGTGGCGCGGGACCCATGCCTGCCGCGCCACCAGGTGGTGTGGGGCCCACGGGAGCCCTCCGACGCCGCCCTTTCGCCTATATATTGCCCCCGACGCATAAAACCTAGACGGACCCGTCATATTCCAAAGAAACATCTGCAGCGCCGCCGCCATCGCCGACAAGTTTCGGGGGACAGAAGTCTCTGTTCCGGCACCCTGCCGGGACGGGGAAGTGCCCCCGGAGCCATCTCCATCGACTCCACCACCATCTTCATCGCCGTTGCTGACTCCCATGATGAGGAGGGAGTAGTTCTCCCTCGGGGCTGAGGGCCGTACCGGTAGCCATGTGGTCTATATCTCTCTCTCCCATGATGTGATCTATATGTGATCATGAGCTTTGCAATCTAGATGTTGTTATGTTACTCAAGTGGGCTTTATTTATGTGATCTCCGGAGACTCCTTGTCCCACGTGTGTAAAGGTGACAGTGTGTGCACCGTGTGGGTCTTTAGGCTATATTTCACAAGATACTTGTTCACTGATTTATTATTTGAGTTGGATGTCTCTATGAAATTGTGGTGTGTTAGTACCTCCTATGAATGCTCATGGTCCAGTGTGGGGTATTCATTAGTACTTGGGAATATATGTTTGAGGCGTGCTTTTGCATTCCTACACAATGAATTAGTGTTCGTTATCCAGCCGGAGAATACTTCGGAGTAGTATATTGAAGTGCTTATATTTATATTCAATTATGATTGCATTGTTGAGAGTGACCACTGGTGAAAGTATGATCCCTAGGCCTTGTTTCTAAGCATTGAAACACCGTTTACAACAAGTTCTGCTACATGTTTGCTTGCTGCCATTTTTATTTCAGATTCAATTACTACTTATAATCATCCATATTACTCGTATTTCACTATCTCTTCGCCGGACTAGTGCACCTATACATCTGACAAGTGTATTGGGTGTGTTGGGGACACAATAGACTTTTTGTATTGTGATTGCAGGGTTGCTTGAGAGGGATACCTTTGACCTCTACCTCCCTGAGTTCGATAAACCTTGGGTGATTCACTTAACGGAAACTTGTTGCTGTTCTACAAACCTCTGCTCTTGGAGGCCCAACACTGTCTACAAGAATAGAAGCGTGTGTAGACATCAGTCACGAGTGACAGAAACGTCTAAGGGCGAGGGTGTGCTGTTGCTACTAAGGGTAAAACAGAGGTGTTAAAGTCTATTTTGATATTTAATATTGCTTACTCCATGCGCTTTACTTAATGTAAATGTCTGTTGCTTGCAACTTAATACCGATGGGTGACAGGCTGGATAGCGATCCCACGGTGGACTTTTTAGACAAAGATGCAGTTGGACTCAACGGTCTTTGTTCATTGTCGTGATGCCTACTTAAATATTATCATGTTCTCTTTGTGATAGCTAGATTAAGTTTGTGTTATAATCTTGTCAATTGCCTAGCTGTAATTTGTTTACCCATCATATGAATGTTCTATTTACTCGAGAGACTCCACTAGTGAACCCATGGCCCCCGGTCCATCTTTTTACATTGATTGCAACCTTTATTCATCATTTTTCACCATCATTACTCCTCTGGTCCATTTTCATAATTCATCTATTTCACTATACAATTAACCGCTTTTTTTCTGCGAAACCGGAAAGATTGACAACCTTTCCGTCGTTGGGGGCAAATTATTTTGGTTGAGTGTGTGCAGGTCCACGTCTGTTGAAGATTAAGCGCCAGAGATCTTCAACATTCACTTTGTTGTTGATTTCAAGGTCCTACTGGTTTGATTAATCTCGGTTCGTTATCGAGGGAAAACTGCTGCTTGCTACATCTTCGTCTTCGCTTGGGGCACCACCTAACTCTTCATCAGTAGCAATCAGGGCTGCTATTCTAATGCAGCCGACAGGTTTGAAGTTTGGCGACGTCAGCTTGGGAATCCCTCCGGCTTGGCCTGGGCAGGGATATGGTGCCTTCGTTTATCTTCAGGACTCTTAGTCCACATTTGTATTCTTATCCGTAGTCGGATACTATTTTGCTTCCATTGTTATTTTGGATCTTTGTATTGTATCTTTTATTCTTGACTCGGTGAGTCATTGTTGTATATATGTTGTTTTGTGGGTTTTATCGAGAACTTTTGTAATGTTATCACAATTCCACCCGCATAACGTGTGTGTTGCGACGTGCACGTTATGCTTAGTGGGCGTTCTAGAATCGTTATTATGCGGATTTGGCAGGAACGCTCGAATCTACATAGTACCGATCCGGGGGCATTACATAATGCATATTCCAGTGAAGATGCATCTATTTTTCTCCTTCCAAGTGTTTCATAGGAGTAAAGCAGCTAGCCACTCGTGTGGCGTCGTATGTTCTTTGTCTTTTCCACAATCATTTCGCCTCACCATTCAGAAAGTGATTGGAAGTTGCGTCCTTGTATCCGGTGCATATTGGAAGTTGTCATATGCGCTATAAAGTCTGTACATACCACCATGTGCATATTCTCACACAACTTCTACTAGATACTGGAGCCACAAAGCTTCGAGATTCAATGGCGCTGCCATATGCACTTTTTTATCGACAAAAACACACATATGACTTCAATTGAATTTTGATCTATGATGAGATGGGTGTACAGCCATCTCCTTCCTCCCCAGTTATTGTATAGGTCTCCATCGTGTAATTTTAGTGGGTGGTTACTAAAAAATTATGAAACATTATTTCTAGAGAAAGAGTATATTTGATACGTAGTTATTTTGGTTACATTTTCTATTATTGGTTGCTGTGAGATGTCTAACAGTAATGTTGTTGCTATGAGTATAGGTTACGTTGCTACATAGTGCTTACAAGAAAAAATATAAATTTGACTCTGATTCAAGGGTGAACTTGGAAGAGTATAGGAAAGAGTTGGCTTCTCGTGAGGTTACTCGTGAAAGCGGACAGCTGGGGCAGCATTTATTGTTGTCTGCAAGAAATGAGTCTGTGATGGCCTTCGGTCTTCTTCGATTGATCCAAAGCCATGCGTGAAACCAAGGGCTGAACACACTCAAGGATCTCTGCTCGGTCAACAAGCAGGTTCCTTTGGTCAATCATCATGTGTCCCAATACCTCTCAAGCCTAACCTCTATGGTTTGAAACATAAGGGACATGCATAACCAATTAACCATATATACTTCAAGTTTGAAGTCCACAAGGCTAGAAAATACTAGTATGTTCACACATACGTCCATTATGCATCTTATATAGACCAAAACTGTAGCAATTAATGTGCACTAGTCCAATTTTCTGTATTGTATCATTACGCAAAGGTGCCAGAGATAGATGGCTTGGGCTTTGTCACTAAAGACTCTGGGGACGTGATCCTCCTGAGATTTAATGACATCTTCAACATGTATCACATGTACGCGCTCCACCCATCGATCGTCCGCCTGGTTGCCCTTAGTATGGCGCACCAGATCTTAAAGGAGAATACCCCGGGCATAGCGATACTTGACCCCTACTACATGAAAGAAATGTTCCTGAGCACCCCTAAGGGTAAGGCAAAGGTGTCGCGGTACATCGGTGACTTCTTCAGTGCGCATCATGAGAAGAACATCTTTCTCGTGCCTTACTTTTCCGAGTAAGTCATTCGCTAACCGTCATAACATGCTTTCATAGATTTCCATTATTAAGCTATTTTGCAAGTTTGAGGATGATAGTCTCTTTTGAACTATTTTGCGCAGTAACCAATACGGCACCCTCATCGTCATGTACCCGAAAGACTCGTATGCCGTCTATCTCGACTCCGGGAGTGATGTGAATAGGGATAAAGACTACACCCACATCAAGGCTGTTCTGAATGAAGCTCTTAATGGCTACGCCCGAAATGAAGGCATCATGAAAAGAGAAAAAAGAGTGCGAGACAAGTTTGTATTCAACCAGAGAGTTATGTTCCCCTGCGTCAAGCAGTCGCCAGGCAGTAAGATGGAGGCATGGTACCTCATCAATCACATGCAGGAGTTTGTAAAGGATCAACAACAACTGCAATTTCCTTCTGCTATCGACAGATGGTGCAACGGCTTGGCAGATGCCAGTGATGCTCGTATCAGACAAGAGTTCGGTCGCATCCAGCAGGTGATCGCGGGAATCATCTGCAACGATGTCTTGCCTTGCTCTGGGGTGTACTTCAGCGGCTTTGCAGTACCACCGAACGACGAGATCGAACATCGCTTAATAGCGCAGGGTGATCACCGGCCATTCACTATAGATGGTGTTCTCCCGTTCCCGCCGAAGCCGCGCAAGAAGAAGAATTGATCAACGGTATGTGTTGTCTACTTAGTACGATAGATGAACTTGTGTTCGTAAATTATATCCATAAATTAACTTGTGCTTCTAAAGTCGTTGAACTTTCATGTGTGATCGATGCTATTTAATTAGAGTTGTTTTGTTTTGTTTCGTCTTTCTCTCTGAATGCCGATGATTAAAATGAAGTGACACCGTGTGATCCCGAGGATGGCGCTAGTGAGCCTTGTGATATGCACGAATACACATCTTGTGCATCCTACTTGGCTCACTCGCACCATCACTGGAACTTCGTGTGTCCAATCTAAGTATGAGGCACAAATCCAAATCATGTTTGTTTTTGTTTCATCTTTCTCCGAGAATGCGGATGTTTAGTTTTGTACTCTTTTTGTAGAATGCCGATGATTAAAATGTCGTGACACCGTGTGATACAGGGATGGTCTAGTGAGCCTTGTGATATGCACGAGTACACAAATCTTGTGCATCCTACTTGGCTCGCTAGCACCATCTCTGTAATTTTGCGTGTCCAACCTATATATGAGGCATGTTTTTGATTTTGGTGCAGTCATCTAACTATTATTTGATTTGTGTATAAACTCTTGATCTTATTTTCTTTGCCTAACACTTTTATCTTTGCCTTGTGTACAGAGAGATGAAGATGTCCGAAGCAAGCGGGATGAGAGGGCTACAACTACAAGAGCTACAAGAGTAAAGCAGAGGCAGAGCCGAAGAGAGGAAGAAAATGCATATATAATCTTCTTCTTCATCGCCATTGAAATTCTCTTGTCTGTGATTGTAGTTTAGATTACTACTTTTTTTTGAAACCTTGCGACCTAAACTATCGACTTCCGGAGATGTGTGTGTATTCATTCATATGTATGCAAAATATTGGGAGATCTCACTTGTATATTTCGACTTGTAATGCATGCATATATCTATTTAATTTGGTCACTTGTCTATTTGTATCTATTTAAATTTTGTCAATTATACTGTTTCTATCAATTATACTATTTCTGTCAATATATATGTATTTACCTATATATATATTGCTGTAATACATTTCTCATTTTATTTTAAAAACAGAAATATATATTACTGGCGAACAGGATCCTGGTTTGCCAGTGGTAATCCCTGGGTATACCGCTGGCGAACTAACTATCTGTTCGCCAGTGGTAAGGGTAAGGGGCACCTCGCTGGCGAACAAGTAGGTGGTTCGCTAGTGGTAACTTACTTACCGCTGGCGAACACGATGTTCGCCAGTGGTAAGCTGTTACCACTGGCGATTGTAGCGCTGGCGAACCGCATGTTCGCCAGCGGTAGCCTTTTTCTGTTCGCCAGTGATGAGCATTTTCCTACTAGTGCGTCTGAGCCGCTCGAACCGGGACTAATACCAACGTTAGTCCCGGTTCGTGTCCCGACCAGGACTAATGCTCCGTAGCGGCCTGGACAAAAACCCTCTTTTCTACTAGTGATATTTGGTTTCTCTATACATATTCGTTACAATATGTATTAACACTTGCTTCATATTCGCTACAATATGTATCAACACTTGCTTACAAAACTATATAAACTGAGCACGAGTCAACAATATCTATTGCCATTTTGAAGATTCTTGATTCAGCAATATTTCTGCGAATTCGAAGATTCTTGATGAAATCAACCAATCATATATCAACCACATTGGGCATACTAAATGACTACATGAAGCAGTTAAGTAGTACTTATTGCCTAATGTGTTTCGCAGACATAGTTTTGGAGGAAGTCTCAACAAGGAAATTATTATTTATGCGGCTCAACAAGAAAACTACGTTCAAAGTCCCTCATTGGTCTTTTAGAGCAACTCCAGCCGTTGTCCCCCCAGGCTGAATTGCCGGCGTTTTTTTGGGTCTGCTGGGGGGGCACCGGCGAAAAAATTCGCCCTGTGGGCGCGCCGATTCCCAGCCGTGGCCCCAGGCCGAATGACAAAAATAATTGCAGTAAACTAAAATTTGACGAACTTAGGCGAAATTTGTTCAAACTTAGGCGGATTTTATACAAGATAGCTAAAAAACATAGAAAAACAATTAAAAAAACGGCGGCGACACCTACATGCCGAAGTGGTGGTAGAACTGCGTGTAGTTGTAATACCCCAGCATTTAGCAACCAACGAAGGGTAGAAGTATGATTTTGTGCATCTGCATGTATGCATCTAAAAATCTGAATAAATTTTTCGAAAAATAAAAACCTGGAGGGATTGGAGATCATTCACCCTCATGAATAGAGTTTTGCTCATCTGAGGTGAATGTGATTAATTTTGACATGACCTCCGGGCATTTTAAACGGTTGCGGGAAATCAGATCCAAATTGGAAAATACAAATGATATTAAATTGGTAAACTTATTAAAAATTGAATAATGAAGTTATACATGTTTATACTTTTAAGCAAACAACTCACAAATAAATACTAAGGTATAATTGTGTTAACACCCATCACAACTCAAAGAGTTATTAAAACAAAGTAAATAATTTAATTGGTTGAGTACATTAAAACTTTGTCCTTACATTGACCAAACATAAAAGAAATATAAATGCTTAAGTAATCTACATTATTACACCAAACTTGATCTTCTTATTTGATCTTAGCTTCTTATCTTCAAATCTTTCCAAAGACATTCCTGCAAGACAAATCAAATAAGAAAGAAACTTGGGATGAGATTCAAAGGCTTTGTGTTATATAGAAGTAGTTTGGTAACAAGATTAGCTACCTTGTTAAGAGATTTCTTTTGTATACATAAAAGCAATTGAATGTCAAATAAAATAAATAAGGTTCAAAACAAAGTTCCTTGTGATCAAAATGTTTTCCTTCACCACAAGGATGAGGCAACTTAATTATGGAACTTAACTAATGGATATTAGTAGCTTGCCCTAATATCCAAATATTGACTAGAGGGATCAACATTACTTCAAAGGCGACAAGGGATTATGGATCAGACTTGGATCAGTTGGATCATCTGGAGTCAAGTAGTCAACAAGGATGAGGAGCAGCATTTGATCAATACAAGATAAAGGAACAAAAGGCAACATTGATCTTTTGACCAAGAAGGCAAAGTATCAACCTCTTTATCCAATCAAGTGCCTATTTAAGAAAGCCACATAAAAATATTTCTCCAATGGAATAAAATCCCAGGGGAGAAGATAGCCCAATGATAAAGACCACAAATATGAGTCTTGCAAAGATACTTGAGCATCCCAACCTTGTAATAAAATGATTAATAGTTGATCATGTTCATGGCAAGTATGCTTTTGAACACAAGACCTTGGGTGCATCTTACATAATTGGTGAATACATTTAAATGACTAAAGCATATCTCTATTTTTAAATGTGACTAGGGTATTTCAAAAATTCAAAACAAAAATATCTGGAGCTTCTCTACAATATTAGGAGCATCCCTGAATTTTTCTATGATTTTTGGACATATCTAAAAGCCCTAAATAAATATGTGAAGTTTCTGTTTTAAAGATTTTCATAGTTACTCAAAAGTCCAGGGGGTTATGTGCAAAAATTCCTTTTCTTTTCTTTCTTCTTCTTCTTCTTCTTCCTTCAGCCAGAAAGCAGAGAACGTCGTGGCCGCGCCACCTCCTGCTTGCTTGCCTCCTTGCGGGGATAAGACCTGGGGAGACGTCCCCATCTCATTCTCCTCCTCCTCACCCGCCTCGGTCTCCTCTCTCTCTTTCTTTCTCTCTCTAAGCAGCGACCACGAAACCCTAACCCTAGCCGTACTGCCGTCGTCGTTTCCCCTCAAATCGCCGGCGAACGGTGGATCAATCGGAGCGGTGACCTTGTCCAACCACTCCGCCTCGACGTCCTCTACTCACTGGTGCAAGTCGCCGGTGCCGGGAGCGGCTGGAGGTGAAGAACTAGCCCGGCGCCCCGAACGCCGCCGCTCGGTGTCGAGCACGATTCCGTCACCGACGTTGCTCCATCAGCGCCTAAACCTTGTCCCCGACGCTCTCGGTGAGCAGCTGCGTCGATTGCACCCATTTCCCCTCTCGATTGCGTTCTGTAGCTCGAGATCGAGCTCGGCCGCCGTGCGCCGCCGCGGTACTTCATCGCCGTGGTAGCTCCGGCGACCATTTAGGGGCGGCGCCGCCACCCCTGGGTACGCCTCGACCGTGCGCGTCGAACGCGCACGTCCGCGTGGCCAAAATCGGCCGGATTCGGCCGGCGCTTGGTCGGTGTGGCCGCTGGCCGTGGTGGCTGACGTCAGCACGATCTTATCCAGTTCCAAAATTAATAAAAACCTGACATGTGGGTCCCGTTGTCAGAAATTTGAACTTTATTCAAATAACAGAAAATAATTCAAACTAATAAAATTCATAACTTTTGAATCGTAAGTCAGAAAAATATAAATAAAATATTAAAATGATCAGAAAAATAAAATCTACCAGATTATAATTATTGCATAATTATTAAATCAAATTTAAATACAGGTTATCTAAAATTACTAAAATGCCACTTAATCATCACCAAATTTTTTGAAATCCAAATAAATTCCTAAAATTAAATAAAAATATGTTTTCGACTCCAAATTTTATAAAGATTTCAAATATGATTTTTATTTAATTTATTGAAAAAGTTTTATTGAATGAAAAATACTAAGATCCATAAATGGATATGATTTCAATTATTTTAAAATAAATTATTTGAAAATAATTTTCTTATGTAATTAATTAAAAGATAGTAACTGGAATTGAATTGTATTAGCTTCTAAAACTACTAGTTTTCTAAAAAGAAAATAAATTTGAAATATAAGTTCAAAATATAAAATTTGAACTTATATACCATTATGTAAATGACTATTCCGTTACTCATTCTAGGTAAAACACACAAAAAGGAGTTCATTTGAAAATCAATCACTCTAGTGTTATTACTTTTTGAAAGTAGTTAGATTAAATAAAATTATAAAATAAATGCAATTCTGAATTGAACATATGTAGTTGTTTATTAAACATGTAAAACATTACTTCATTAATCATAGCAAACACTTAAGTCTGAATGTGATAACAACTCAAAGTATTTCACCATTAACAAAGTAATCAATAACGCGAAGCGCTTACTTGTGAGTTTGGGTATTTTGGGTTATATTCGATGCATCTCATATTTATGCATAATAGCATATTGCAAGTGTTTCCAGTAGTCCTTACTTGGACTACTTTGCTGTTTTCAGATCTCCGGGTTCTGACGCAACCCTAGAACCCCGAAGGGCATGAACTGCCATCTCTATCACAGCCAAGTTCATCACTTGCTCATACCTCTTGAAATATTTGTTAGAAAACTATTTGCAAAACTTTAATATACTATCACCTTTATACAAAAGAAAGCATAAAACCTATTTCTTTAATAATATGACTATTTGGCTATCTACCTGCTTGGTGGTAACCTATTATGGTTGGCAGATGGGACCATGGTAAAATGAATAGGTCCGGAGGTTCCATCTGCACGGGAAAGTATTACCTAGGACTTAATCACAAATGCCGTCATAATGATTGCGTCGTAAAGACGCGTTAACCATAAGACCTGGAATGGGACGGGAAATGCCATCTGTACTTCTCCCGGATGCATGTCAACGGGCAGCCAGTGCCGTACGCTGTAGGTCTTGCGGGACTACATGCAACATGGGTGGGATCCCTTAAGTCCCAAGGTTCCTGGTGCCTATGATGGATTGTAGGGATGTCTGGATCGGGCAATCTGTTAGGCATAGGGGAGGACTTTGAGTCCGGAACGGCCTGCCTAAAGATTTAGGGGAGGACAAACCTACAAAAGGGTGGGCATGCGTTGTGCGGAGAAGCACAGTGAATGACTTGGATCAAAAACTGGGCCCCACACCAAAGAGAGTGTGGACAGGAACTTAAGCCTGGTTGTGCAACAAAGTCTTGATCTCTTATGGGTAAAGTAACGCACCTCTGCAGAGTGTAAAGAATTGTAACATGTTACTCCCTGTTCCGGGAAGGAGCTGCGAACGCTGCAGGAAAGGAACTCCATGAAAGTTCTAGCCCTGTGAAGGATGACGGGCATAGTTTTCAGAATAAAAGCTACCTCTTAAAGAAATGTTTACAAAAACCTTGCATTGAGCTTAAGGCTCCCTAGAGTCTAAAGCTGTAGCTAGTGCATCAAACTTCCCACCGTACATAATGGACTTGCTGGGTAACGCTGGTTACTCACTCTTTCCCTTTTGACCCCTTGCTTAGAATCTTGGAGCCATCAAGGGAATTGGCGGTGGTCCATCATGACATCGAGATCTTCAGCAAGGAGTCTACCGCTACTACACCAATAGAAGAACAACAACAACTATGGCAACATCGGAGTAATGACAGCAAATTCAAGGAGATCACTTTGCCAATGGAGGCGACCACGTCTATCGGAAGGACGAGTACAATCTTGGATAGAGATACTCCAGTTGGAGTAGTTTAAGGCTGTGACAACAGCAGTAGTGGATTAGGAGTTAGAACTAGAGTTAATCTCCCGCTTAGTGCTACGAATTGGCTCTTCTCTGGATTTCATTTGCGCGAGGGTATCCTCTATGTATCGTGGAGGTTCTCGAGATTTTGTATTGAATTTTGTTGTAATCCTATAGTGTTACCTTGGACCTGCTATGTTTCTGTTGTACCACTCTGAGGGATGTAATATTCACGGATAGGTCCTTCTGTGAGTATTATGTGAACGACTTGCACACTACACCATGCAGTGGTGTGCTGGGTCACCGCAGTAGTCCCCGCCGTCGTCGTCGTCATCGCCACCGGGGGAGGGGGGAGCACTGCATCCTGCACCGTCATCACCGCCGCGGTACTGGTGGCTCGGGCCGGCCTCGCCCTCGTCGCTATCATCCAGGACGATGAGATCCGGCTCGGCGCGACGGCGGAGGCGGCGCTCGTAACGCGCGAGGAGCTCTTCCTCCTCGGCGTCGATGCGGCGTTGGCGCTCCTCCTCCTTCCGCGCGTGCTCGCGGGCTAACCAGTGTAGCGCGTACTCCAGCTTGGCCGGAAGCACGTCGTTGAGGCTGTTCGCCATGGCGATCTTCACGGCCTCCTCCTCGTTGTAGTCCTCCTACACCTTCACGGACTTCTTCTTGAAGGCCTTCTTGAGGACGCGGCCGAGGGAACTCCCGCCGGTGCCGGGCTCCTTCTTCGGCGTCAGTAGGCCGGTGTCGGTGCCGGGCTCCCTGATGACAATGCTGCGCGAGGAGCGTGGCCGCGGTGGCTCGTCCACCGGCTCGTCCTTGACGTGCGAGAGCGTTGTCCGCGGCATCGAGCCGGCGGAACGGGTGGCACCGGAAGAGGAGGAAGACGATGCGGACATCCTCCTCGGCGTCCATCCCCGGTGAACGGACATGCACGGCGGGTCTAGCAGACGCGGCTCGTTGCCGTCCTCGATGTAGACGAGGACGTAGGCGAGCGACCGACCGGGCATGCCCCACCAGATCTTCCTGCCGTCGATGTTGTTGCGCTTGGGCGCAGGCGACGGGCTGGTGTAGTCGTGGAGCTGGTGTTCGCGGCGCTCGGCGAAGTAGGCGTTCCAGCTGAAGTTGTTCTCCTGGTCCCAGATGGGGTTCGCCCGCAGCTCGTCCGTCATCCGCTCACGGGCGGCGTGGATCTCGGCCAGCCGATCCGCGCCGGTGGGGACGGGGGAAACCGGGAGGCCCATCTGGCCGAGCCGCCAGTTGCTGGGGACATGCATGTGTGGCGGGACTGGGTAGTCTGCCTTGTACAGCAGGCGAGCTTCCCAGTCCTGCAGCCAGTTCCGGCCGAAGCCGTTGGCCGCCGCGGCGTCTGCAGGGTACCTCTCCATTGTTCTCTTGGCGAGCTTGAGGGGGAAGAAGGGGAGCTTGAGTTGGGCGAGTGCGGTAAGATGTGTGGGCGTGCCCGGCGGTGAGAGGGCGGGGTAATAAATATCGGCGGGGGCCGTCGCCGCGTGGCCGATTTGACTCGACGGCGGTACGTCTGACCGGCGGCAGAGCACTAATGCGACGCGGGAGATGAGGCGATGAGGACGATGAAGCGGTGTGCCGCTGACAGGGCAGGCCCGCCGGAAGCTTCGCGCGGTTCCCTCGGTTTCCCTCCCCAGGCCGAACCCGACGCGCTGGGTTCGGCCTGGGACGCCGGATAAAAATTGGGCCAAATCCGGCGAAAAAATAGGCCTTGGGGGGGGGGGGGGGGGGGGGGGCGACTACGAAAAAAATGGGCCGCCGGCGTAAAAAGGTGGTCCTGGTGGGGCTCTCGGGGGGACGGCTGGAGTTTCTCTTAGGATTGAACTATAGTACAATCAGTGCGCCTCACTGAAGTCGTCTCCTATGGAGTTCAGATTGTTATCGGAGAAACAACAAAATAGCATATAGTTAAAGCGGTTACACGTACACACTTCGGCACATGTATTTCCAAAACCATGTTGAAATAATTAGCAAGTTTTCAATTGATTTAATCCATATTATTATCATGACAACAATTTTCACATTTGTAACACCCCAATTTTCACTTAACTTGTTATTATGACTTCTTGTGATCTATTTGGAAATCTATGGATTTACTTACACTGTATTCTATCACAACCCAAGAAATATTTCATGGAATATTATAGCCATTATTGATATCATTCCTAGGGTATTATCTCGATCCCTAATTCCAAATATGGGAAGCTTAAATCTTCATCTTCCACTTCGAAATCAACCCTTACCCAAAAATTCTCAGAGGCTAAGCTACTCATATATATGTAATTTTTGTACAATGTCCAGTGCAATTTGTGTGTATATATATAATAATTAAAATAACTCTATTCGTATCCTCATTGGGCCAATAAATTTCAAGATATATCTCATATAATTATGAAAAAAGTGTGGAGATGGTATTATCAATATAAGCTATCGATAAAAATGTAGGATAAAGTTAAATATTTAGTCTCATGGTTTATACATCCAATACCTTGGGCTCTAATTGAACTATCAATGCTGATACCCACAAGCAGTGTGGGAGACGACGACGCTACGCCTGGCCGCTTGTGTAGAAGGCGACAGCGAGCCTAGACCGCGCCAAAAACATGGCCGACGCGGATAGTAGGGACAATGCTGGAGGAGGCAGAAGAAACTTAGGGGCGTTTGGCTACGGATGCTAACAGCGGGGTGGCTAGGTATGGCAGCAACGTGCTGACCATGGGTACGGATGCCGACGGTTGGCTGATGATGGGGGGTGGGGTGATACGTCGAAAACGTATCTACTTTCCCGAACACTTTTGCTATTGTTTTACCTCAAACTTGTGTGTTTTGGATACAACTAACACGGACTAACGCTGTTTTCAGCAGAATTGCATTGGTGTCTCGTTTTTATGCAGAAAATCAACTTTCGGGAAAATCCGTGGAAAATATGGAAAAGTCAATATTTAACCGGGGGACACACGGAGCCAAAAGGCCAAGTGGAGCTGGGCCACGAGGGGCCCACACCACACGGTGGCGCGGGTGGGCCCAGGCCGCGCCACCACATGGTGTGGCCACCTCGGCCACGCCCCCGACGCCTCTTCGCGACTACAAGACCCCTTTCGACCTAAAAACCGAGGGGGATTCGACCATTGCTCCAGAAACACTCCAGAACGCCGCCGCCACCGAAAACCCTATTTCGGGACCAGAAACTCCGTTCTGGCACCCTGCCGGGACGGGGAATTGGAGGAGATCATCGCCGTCATCGTCACCGACGCTTCTCCATCGACCATCCATGTTTCCCCCATCCATGTGTGAGTAAATACCCGCTGTAGGCTGAAGGGGATGGAAGGGATTGGATGTGATTATTCATGTAATGAGTTATAAGATTGTAGGGGCATAGTGCCTAGTACCTTATGGGAGTGCTGTAGACTTTGTTGCAACTTGTTGTGCTTAATGCTTGATACTAGGGCCCGAGTGTCATTGATCTCAGATCTGAACATGTTATTTATTCATGATGATATGCATTGTTTGTTGATCTTACCTGCAAGTTGTATACACATATTGCTGTCCGGAACCCGAGGCCCCAAAGTGACAGAAATTGGGACAACCGGAGGGGATGGTTGTGATGTGAGGATCACATGTGTTCACGGATTGTTAATGCTTTGCTCCGGTACTCTATTAAAAGGAGTACCTTAATTACCAGTAGTTTCCCTTGAGGCCCCGCTGCAAACGGGCTGGTAGGACAAAAGATGTTGTGCAAGTTTCTCATTGCGAGCACGTACGACTATTTATGGAACGCATGCCTATGGTTACTTAGTACTCAGTTACTTTATTATTATCATCTGCAAATGCCTTGTCTTGCTTATTACATGAATCATATCATCCATGCAGCGCCCATTCATCCATCCCTGTGCCTACAGTATTTTAATCCTGCTGTCTACTGCAATATTTACTGCTGTCCTTATTTTACTGCTGTCTCTATTTTGCTACTACTACTACTATAAAACTGTTGCTACTGATCCTTTGTTGCGAGCAAGTCTATTTACAGGTGCAGCTGAATTGACAACTCAGTTGTTAAGGCTTATAAGTATTCTTTGTCTCCCCTTGTGTCGAACCAATAAATTTGGGTTATACTACCCTCGAAGACTGTTGCGATCCCCTATACTTGTGGGTTATCAAGACTATTTTCTGGCGCCGTTGCCGGGGAGCATAGCTTTATTTATAAGCTCATCTGGAAGTGATATTGTTCGCTGCAACTCATTCATCATGGGTAAGCCTAATGATGGGAAGGTCCACATTTTGCCTTCCACTACAAGAAGAGGTACAACTCTGAATTCCTCTGCTGCTCTTGATTCACCTACTGTCATAAGTCAACTTGTCACACCACCACAAGCTTCACGTGCTGGTACCTCTGCTGAATCTGAAATTGTCTCTGAAAATTTTGATGATGTCTCAACTGTGAATGATAAAAATATTCCTTTGGGTTCTTTCTTAGATGCTGCTATTGCTAAGTCTAAACAAATTGAAAGTACTGAAACACCTGATGAAAACACTATTACACCTGTTGGTTCTCCTGTGTCTGTTGAATTCTCTACTGATGATCTTGATGATGCTTATGTGGAAATTAATGATAACTTCATTGATGAGTGCCTTAATACTGATGCAAGTGGCATTAAAAACCTTCTTGCAAAATATGCTGTTAAATATCAACCACCTATTGATCCTAAATTTGCCACTTCTCCCATAAGCATTAAAGATAAAGATTTTAATTTCTCTCTCGATGTGGCACACATATCTATTGTTGAGAAATCACCTTTTTGTGGTACTGAAAAAGAAAGTGCTGTGGAGCACATGAATGAGCTCTCTATTATGAGTGGCTTGTTTTCTGATGATCTGAAGAAAAGAAGGTACTTTGTTACTAAAATTTTTCCCTTCTCATTAAAGGATGATGCTAAAGTTTGGTATAATAATTTGCCTCCTGGTTCTATTCGTAATCCTGATGAATTGCTTGATGTTTTCTTTCAAAAATATTTTCCTGCTAGTGCTCAACAAGCTGCTTTGCAGAGAATTTATAGTTTTGATCAGGAAGAAGGAGAGGAATTACCTGCTGCATGGTCAAGGTTTTGCTCTCTCATTAGAGCTCGGCCTGGGCATGATTTGGAAAAACATGATTTACTTGATATATTTTATAGTGGACTAACCATTGAATCTAGGGCATACCTGGATAGTTTTGCTGGTTGTGTTTTCAGGAAAAGGACTCCAGCCGAAGCTGAAGAATTGTTGGCTAAAATAAGCCAAAATCATGATGATTGGACCATACCTGAACCACCTCCAACACCAATATCAAAGAAGAGAGGGATGATTGAATTAGATGATGAAAGAATGGAAGAGGCCAAGAAATCTCTCATAGAGAAGGGTATTAAATCTGAAGATGTGAAAAATCTACCACCCATAGAAGATTTATGTAAACCAATTCCTCCTTCATCCACCATTGAGGTACACTCTCTCCAATACTTTAATGAATATGATATCCCTTATGGTAAACCTCCTAGTCAATGTTTAGATGAGTTGGATAATTTTATTGAAAAGCAAAATAGCTTTAATATGAGAATAGAAAATCATTTGATAGGAAATTCTCGTGCTATTGATAATTTGCATGATATTGTGGAAAGAACCTCTAATGATGTTAAAATGCTGGTTAAACACTTTCATATGGTGCAAACTCAAATTGATCAACTTACTAAAGTCCAAAAAGATATGCTAGTTAACACTTCTAAAGAAAAAGATAAGCATGTGTATGAAGTGACAACTAGAGGTGGTGCTTCTACTCAGGATCCCTTATATCCTGAGGGACATCCCAAAAGAGTTGAACAAGATTCTCAACAAGTTAATGAAACTAATGCTCCTTCTAAGAAAAAGAAGAAGAAGAAACATAAAAAGGTTGTAGAATCTCCTGAACCTGTTAATGATCCTAATAGTGTTTCTATCTCTGATGCTGAAACTGAAAGTGGTAATGAACATGATAGTGATAGTGATAAAAATGATGCTTCTGATAAAGAGAAAGGTGATAAAGAACCTGAAAAGAATGCTAAAAGTAAAGAGAACACTAAAGAAGATTTTATTGCTAAGAAGCATGGTAATGAAAGAGAACCTTGGGTTCAAAAGCCAATGCCTTTTCCTGTTAAGAAACTTAAGTCAAAAGAGGAAGAACACTATAACAAATTTTGTGACTGGATGAAACCCTTGTTCTTGCAAATCCCTTTGACTGATGCTATTAAATTACCTCCTTATTCAAAATATATGAAAGATATTGTTTCTAACAAAAGGAAAATTCCTAATGAGGAGATCTCTACTATGCTTGCTAATTACTCTTTCAATGGCAAGGTTCCAAAGAAGTTGGGAGATCCAGGTATACCAACCATTCCTTGCTCTATTACAAGTAATTATGTTAAGACTGCTCTATGTGACTTGGGAGCAGGAGTTAGTGTTATGCCTTTCTCTCTTTATAAGAGACTTGATTTGGATAAATTGATACCTACTGATATTTCTTTACAAATGGCTGATAAGTCTACTGCTGTACCTGTTGGTATCTGTGAGAATGTTCCTGTTCAAGTAACTACCAATTGCTTGATTTTAACTGATTTTGTTGTTCTTGATATGCCGGAAGATGATAATATGTCTATTATTCTTGGGAGACCCTTTCTTAATACTGCAGGTGCTGTTATTGATTGCAACAAAGGCAAAGTAACTTTTAATGTTAATGGCACTGAGCACACTGTTCACTTTCCCAAGAAGATTAATAGAATAACTGGAGTTCATACAATCTCTAATTTGAGAACTATCAAAGTTGGAAATATTGATTGTCCCATATATGAGCATCAAGAAGGATATCAAAATATTATGATTGGGACCATATCAATACAATATAAGGTAACATGATTGTTTAGTGAAGTTTAATTCATTTATGTCATTAAAAATTTATTTGATAGCAAGACTTGATCAACCTTGTTAACAAATACATTTTAATGCATGGATGAGCTAAACAAGGTTGTGTTTCCTACCCTTTGTTTTAGCTACTGTAGTGTTGCTTAGTTGTCAAAAAGTTTTGTTGTTGTTGGTGTTTAAAAATAATTTTTCTGCCTGAGTTTAATTTGCTAAACACCCAGAAAAGTGAATTTTTCGAAGTTTTCAAAAATCAATAAAAATTATACCATGAGTCTTATAAAAATGTGGGGATTCTGGAAATGCCTGGAGCTGACCAGGGGGACCCACCATGTGGCCACACCACATGGTGGCGCGGCCCACCCTGGCCCGCGCCTGGGCATGGTGTGGGGCCCCCTGGCCCTCCACTTAACCATTCTCCTCCCTGGACACTCTCTCTCCCCGACCATTCGACCACCATTGCTCAAACACGAGTTCTTGCTGCGATTTTTCGAGTTTTTTGGATCTCCTTGTTCAGCCCATCATTTGTGCTGAAATTTGGAGCATTTGATCTCCGGTATGTGACTCCTCCACCTATCCAATTAGAATTTTGTTTAGTGAAGTATATGTTGAGTATTTTCAGATCATAGGTTGCAGGTTTGTGAGCTTGAATGTTTGTTTTAGACTTGGAAAAACTAGTTTTGATGCATGCTTAGCTCTCTAGCAATTCCCTATGATAGTTTCCTTCAGCTAGATGTCTAAAAATCAAGTTTTGTGTTGTTTGTTAAAAATTTCAGAAAATGGATGGAAGAGTGCATCAACTTAATCAAGATGATTTAGTGCTTCATGAAGTCATGAGAGTTCACCGGGAAGAGGCCGTGTTTCCCTCCATTTATCCATGCCCTGAGTTCATGAATGCTGCAGGAATTCTACAAGATTTTCAAACTCTAATCTCTAATGCAGGGTTGGCACAATTCATTGAGGGAGAACCTCATCAATATGTGAAACTAACCATGGCTTTGGTGCAGGACTTTCTATTTAGTTACTCTTCACCTAACCCTATGGTGCACTATAAAATCTATAATCTGTCTGTCAATTTGCCTTTTGATGATTTTTGTGCAGCCATTAAGGTGCCACAGTGGGGATCGCTTGGGAAGATAAGAGGGCAACCAAAACCACTAATGGACCTGTACAAGGAGTTATGCCAAGGAAGAAGCTTCTCAGATGAGGACGGTAAAATTCGAAGTATTCAATTCCCATCCATTCGGTACTTTGCTTACTTTATTGCTAAATGTGTGCTAGCTAGAAAGACTGCCAGTAAGTTATCTGTTTATGATTTAGCTTTCATATCTGCTGCATTGAAGCATGATAGGTCTTATAATATTGGCGCTTTGATAGCTTTCCGTTTAGCTGCTAACCGTGAGAAAGGAGGAATTTGTGGAGGTCTTATCGCCTCACGCTTGCTAGCATTGCATGGTTTAGCTCCACATCCCTTAGATTTTCAGTTTCCTATTGAGAGGCTAGACTTTGATTCCATGGTTAAGCATAAGTTTATTTCTGGTCCTTCTAGCTTGAGTAGCTTAAGTTTTGAGATAACCTTTTTCAAGAAGAAGGGGTGGAAAATAGTTAAGTCCGAGCGTTTGGTCCTTTTGCCTGCACCTCTTTTGTTTGACCTCTATGACAGGGAAGGATGGTCGCTCACTGAAGACGAGTTTGATGCGTACGTTAAGGACCACAGTCAGCAGGTAGCGGATGATGGAGAGAGAACCGAGGATCACGTGATCCAGCCCACCTCCACCTCGGAGTATCCGTATCAGCAGCCTGGGCCCGACTACGACTACGCTAGAGACGATCCACCAGCTTGGAGTTCTTACCATCACTGGGATTGACCTCCACTTAGGCCAAAAGCCTAAGCTTGGGGGGAGGTATACCGACAACTCACTCATTTACATATCTTGTTCGGTCGGTTCTTTGTATATTCATGTTTCGTTTTCTTTTCTTTCTTTTAGTTGTTTGTTCTTTGGTTTGCTTTCCTAAACACAAAAAGACCAAAAATATTTTCGTTGTTTCTCTTTGTTTACTTTCTTTAGTATTTAGTCTGTAGTTTGCTTAGTTGTTAAATTCGGTTTGCTATTTGAAAATCCAAAAATATTTTGCTTTGTTGGTTTGTTTCCTTTGGTTCTTATTCCTAAAATCAAAAAACCCAAAAATATTTGTTGTTCTTCTTTGGTTTTGTAAAGCTTTATTGCAAAAAATAGCGTTCTCCGGTGGTTCATGGAGCTTGGTTATCATTTCATATTATCCAACTTGCACAAGTGAAAAGCAATAATGATGATTTACGACAACTTGAGTTGGGTGAGAGGCTGGTATGAACACTGTTTGTTTTCATTTTTGTACATATACTTATCTATGTGAGCATGCTTAGTTGGTTCATGTGAGGTATATGTCATTTAATGGATGCTTAGTAGTTCATGTTCTCTCATGTTTAGTTCCAATTTATTAATAGTAGATAGCATGCCATTTTAATTTGCTTGCATTGTATTGTTCATCGTTCGGTATGACATTGTGGTATCCTCCTCTGGAGAAATTCATTTGATCGACTTGGCACATGCTCATGCATGCATATGACTAAACAAAAGTCAATAAGCCTCGATGAATTACATTGCTTCAGAGTACTTGTATCACTTTTATGCCCATTTAATTTTATTCTGTCGCAAGTATGATTATGATGGTTATTGCTCTCTTGATTGTCGCTTCCCAGTCTTTGCTAAGCCTTCACTTGTACTAAGCGTATGGTTCGCTTGTGCTTCCAAATCCTTATAAACCAAGTTATTCCAAAGAGTCCACCATATCTACCTATCATATGGTATTTTCTGCCATTCCAAGTAAATTTTCATGTGCTACCTTTAAAACTTTCAAAATGCTTCTCAATTTGTGACACTGTTCTTAGCTCATGAAGAAGTAGTAGTTGGCTATGTCATCTTCCAAACTGAATTAAGTACCCCCCTGACTCGCATGCTTCATCAAGCTTGTCATTAATTTTGCAAAGAGCTGGTTAGACCATTATAACATCAAAAAAGTAAATTCAAAAATAGACACTCCTCCATGGTATGAGAATGTTGGCAGGCACCCGTGGATTCGGCTAGCCATGGTTTGTGAAAAGCAAGGTTGGGAGGAGTGTCATATTATAAAAGAGCATGCTATAAGTGCTTAATACAAATTCGGAACCGCTCTCAACTTGTTTAGTATGGAAGATGACAGAAACTCTATTACCATTCGTTGACAAAAACAATCACCTCTCAAAAACATTTTATCTCTATTTCAAAAATAAAAAGCTCTAGCACATGATAATCTCTGCTTCCCTCTGCGAAGGGCCAATCTTTTACTTTTATGTTGAGTCACCATCCTCTTTCTTTCAGCACCTTCTTGAGAGCATAACTATCATTCTTAGTGCAATGTGCTTGTCCCAGAATACGGTTAATTGTGGTATAACTGTGATGCTTTTATCTTTGATAATATTTACCTCTAGTCTTCTCTTGAACTTCAGAGGTGCCTGGGCATTTATGTTTTGCGTGATTAAAAAACAGGCAAGCGAGATACCACTTTATCATGCCTTATTATGAGCTTTGCAATCCTGCTTATAGATATGTCCCATGTTGTTTACTATTAAGATGTTGGTCTCTTTTCATGTTTGACATAGCTACTTTGTGATATTATTAGCATGTATCTTGTTATGAATTGTTTAAGCATTTGTCCATGTAGTGAGTATATATGCATTATATGAAGCAAATGTGTTCGTGAAAGTTCTTTTATCGCTCTCAGTTTTCAACTGAATTGCTTGAGGACAAGCAATAAGCTAAGCTTGGGGGGAGTTGATACGTCGAAAACGTATCTACTTTCCCGAACACTTTTGCTATTGTTTTACCTCAAACTTGTGTGTTTTGGATACAACTAACACGGACTAACGCTGTTTTCAGCAGAATTGCATTGGTGTCTCGTTTTTATGCAGAAAATCAACTTTCGGGAAAATCCGTGGAAAATATGGAAAAGTCAATATTTAACCGGGGGACACACGGAGCCAAAAGGCCAAGTGGAGCTGGGCCACGAGGGGCCCACACCACACGGTGGCGCGGGTGGGCCCAGGCCGCGCCACCACATGGTGTGGCCACCTCGGCCACGCCCCCGACGCCTCTTCGCGACTACAAGACCCCTTTCGACCTAAAAACCGAGGGGGATTCGACCATTGCTCCAGAAACACTCCAGAACGCCGCCGCCACCGAAAACCCTATTTCGGGACCAGAAACTCCGTTCTGGCACCCTGCCGGGACGGGGAATTGGAGGAGATCATCGCCGTCATCGTCACCGACGCTTCTCCATCGACCATCCATGTTTCCCCCATCCATGTGTGAGTAAATACCCGCTGTAGGCTGAAGGGGATGGAAGGGATTGGATGTGATTATTCATGTAATGAGTTATAAGATTGTAGGGGCATAGTGCCTAGTACCTTATGGGAGTGCTGTAGACTTTGTTGCAACTTGTTGTGCTTAATGCTTGATACTAGGGCCCGAGTGTCATTGATCTCAGATCTGAACATGTTATTTATTCATGATGATATGCATTGTTTGTTGATCTTACCTGCAAGTTGTATACACATATTGCTGTCCGGAACCCGAGGCCCCAAAGTGACAGAAATTGGGACAACCGGAGGGGATGGTTGTGATGTGAGGATCACATGTGTTCACGGATTGTTAATGCTTTGCTCCGGTACTCTATTAAAAGGAGTACCTTAATTACCAGTAGTTTCCCTTGAGGCCCCGCTGCAAACGGGCTGGTAGGACAAAAGATGTTGTGCAAGTTTCTCATTGCGAGCACGTACGACTATTTATGGAACGCATGCCTATGGTTACTTAGTACTCAGTTACTTTATTATTATCATCTGCAAATGCCTTGTCTTGCTTATTACATGAATCATATCATCCATGCAGCGCCCATTCATCCATCCCTGTGCCTACAGTATTTTAATCCTGCTGTCTACTGCAATATTTACTGCTGTCCTTATTTTACTGCTGTCTCTATTTTGCTACTACTACTGCTATAAAACTGTTGCTACTGATCATTTGTTGCGAGCAAGTCTGTTTACAGGTGCAGCTGAATTGACAACTCAGTTGTTAAGGCTTATAAGTATTCTTTGTCTCCCCTTGTGTCGAACCAATAAATTTGGGTTATACTACCCTCGAAGACTGTTGCGATCCCCTATACTTGTGGGTTATCATGGGGAAGGGGGGGGTGGCTCACTCCTGAGGGAAGAAGGGTGTGGTGGAGGGAGAGGAAGGTGCGGCAAGCGAGGGCTGGCTGGCATGGTAACCGAACCCGCAACCCGACGGGTACCCGCCTAGGTTGGCTGAGAACAAACCCCGGGGGTGTTATTGGTAAACTCCAGACCCGTCGGGTCTAGCGGAGGCGGGTATGGGGTGTCACACCCGTACCTCTAACCGCTACCCGCGGAAGGGGACCCTACAGTCAGTCCAAATCCAAGGGAACCCCTACCACTAATCCCAGCCCCCCGCACGCGGCACAACCCACGATGTTCTTCTCTTCCCAGTCCCGTGAGGTCGAGATGCCCCGTCATGGTCCTGCGCCGCCTTCCTGCACCCGCGCTGCTGCCCTGCCGTCGAAGCTCCTGCGAGCATGTTGCTGCGCCCCCGCTCCCGCGCGCCTACTGCTGCGCCGCCGTCGCCGCATCCGCAGTCCTGCGCCGCCGGCCGCTGCTCCTGCGCCCCCGCGCCTGCTGCCCCGCCGTCGAAGCTCCTGCGCGCCTGCTGCTGCGCCCCCGCTCCCACGCGCCTGCTGCTGCGCCGCCGCCGCATCTGCAGTCCTGTGCCGCCGGCCGCTGCTCCTGCACCCCCGCTCGTGCAGTCCGCGCTCCACTCCACGATTCCACTCCACTCCTGCACCGCCGCACGGCCTTGTCCTTGACGCCGTCCCGCGTGTCCCCGTCGGCCTCCAGCACAATCTCGTCGGCGTTCTGCACTGCCGCTCGCCGCCCCTGTCCTCCTCTCTCGCGGGTCCCCGTCGGGTCCCGCAAACCCGACGGGTCGCGGGTCTGGTTGGGAAAAGGACCTGTTATGGAGGCGGGTGGCGGTACCGGGGAGAGGTGGCGGGGGCGGGTATGGGGGGGTCGGACCCGGCCCCGAACCCGGCGGGTGCCATCCATAAGGGCTCCCCTCCCTTTTGTCCCGTCCGCGCCCGTGAGCGGAGGGGCTAAACCCTAGCCGCCTCCGCGCTCGGCCCCTTCCCCTCCCTCCCTTCCCCTCGCCACCGCTAGAGGGTGCCGTCAGGCGTAGCTCGGGCGGCGGCGGCGGCGGGGCACTCTCTCCCCTTTGCGTGGTGGCGGCGACGCGGGCCGTCGCGGCCGGTGGAGGCGTGGCACTGATCGTGGGGCACCGTGGCGTGGCTGCTGGTCGGCGGTGTGGTGGCTACGAGGACCCGGCGCGCTCGTGGTGGCGGCGCCTGCTGTGGGCGGCGCTGCTCTGCTCTCGGTTGGGAGGGGACGGAGGCGAGCTTCAATGGCAGTTGGCGACGGCGCGGCGGGCCGGAGGCCTGGCGAGGAGGGAGGAGTGGTGGCGGTCAGGCGTGCGGCCGGTCGGGCCGCCGCAAGCTCAGGTCGGGGCAGGGGCCCCATTCTTGAGCCATCGACCCCCGCCCCAAGATCTGTGGACGCAGGCAACCGAGGGGGCTGCTAGTCGTCGATCTAGCCAATGGCACCCTCTCTCTTCAGGTCCGGTGTGGCGGCATGGGTGCCGCTACCAGTCAGCCTTCACGTGCCTTTCGACTGGTGTCCGCACTCCCCGGGGTGGTGGAAGCTCTCTTCTTTCCTTCAGTTCGCCATGCGTAGAGTTGGGATGCCGGGGCGGCGACCCTGGAAGGCGGGAGTCATGTGGGTTGACGGGCGAGCCCGTGACTCTGGTGCTGCTGGCACCACAGCCGTGAGGATGGCGTGGTGCCCGGTGAGTTGTGTGCCGTGGCAGCGGCGCGGTTGCCTTCTTGGCGGCAGCTTTGCTCTGTGCGTGATGTCTGTCCCGGGCCGTGGCGGCGGCGTCTACGGACGTCGTTCCCTTCTTGAAGGTGTCGGTGTGGCTGCTCTCTCCACTCCTTCATGCTCCGGGTGAATACCCAAGATTCTTGGATCGGGTGGCGGCGGTGCTCTACATCCTGCTCTTCTTGAAGACGTCGTCTTGGAACTCACGTCCTGTGGCTCTCCGGAGTCAGTGTGATGTCGGTGCTTCGGTGCCGCCTCGACGACAGGCTTTCTCTGGCAGAGCTTGGAGCCTGTTCTGCACCTCAGGTTTTCGATGTTTGGAGCTGCCTGGTGAGCCTCGGGGTGCTCTCGTTGATGGTCTGATCCTGCCCCTCCTGGTGGCTGGCTGTTCTACGCAGGGGTCTGGTGCTCGGCATTGTGTTGCTTCGGTGGTGGTCCGCCCCGCTTCGATGGCTGGTTGTTCTACGCAAGGAGCTGGCTTCTCCTCGGGTGCTTCTTTTCTTTGTGTGTGTGCAGAGCTGTGTTTTAAGCTGGGTTCCTCACTTTGTATCCCTTTCGCCGTTTTAATTTAACGCTGGGCCTTCTGGCCTGTTATCTAAAAAAAATTAAAGGATGCATAGAGCCGCTCCATAATAAGAACGACAAAGGATCCGAATTGATCATGTGTACTGGGTGCCGCAAGCTTGCATGATAGTACTCCCTCCGTATTAAAATATAAGATGTTTTAGCATTTCTTTTTCCATCCGTATGTAGACATGTTTTAGTATAAGATTCATTTGAACCTTGCACTAAAACATGTCTAGATACGGATGGAAAGAGAAATGCTAAAACATCTTATATTGTAGAACGGAGGGAGTACATCAATATTTACTCGTGTAACACGTGAGTACTTCTATCTGTACAACGTGTATTTCCAAGTGCAGCACATGTATACTTTTTTTTTTTTGACATTGAGCCCAGCACACGTATACTTACCCGGTGCATTGTTTGTATTTCCAACATAGTATATCTATTTTTAGTGCAAAAAAATAGTATATCTATTTTTTAAAAAGAGAGACGTAATGATGAAAAATGTTCATAATTTTGGACGCTATAAAAGCCACGAGAAAAGAGAAAGCATATGAACGGATTTTGATAAGGTCGGAAGTTTCTAGAGAGTTCGCTAAACTAAACAGCGGTAGAACAGAGGCAGAAAACGAAAACGGGCCGGACCCAAGACCAAAGTTGGTATGCGAGAGAGAATACACGCTACGCAATGATCGGGGGGAATAGGAATTGGCCTGCTAGGCTGCTACGCATCCACGCGACGCGGCGAACTGGTTGTGGTGCGCCCCCATGGCCGGAAGCCGCCGCCGCCGCCGCGGAATAGCGCGGTCGCCACAGCAGGGCGCCGAATCGTCACCGCTGGCAGACGCCACTCTCACCTCCAGGTCCGCACCCTCATCCGCCCTTGATCGTCTCTCTTTTCTTCTCACTTCTTAATGAGGGCTTGGTAGTATTTGTTAGTGAATTATTAGTACTGAAATTTCGAGTATTTTGGTGAATCAGTAGTGGAGTTTGGATGAATCGGCAGTGATAATTAGGGTCTATTGGTGAACTGATAGTGGTCAGTAATGATCTGGCCTCTCCTAAATTTGGTGACCTCCAACGCTGTCTATAAGGTGTCTCAGTTTGGTAATATTGTGATTTAGTGTGTTCGCATTAACAGTTTAACATGGAACAAGTTCATTCAGATCAGTTGTTGAAACTTCCTTTGTTACTAGGTAGATGAGTATTACAGTATTGGGTTTGGTCTCGGTCACGCTGCTGCCTTGAACTATGCTCACTTGGGTTAGTGATGAAGTGAAAATCAACTTCAAACGGGATCTGATTGATACTTTTACTGTGACACTGATTATTGACAAGCGAAAAAGTAAAACAAAAAATTAGAAGTTGTACTTATAAACAACCGAGGGCATTATAGCCATTTTTATGTTATGAAAACGTTTGTTATTCATCGCCTGATGTCATTATGTATTTCAGTTTAGTGGAATCAAGAAAGAGAGCCTCTCATTTCGTCAGCCAGTTGTCTCATGAACATTTGGTCTAACTCAGGTCCATGGTGCTGCCATGAGCAATTCTCATTTCTTTTTAGCGACCAAGTGAATTATAGATAAGAAAACGATCACATAAAACTTGTCTGGATAAGAACATGAGCATATTATTGTGCTTTTATGTCAAACAAAATCATCACTATTGCTATTTATTTTGAGGATTCTCTAAAAAGCACACCCTCTAGCATGATTTGAAAATATACCATTGTACATAGGTTGGCACACCAAAAAGATTGTAGTTATGCTATCATGGACAGAATCAAGCTCTAGGTGGTTCTGGTGCAGCTTGTTCTGATTGAAGTTTAGCATGTCCAGACCGAGACCCCTGTTTGCCTTATTGTTCTGTTAAACTCCACTTCCTTCTATAACTCCTGCAGTATAACTTTATCAAACCTTTTTGCGTTTTATCGAAAACTCTATTATGTTTCAGTTCTTATTCTGATCCATTATACTTAAATTTCTGTGTGGCAGAGAAGTTACCATTGTGGGGAGTCCCTCTAAGAACAACTGTCCCACCTCAGGCTCTACCTCCTCGCTTCTGTCTGGTCCTCATGTTTTTGAAGATCTCCTGGACAGCCTGCTTCATGAAATCATTGCTCTCTTTAACTCATTCCATGACTTCCTTGCTTTCATTGGCACCTGCCGCTCTTGGCGTGCTGCAGTCTCTTCCTTCCCCTCTATGTATACCTTCAGCTTCCCGCCACTCCTCCTGAAACCGAATGGTCCTTATGTTAGCCCCCATACAGGCTATATCAACAAGCCGATGGATTTATCTAATTGCAAATGGCAGCTCAGTGATCCTACCAAGAAAAACTCATCCCTTCGCTGCTCAGTGTCTCAGAATACTCCAAATGCCATGCACTATTTGGGCTGCTCACATGGGTATCTTATCTTCTCCTATAAGGAGGACTGCCTCCTTGTCAATGTGTTGACTGGTACCAAGGTGAAGCCCCCCAAACTTCCACCCAACAACAAACTTGGGTACTCTTGTGGCATAGGCATTCTTACAGCTTCCTTGAGTTCACCTGACTCACGCCTCCTCCTTTGCTCAAGAACCTCCATGTTTGAGTGGCAGGTTGGAACAGACTCCTGGTTAGAGCACCCTCTTGCTCTTAATGAAGAACGCGTTCATCAGATCCTATTCTTCCATGGTGATATCTTTGTCATAGATGGTCTTCTGGGGCTCCACACTATACACTTGGCACCTCAATTCAGCATGCAAGAAGTAGAAGTTATGTGGGAGTTCCTTCCTAGGAACCCATGGTGGGTGGTCTGTGGTGACATACTTCTCATGGTTAACATCAAGCTTAGACCGGACAAGTTGAATGGCTCATATAGCATCTTTCAGGTCTTCCACCTTGACTTTTCAGTCAAGCCAGCTAAGTTGGTGAAGATGGAGAAGTTGGAAAATCAAGCACTGTTTGTTAGCCTTGATACGAGGACACCTACATTTTCTTGCATGAGCCCTGAAAGATGGGGAGGAAAGAGTAACTGCATTTATCTTGCCAAACTATTTGAAGATCCTGATAAAACTTGGACTGCGGTCGAGCTTGGTCAGCCAGTGCATGTATCCACAATGGACCTCATATTATATGGCAGTACATTCCCTCACGACTACAGCCTACTATGTAGCCTCTGGGTGTTTCCCAGTTCGGTTTATGGATCTGGCTAGTAATCTTGTCACAGGGGGGGTTTGGCTAGTCTGTCTTGCAGAAGCCGTGGTGATTATTGTAGTAGTTGCCAACTAAGTTCTGTAACTGGAATGGTTCCCTGAGTTTCCACCAATGTTTTGTATTCCCTCCATCCCATTTTAGTTTGTCGCTGAAACGGATGAATCTACACACTAAAATACGTCTAGATACATCTGTTTGTGCGACAACTAATATGGGATGAAGGGAGTATTAAAGTAAAATTAATTCCGTATTGGCATGTTGTTGTTACGCCTGGATGATAACTTGGGCACCATCATTAATTATCATGTGCTCAGCTTCACCTCCCTTGGTTTTGTATACATGAGTGCTTTGAAACGTCACCTTGGATCATCCAGTGTTGAACTGAATGGTGTACTTCTGATTGTAGCTGATGGTTTTGCCCCCCTTACTGTTTATAATCTGCTTATTAGTAGCGCAGGAGAGAGCTTTTGTACTCTGAAACTCTGCTATGGACAGCTTCATCATTTTTGTGCCGCCTTGTATTTTCCTCATATTCGAGTTCTCTAAGCCTGTGCCTTGTGTATTCTTTTACTATGCTTGCCGTGTGTTTCTAGCATGTTTTAGTATTTATATTTTGTTTCATTCATTGTATGATGTATGACTACTTGGGTCATTGTTGTGATGTGTTTTAAAGTTAGTATAAGTACTTTAGATTCTATCTTTTTTTTAATCATTAGAAGATACATCAACTATCGCGATTGACAAATCATGCAGATGCTCTTTAAGGGGTTTCCCGAGGAATGTGACACCTTGAAACCCCTCAAGTATGGTGCCTTGAGTACACAGGGTCATCTTCCAAATGGTCAAACAGAATGGGAGACTCGTGCACTTCCTTTGGTAGACCAGGTGAGAGCTCAAACCTGGCTCACTAAAGATGTACTACCTACATTGCATTCACCAGATTAGCCTTAGGTCCTTCCACGTTCAATTTGCAGGTAATAGGTTAAAAAACATGATCATGTTAATGAGATGGGCAAGGGGATGGTTTTGTCGCCGACCTGAATATCTGCTAATTCTGTAGTTCATAGGTTTATTGTGCACTTGAGAAACAAGATTTACATGTAGGTTAATGCGAAAAGTGTTTATCTCACGTCGAAGTTGTTTCTTCATGTACTCATGTTAGCTACCGGCCTACTTGAGTTTAACAGCAGCTTGATACGAGCCTAGTTTGAATGTCCTGTTGTATGATACACAGAAGACACAAAAAAAGACCTACTGTAACAGTGCATTGAGGCAAACTGGCAACAGTTTCATATCTCCTATCCTCCGTCCTTGCATCTTCAGATTCATATCTCCAACACTATATCTGGAGAAAATCGAAGGACATATTAGCTTTTGTGTCAGCTTGTAACACCACTGCTACAAAACCAACACTTTCGGATGAACTTACATTCTGAATCTGTTCTGATCCATTTGCTCCTTTGTTCCGCCCCCATCGCATTGCCCCTCCAAGGCAATTGAACCCTTCGATAGCTTTCGATTGTGGCCTCTGACATTGCCAAGTTCTCGGCAGGTATGTCGTCATGGAGCAATGGCCAGGGTATCTGCCATGAAGAAAATAATGGCATAAGTAAGAACCAACCACTAGGGCTTGTCTACAACTCATGAACTTCAGAGGAAACAGATGGGAACCAAAAAAATTCTGCAGCAGCACCTCATTAGGTCTCGGTTCAGGCGTCGGTCCCGTGAAACTTGGCCTGGGAAGGTAGCCACTGATGGCACTTGACATGAATTTCCTGAACGATCTGTTGTTAACAATCCCTCCTTTGAGGGACCTCTTCAACGTCAGGCGACGCTTCTTCTCCTCCTCGTCGCCAGCCGCCATGTTGGTCTCCGCCTTGGCACCCATGAGCAGTGTGAGCTGCTGCATCTTCTTGAGCTCGTCCTGGCCACCTTCGCCTATCCCGAACGTGCCGATTGACAGCATCGCCTGGGGCCAGCCATCGTGGAGCTCGTCGTGAGGACGACAAGGTTCACTGAAACTGCAAGTGCCAGCAGGTGCTACAAAGAGGAGAAGTATGGGTTTCAGATTTTCATTCAAGTTCATGTTACATACTGAAAACCCTGAAAAAACGCAAGAGAAATAAATCGGTCCGTCGCTATCATCGGCAGAGTCACTTACGTCGGTTCGACGCAGCGTTGAACTCTGATTTTTTCTTGCTGCAGGGCGCTCCATGAAGCCGGGTGTGCACCCAGCTCAGAATATGCTGCACAAGCGAAAATTAGCATCGATATATCATTCACTCCAAGAGGTTCAGTGGAACAAAGAAGAGATTGGCTGCCTGCGTACCCTCATCACTACTTCCCCCTCTTGCAATAAGAAGTTCAGAATTCCTTTCAGAGGAATGGACTTAGTAGCCAGCTGATGGGTTCTACAGTTGTATATATCGGAGGATCAGAGCATGTGCGTGCAAGTGCAACTTTCTAATAAAGGCAAAAAAAGGGGAATATGAGTATGCAGTATTAGGAACTAAACATGCGGTTGACTCGATCTCCGAGGAGATCACTGTTGATGATAGAAGTTTGTGATCAAGAATTCTCGAGATGGCAGCTTGGTATCCATTGAGAGATGCCTAGGTTGTCAAATCCTCGTTGTTCTAATGCATGCCACCGTTTCAGCAAGATAGAAAACACCTTATTCATCACTGATCTTCCACGTGTTGATGATAGGTAAGAGAGGTACGTGGAGAAACGCATGGCCAGTGCTATGTCCAGCGCGCCGGTCTGGATTTGCCGTTCTGAATGTGCAGGTTGCTGCCTCGAACCATTCAAGTCAATGCAGATAAATCTCTTGAGATCCAAAGTAGAGGGCAAAAGGTGCACCGGGAGTAGAGAAAGGATCCATCCCGTTGCTGTTTTGAAGAAACATAGGCGTGTGGCCAACTTAGCCACAGATTTTACCTAGTGGTATTAATGATCTTATCATGTCTTGAGCTGTGATTTTCAGTCTGCTGGTTGTACTTGGTAAAGTATGCAAACTAATAGGTATAGTCAAAATCACCACCGTTACAGTGGGGCAATCCAAAGAAGTCGAGCTAAACAAATAAACGATCAGCTGAACGCTAACATGAGTTTATCTTATAATCTTCTCTGTTATGTACAACACCATTTCTTGTTCAGATCTCTCTCTTGTATGAAATTCTATTGAAACCAATATCTCCTCCGTGAGGATTCTATCGAAACCAATCTCTTCTAGTACCTTTTCTTCTGGTAAACAGCTTGAACTTTACTTTTTTTGGGGTAAAAAGGTTGTTGTGCACATGCTGCAGTTTCTTCTAACATAACTGCAATTTCCAGAGCAAGAGTACTGTATGACCATTCTCCTGGATTTTTCCATCCTACTTCCTTGGTGGAGAAACATGAGGTGAGCATTTGTTGTCAGTTGTTCACTCGCTACTTGCAGTTGCTGTACTGCATATCCACGAAACAGGCTTTCGCCCGCTTTATAAATAAAGCAACCACAACCATACACCGAGTTCGAACGCAAGAAAACGCTGGGGCAACAGCACAAGACATGCTCAACAGAAAAGAAAAAAAAGAAAAAGATAACTCTCAAGACAGCGAGAAGCCGTCAGCGAAGCAAGAAGCTAGCTTCCCTCCATTGCGGCCTCCTAAGTTGTCCCACCACCATGCTTCATGACCCACAAATCAGGAGTACCAAGGCAGCACCTCCAAGGAGGAATGCGACGTCGAGGCGACGCTACTGCCCGGACCAGCAAGCTAGTCCTAGGGTTTCCCCTGGTACTCGGGGGGGGGGGGGGGGGAGTGAAGAGGAGGTTATCCCGACGCCCTCAAAGGAGGTTGACGACGCCCGCAAGTGCCGCCGTGTCGGTGCCGGACATTCCAGCAGGGATTTCTCCTGATCCTCCGATACTCTCCCCCAACCGATATGTGGGTACATGAGCCTTCGAGGGCGCCGTGCATCAACGAGGAGGACGGCGACAGTCGTAGGACGACACTGTGAGGGTGCGGAGACCAGCCGAGCTCGGACCTGAATGGGCCCGTAAAGCAGCCTCCAGACCTAGGCCTGCCTGGCCCTAGTCTAGCGCGCACGCCCATGGTCGTCGCCGCCACACACATCGCCGCCCAACCACCCCGCCTCCTCACATCCCTATGCACGGCCGCCGACTCACCGGTAGACCAGAATTGGTCGGCCTGTGACCCGGCACCCCGCCACCTAGCAGCACCAACCACCACCGTGCGCGCCCACCGCCACCGGCACCGTGGAGCCACTGCCATCAGAGCCGCCGGATCCGGGCCCGCCTGGCCCAGATCTGGCCGCACCACGAGCCCGCCCAGGCCGCTGCCGCCCCGCTGACCACACGTCCGCAGCGCCGCCGCCGAGCCCGGGAACCACCTCTACCAGCCTTCACCGCGCGAGCTCTGCCGGATCCGGGCCCGCCTGGCCCAGATCTGGCCGCTCCACGCCCGTCCAGCCCTGGGTCGGCCAGCAACGAACCCAGGAGCCAGAGCTCCACGCCGCCAGGACGTCCGCCGTCCACCCGCGCCACCATGCTCCGCCTGACGACGACCACCACCGCCCGAGACGCCGGCCTTCCACCGGCCCGCGAGGCCCTCCATCTCGCGCGCCGAGCCGGGATGAGACGCCAAACGCCTCGCCGTCTCCTTCCTCAGCAGCCGCGACGCTTCGTCCGCGACCACCTCCGGAGACGGCGAGGGGGAGAGGGAGGGGGGAAGAGTGCGGCGGCGGAGGCGCGGGTTCGCCCTCGCGGTCGCCTGGAGGAGGGCGGCCCGAGGGGAGGGGGGGGGGGGGGTTATGTACTGCATATCCTAAGGCATGAAATAGTTGTTCTTCAGTGTAGGTATCCATTGTTAGTGCTATGGGCAGATTGGCTTAGTTTGTGGCGGCTAACTTTTGGTGACTTTGAGTCACTAACATGTAGACCCCACATACCACGGGCCCCACATGAAAGTGACTCAAAGTCAGTTGACTTTAAACTGTTGTCATTGGCCTTTGAGTTGTTCTTTATTATAAGCCTCTGGTTTTGTTTTTTTTGTGCAGCATCAAGGAGCTTGTAAAGTAAACAGAAACGGACTTCTTTTCTCAGCATCTTCAGAGCTAGCTGATGAACTTATGGTGAGAGAGACCATAAAAAAAAACTTATGGTGAGGACCACTTTTAGTATTTATCTTTTATTTCATTTATTGTATGATGTATGACTACTTGGGTCATTGTTGTAATGTGTTTTAAAGTTAGTATAATTATTTTATATTATATCATTTTTTAATCATTAGAAGAGACATCAACTATATATCGCGATTGACAAATCATGCAGATGCTCTTTAAGGGGTTTCCGGAGGAATGTGACACCTTAAAACCCCTCAATTATGGTGCCTTGAGTACAGGGTCATCTTCCAAATGGTTAAACAGAATGGGAGACTTGTCCACTTCCTTTGGTAGACCAGGTGAGAGCTCAAAGCTGGCTTACTAAAGATGTACTCCCTCCGTTCCACAATATAAGATGTTTTAGATGTTTCACATGTTGTCTAGATTCGGACTAAAAGAATGGAAAGTGGGTGAACACATACACTAAAACATGTCTAGATACATGTGGTACAAATACGAATGTGGAAAAGGCCTAAAACATCTTATATTATGAAACGGAGGGAGTACTACCTACATTGCATTCTCCAGATTAGCCTTAGGTCCTTCCACGTTCAATTTGCAGGTCATAGGTTAAAAACATGATAATGTTAATCAGATGGGCAAAGGGATGGTTTTGTCGCTGACCTGAATATCTGCTAATTCTGTAGTTCATAGGTTTATTGCGCACTTGAGAAACAAGATTTACATGTAGGTTAATGCGAAAAGTGTTTAGCTCATGTCGAAGTTGTTTCGTCATGTTAGCTACCGGCCTACTGGAGTTTAACAGCAGCTTGATACGAGCCTAGTTTGAATGTCCTGTTGTATGATACACAGAAGACACAAAAAAAGACCTACTGTAACAGTGGCATTGAGGCAAACTGGCAACAGTTTGCAGACAGACTTGTACATGTATCTCCTATCCTCCGTCCTTGCATCTTCAGATTCATATCTCCAACACTATATCTGGAGAAAATCGAAGGACATAATAGCTTTTGTGTCAGCTTGTAACACCACTGCTACAAAACCAACACTTTCGGATGAACTTACATTCTGAATCTGTTCTGATCCATTTGCTCCTTTGTTCCGCCCCCATCGCATTGCCCCTCCAAGGCAATTGAACCCTTCGATAGCTTTCGATTGTGGCCTCTGACATTGCCAAGTTCTCGACAGGTATGTCGTCATGGAGCAATGGCCAGGGTATCTGTCATGAAGAAAATAATGGCATAAGTAAGAACCAACCACTAGGGCTTGTCTACAACTCATGAACTTCAGAGGAAACAGATGTGAACCAAAAAATTCTGCAGCAGCACCTCATTAAGTCTCGGTTCAGGCATCGTTCCCGTGAAACTTGGCCTGGGAAGGTAGCCACTGACGGGACTTGACATGAATTTCCTTAACGATTTGTTGTTATCTATCCCTCCTTTGAGGGACCTCTTCAACGTCAGGCGACGCCTCTTCTCCTCCTTGTCGTCTGACGTCGTGTCGGTCTCCGCCTTGGCACTCATGAGCAATGCGAGCTGCTGCATCTTCTTGAGCTCGTCCTGGCCACCTTCGCCTATCGCGAAGGTGCCGATTGACAGCATCGCCTGGGGCCAGCCGTCATGGAGCTCGTCGTGAGAAAGACAAGGTTCAGTGGAACTGCAAGTGTCAGCAGCTGCTACAAAGAGGACAAGTATGAGTTTCAGATTTTCATCCAAGTTCATGTTACATACTGAAAAATCTGAAGAACGTAAGAGAAATAAATCGACCTGTCAATACCATCAGCAGTCACTTACGTCGGTTCGGCTCTGCATTGAACTCTGATTTCTTCTTGCTGCAGTGCGCTCCATGAAGCCTGGTGTGCACCCAGCTCAGAATATCCTGCATCAGCGGCATGAAGAACAAGAAGAAAATTAGCATCGATATCATTCACTCCAAGAGGTTCAGTGGAACAAAGAAGAGATTGCCTGCCTGCGTACCCTCATCACTACTCCCCCCTCTCGCAATAAGAAGTTCAGAATTCCTTACAGAGGAATGGACTTGGTAGCCAGCTGTGATGAGTTATACAGGTGTATATATCTGAGGATCAGAGCATATGTGTGTGCAAGTGCAACTTTCTAATAAAAGCAAAAAAAGGTAGTATGTGTATGCAGGTTTAGGAACTAAACATGCTGTTTACTCGATCTCCAAGGAGATAACTGAAGATTGTGATCAAGAATTCTCGAGATGACAGCTTAGTATCCATTGAGAGGTGCCTAGGTTTTCAGATCCTCGTTGTTGTAATTCATGCCACCCTTTCAGCAAGATAGAAAACACCTTATTCATCACTGACTTTCTATAAATGAAATCGGGGAGAAATCCCTTTTCTTCAAAAAAAAAAAAAAACTTTATTCATCACTCATCTTCCACGTGTTGATGATAGGTAAGAGAGGACGCGGACAAACGCATGGCCAGTGCTATGTCCAGCGCGCCGGTCTGGATTTTCAGTTCTGAATGTGCAGGTTGCTGCCTCGAACCGTTCAAGTCAGTGCAGATAAATCTCTTGAGATCCAAAGTAGAGGGCGAAGGTGCACCGGGAGTAGAGAAAGGATCCATCCCGATGCTGTCTCCAAGAAACATAGG
This sequence comes from Puccinellia tenuiflora, assembly GCA_012064385.1. NCBI lineage: Eukaryota > Viridiplantae > Streptophyta > Magnoliopsida > Poales > Poaceae > Puccinellia > Puccinellia tenuiflora. Next base: position 1,446,812 of record QRDG01000527.1, read on the forward strand.
CGTGTGGCCAACTTAGCCACATATTTTTCCTAGTGGTATTAGAATGGTCTTATCATATCTTGAGCTGTGATTTTCAGTCTGCTGAGTGAGCTTGTTAAAGTATGCAAACTACTAGGTAATATAGTCAGCATAATAGGTTTCATTATCGAACTCTTAATCTGTTATCGATGACGGCGAAGCCTATGCTTCGTGCTTAAAGAAGTCGAGCTAAACAGATAAACGATCAGCTGAACACTAACATGAGTTTATCTTATAATCTTCAGACATAGTGATATCCTCTTGTTTATCGTTTACTAAGCTCATACGATATGTGGAGGGAAGCCATCAATCTTTTGAGCTCGTGAAGAAACAAAATTGCTGAAAATAAGTTCTGAGTGGATCATATGCTTTCAAGACCTACGTATTAAATTTTGTAATCCCACCACAACTTGAAGAGCAACGTGAAACTACGGCATGACATACCACCAAAGGCTATTTGAAGTCTACTTTCACTAGTACAGATAAGATCATTTAATCCCTCCAAATTGCTGACTAAACAAATGAACCGTTGCGATACACGGAACCACTTACGGTAAAATTTATGAACCGTGTGTAGGTGATGCAAATATGCCATACCCAATACATAGCATACGCCTTTTTACTATGAATCGTGTGAGACATCACAGACGATTCTCAAGTATAAACGTGAGCATTTTTCAGTCGCATCACACTCGGTTTTATAAAACAAAGCGTGTGTGATATCTTTTCTACTCTTGGCTGGAAACTAGAGTGTGCCAATTTTCTCTCAACACATACAAGTGGAAAACAATACCCATGTGTGTTGTTATTCAGCCAAAGTTGCCTCCTCAGCTTCTCGACTCTTTGTGAAATCACATAAACTTATCTCGTCCCGTCTCCGGTGGCTCGGCTATAAATGTTAGGAGTGTCCATTCGCCATCACCTACCTCATACCATATTGTGCCTCACCGCAAACCCATTATCTCTTACAAGTTGCGATATATGTGAGGGAACTGAGCATGGCGGGCACATCGAGCTTGGGGTACTTTCATCAACCTCGCGCCATCAGAGTAGGAGTAGGAGTACTCCCCAGCGCACGGAACTCGGGTACCATCATTGACCTCATGTCGACGAATTCGGAGGAGCAGCACTTCCCATCGCACCGAGCACGCAGACGCGGGATCCCGTCCTCGCGCCACCAGATCACAGCACATACGCCTCCTTCTCTGCCATTCCCCCTTCCCTGGCTCGTCATGTGCGAATAGATACCTATCACATGGCAAACTGATTGACAAGTCTAACCGTGTGCCAAGGCCTACCCTTGTAGAGGCTTTGTTTCAAAAAAAGCATCTGTGAGCACACGCGATATTCAAGAAAGTGTATCTCTCTTTGAATTTATTTAGTTACTTATAGCCAAATGACTCTTCGTACTCTGCTTCACACAGAAAGATCTAACAAACTATGCTCTTGCCCACTAATCACATGTAACGCCCCAAGATCGGTACTATGCAGATTTGAGTGCTACCGCCAAATCCGCATAATAACGATCCTAAAGGACGCCCACCAGGCATAACGTGCATGTCGCAACACACACGTTATGCGGGTGGAATTGTTATAATATTATAACAGTTCTCGATGTAACCCACAAAACAACATATGTACAACAACGACTCACCGAGCCAAGAGCAAAAGATACAATACAAAGATCCAAATAACAACGGAAGCGGGTAGCGTCCGACTACGGACAAGATACAAATTGGACTAAGAGTCCTGAAGATAAGCAAAGGCACCATATCCCTGCCCAGGCCAAGCCTAGCCGGAGGGATTCCCAAGCTAACGCCGTCAGACTTCAAACCTGTTTGGCTGCATTGGAATAGCAGCCCCGAAGGGGTCAGTACTAGTAGAAGTACTGGCAAGTAATACTCACAAGATATCAAAGCTGGAATTCCGGGGAAAAAGTGTTAGCGATTGAGGCGGCGGCAAGCAGCACTAACAACTTATAGAGACACGCTACAACAACTTTCGTCTAATAGAGAGAAGGTAAGAGAGCGCTTAGGAAACCAACTATGCTAACACCAAACATACCCAGCAAATTCCTTACCATCCCGTTTATCCTACGAGCAGCAAGCCCAAAGGCACTCACACAGTTGGCAATTTTATAATTTATTATTGAAGTAGCTCTATCTTACTAATCAATTTATTAACATCAGGTGTAAGTTGTCTATGATCTTGTTAGCCAGCATCATCACCAAGTCGTCCATAACCGTGGACACGGATTTTCGAAAAGATTTAACCCTGCAGGGGTGCACAAATGTAACCACACACACTTCCACCCTTGTTGTCATGCAATTAGCACACTTCCGGGGTATGCTGGCAGGGTATCCGACGCTACACTTTTCCTTCACTACCGCACAAGTCCAGGGAACCACCTAGCTAAGTCTGACCCACCTTGAAAGTCCGGCCGAAGCTCCGAGGTGGACTTAGCCGATGCGAGAACGGCTTCGGGAGGGAACACTCATACGATTGCCCCTCCTTCCACATGCGATTAACGCACGGTCCGCAACCCTACCGTAAGTAACCATCACGTATAAGTCCCGGAGGCGTCCCATCCGTACCTGCATCACAAATAAATAAAGCGCCGCACAAATGGAAACACCCGAACTACTTGTGGCGCCCTGGTCAAGGCTGCAGATCCGGGTACTAGGTCGAGGGGAGTCCCATTTCCTCCCACATATGGGTAGTGTGCTCAGTCTTGGATCAGAGGACAAGAACTCGGGTCCTAGGCGACACTAGCAGAACAAATCACCACGATTGGCCTTCCGCCGATGCCTTATCTTTATTAATTATTCCCATCGCCAAACATTATAGATTATCATGTGAATTTAAACCCCAACTATCAAATTATAACAAGATTAGAACATGACTCGAGCAAAACAAACCTAAGCATGCACTACGACTCGCCAGGCCAACAAGATAAATAAGCAACAGGTTAATAGGATGTGGGGGTGGGGCATATCATGGCTGCAAGGTAAACATGCATATAGGATCGGGACACAAGCATCGATACATAAGGCTAGCAAGGAACAAAAGATAGGACGAGTAAGAGACATAAAACAAGCAAAGATAGCAAGGGATTATCACTTGCCTGCAATCCGGTGGAGGTAGCAGAACCTGTCGTTGCTCAAATCAACTCAACGTCCTATTCCCAAAGAAGCAACAAACACTGGAAACATAAAAAATGCATTTTACTTCTATGGTAAAAGAAGCGGCATGTTGATGCAATGCATGCATGACATGGCAAGACATGAGAAGATGCAATTAAGCCAAATTGAACGGAACCGAGATTCCGACATTCAATTATTAGATTCAAGTTATTTTTCTAACCATCAAAATTAAATGTTATTAGCAAGTCTAAACAATGCATGGGTGAGCTACTCAAAATTAAATGGAACCGGGTCAACAATTAAATTAGAACCCACATATTCCATATTTAATTATTTAGGTGATAAACAAAACACAACTAAAATGCAAGCTATATGATGCAAACATGAGCATAGATGGCATATTAATATTCCTTGCATTTTTCTGATAAAATTTCATATATAACACTTTTAATTTGGACTTAAGAATTAAAAGATATGATTTGAAACATTTTGCAAAAATAATAAATAAAACAGAAAAAGGGGTGAGAATTGGGGGGCCGTGGGGATTGAACCTGGGTCGGCCTGGTTAGAGGAGCAGAGAGCAAGCCACTGCGCTACGCTCGGTTTGGTGAATGAATCGGGAACTGGATGGACAAGAAGAGAAAGGACGGCGTTAACTGAATTTTCTCAGGAAAGATTCAGACTTTGGATGCAGGGACGAGGCGACCAACTGCAGGGAGGCCAGCCGCTTTCCCTCGCATGATATGGAGGCCGAGGGTGCAGGGGAGGGTGCGGTGTGTGTGCTGGTGCGGGTGTGGGTGTGCAGATGGTGTGCTGGTGTGGCAAGGAGGAGGTAGCGAGCAGCAAAAAGGCAAGCAGCAGTGCATCATGAGCTGCATAGCAGCCATGGCGAGCGAGCTCGGGATCGAGCGAAACGGAGGCTATGGGCGATGGATCAGGAGGGGAAGGAGATGGAGGATGCGCAGCTCACCTAGGGAGGTCGATGGAGAGAGGTACAGGCTTGGGGACGGCGGTGACGTGCAGGCGACGGGGAGGAAGAGGTAGACGACGGCGACTGTGTTGCCCGTGAGATAGAGAGAGAGAGGGGAGTGTGTGCCAAAGAAAAAAGTTTTGCCTCCATTTTTCCTTTTTTCTATTGATGAGATATTTATAGGGTATCCTACAAAATATCTGGCTAGATCTTTCCATCCAGCCGTGGCGAACTTGTCCACACCGGGACAGATGTCACACTGCTACGCGCGGGCCTACATAGGTGTCCAGGACACCTGTGCTTCTAGAAACTTCTCGCAGATTCCAAACCGCCAACACCCGCGCTGACGTGTCCATGAGCCAGAGTCGACAGACCAACTCCGTCACTCGACTACGCACGAGCCGGAGTCGACAGACCGACTCCGTCACTCGACACTTCCTCGGGTAGGAGTCGAGAGTTCGACTCCACGTACCCGGAAACTAGTGTACCTGCCGGACTCGAAGACATTTCGAGTCCCGGTTACTACTACTACTGCTGTCGAGTCAGAACAGACTCCGACTCGACAATTCGACTCGACTCGAGACACTCCTCAAGTCGGTTCGACTGCCCTAGAACACAAGCCTATTCCAACAATCACTCCCTAGGCTTGAGTTCCGGCGACACCTCCACCATGCCGATCCTTGAGCACAGCTCCGCCAGGCAGACTCGTCCAAGTGGCTTGGTCAGCATGTCCGCGAGTTGATGTTCAGTGGGTACGAACTCCAACTCGATCTTCTTTGCCTCCACTGTAACGCCCCGACACCGGAATTATACAGAGAGGCTATGTATTTGGCACAACCATCAATGTATAAAACAAAGATCGAGACTTGTGGAACAAACCGGCACATTGCATGACTCTACGACACAAAACATATAGCAACTCATATAATGAGAAGAATACAAATATACACAGCAAAAGGATCACAGATCCAACAATACATCAAGCGGAAGCGGGTAGTGTTGTCTAACAACAAGAAGCAAATATATGGCCTAACAGGCCTACAAATAACATCATCCCAGCCAGCTTGTTCCACGGTCCCAAGCTGCCACCTGGGAACCCCAGACTAGTAGTCGACGTCAACGAAGAACCCACCTAGCTGCTCGGTATCGTCCTCCTCTAAAATACAAATACATAGAGGCAGCAAAGAGAGACTGAGTACGATGTACTCGCAAGGTTAGTAGGGCGATATAGGCCCAATGACTGACGGAGGCTCTAAAGCTTTATATGTATTTATTTTTGCATAAAGCTAAGTTTCATAAACCAAAATATAAAGGACACATGGCATTCATCTACTCAGAATATTTTCATAAAGGGGTAAGAGAGTAACATTTTCCTCTTCGGTTCTCGGCGAACCTACTTGTAACCATCACCACTCATCTCCACCAAAGGCACTCCCTCGAATCACCCTCGAGGAAATGAACCTTTATCACAAGTTTATTATGCAACCTCTAGCTGCCATATCAATTAGGTTATCGTTATCTATGAGCTAATCCGCCTTTCCCAAGAGTTTGTCCATAACCGTGGACACGGCTTTTCGAAAAGATTATCCCTGCAGGGGTGTACTATTTTACCCATTGGTACCGTCCGGCTCACCTAGTTGGCCCTCTTCCGGGGAAGACCGGCGAGCGGGCGCGGTTAGACCTTTACAATGCATGAGGCTTACTCAAGGACCATCAGTGGCGGAAGGACAGGTTCAGCGCTCCCAGCGCCCTGCCCCACCGTCACGTCCTACACACCATCATCCTCGTTCCTTTTTCCACGCACACCACACACGCGCAAATGGAAGTAGCAAACTAGAGGACCCTTGACAAGCCCCTCACAAATTATTCGGTCAGCGAGGCGCCCATACACCCACCAATGGAAGCACGCTCGGTTCTTGGTTCTAGCTAAAAGAACTCTCAGCCTAGGCGGCAAGAATGAGGCAAACCACCCTCCACGAGGGCAACTCATCCAAGCCTTTAGCAATTTGATTAAGCATCACATTTATCCACCTTGCCAAAATCATTCCATTAACATCAATACATATGGAACTCAACAACGGACATCACTAGCACTTCGCTAAGCATTTCTAAGCATGGCTAAGCATATAACCAACAATTATATTTCTTATCCGGCCAACACATCAACACTAAGGCTCATAGGTAGGGATACATGTGATTGGCTCGGGGAAAACATGCAATCATAGGATATTCTACTATATTTGATCAAAGAACATTAGAATCGCATGCAATATTATGGTGGATAAAATAAGTTGATAAAAACATAGGATGCTAGATGCCAAGAAGGTTAGGTTATCTCTTGCCTTGCTGCCCGGACGTGTAGTACTGCTCGTCGGGGTAAGTAGAGAGACCCTCGACTCCGGAATCTATCGATACCCAAAAGAAATACGAAACACATATAAATCACAAGAACACAAGGTGCAATGCTCAATCACATGATGACATGTCAAATTGATGCAAGGATATTATTAATAACTTAAAGGCACAATTAAATGGGGAGCCAAATAATTAGTGAAATTATTTGGGATCAACCCCATATTTATCTTAATGACCACAATCTTATAAATTATCAAATTATTAGAGAGGTGGCTCAAACATGCATGCACATGACAAGAATGGATAGGGTTTGTGATTCCGATCATTTTGGTACCTTATTCATAATTTTCGGAGCACCGATGAATAAATAACAAGTTAAATTAATTATTTGAATTTAACCCCTTTTATCAAATTATGAAGAACATCAATTAATTATTTGTGATCATGATGTGACATTAGCATAGCTGGATAGACTTTGAATTGCTGAACAAAATGATATATCATTCCCAAGATTTGACTTAGCATTTTAAAAGTTATTAAACATTCACATCTTAACACAGTTTTCCGGAACTTCCGGTAAGTGGGCCGGTAGTACCGGTGTAGCGGTACTTCCGGTCCTACTTCCGCTTATGGTTCGAAACAACCAGTACCGAATAAGAAAACCTCCGGTGAGTGGCCCGGTAGTTCCGGTGTAGCGGTACTTCCGGTGCCACTTCCGGAGTTACTTCCGCTTAAAAACTGAAAAGTCCAGTACCGAACCGAAACACTTCCGGCTCTACATCCGCTGTCACTTCCGGCGCACCGGTACTACCGCTGGTACTTCCGGCTATCGGTTTGCGCACGGCACGGCGAGGCGCGCGGTGACCACGCGCACGTCGTGCACGCACGCGGCCACGGGGTGGTTCCTAGGGCGCGCAACCTAGCGCATTAGACGCGCGGGAGCAAGGGGATCTAGAGGGGCGGCGCCGCTACTTCCGGGTCGCCGGAAATCAAGAGGACGGCGGCGACCGGCGGCGAGTGCGGTACGCACCACGGCGAAACGGCGACGGGGAGGGGGAGGAGGCGAGCGAGGATGCTCAGGAGGACGGCGAGCTCACCAGGAACGTAAAGAGCTCGACGACGGGGCTCGGAGAGGACGTAGGCGGCGGTGAGGTGCTCGGCGGCCGGCGACAGGTGGCGGGGAAGAAACGAGCGCCGGCGGCTACTCCGGGCGGCTCCGGCCGATTCCTTCGGTGGAGAGGAGCAGGAGGTCACGGCGGATCTTCCGGCGGTCTTGGCTCGGGCTGGGGTGGCCGGAATCGACGGTGGCGTTTTCGGCAGCCTCGGCGGAGGCGGAGGGTCGGTGGGAGCTCGCTAGGGTTAGGGTTCGGGCTCTGCGCGTGGGGAAAACGGATGAGGGGAGAGAGGGGGAGCAGGTGCGGCCAGTGGGGTTCACTTAACCCTAGGGGAGCACTGCAGCGCGAGGGGAGCAGGTGCGGGACGGCCATGGCGACAGTGCGCGCCACTGTCGCCACAGAGGTGACGGTGCACCGGTACTTCCGGTCTGGAGACCGGTACTTCCGGTGGTCAGAAACAAAACAGAAATGCCCTTTCTATTTGGATGGCAAAACAATTCCAGAAAATTATACAAAAATTCTGGGAAAGTCTCCACAACGTAAGCAACTCATCAAACATTCTCTAGATCTTTTGAGCAAGGTGGCATGGTTCGCAAGCAAAAGCTTTGAACCACATTGTAAGGCATACGGAAAAGGAAACACATTGGAGAGCAACCATTTGGTTCTCATGCACTTGAGGTGAACTTAGGAAGTGTGTTGGACCATAAGGTCACCTGTCACGTTAAGGGTTATACCATTCTTTGTATTTCAAGAAATAAAGGTTTTGGGAAGTTTGGCTTCCCTCACTTCATTATTTCCCATTGGTTGTTTGTTAACCCAAGCAATTTAAAGGATGCCATGATGCAAACATGAATGCAAAAAGTGGAAAAATTCTTCGTATTTTTCATTACCAAGTTAGGGCTGTTACATCCACGCAGTCTCGAATGAAGTGGTACTTCAACTCGATGTGTTTTGAGCGCTCGTGGAAGACGGGATTCTTGGCGAGTGCGATTGCCGACTTGTTGTCGACCTTGAGCACCACCTGCTCAGCTTCGCCGGTGCTGAACTCGGCAAGCAGCCGAGAGAGCCAGATCCCCTGCCAAGCAACCGTGGCAGCAGCCACGTACTCGGACTCGCAGCTCGAGAGAGCGACAACCGACTGCTTCTGGGATTGCCAGGTCACTGGGCTGCTCCCCAGAAAGAACATCGTGCCAGACGTACTCTTGCGCGAGTCGACGTCTCCACCCAAGTCACTGTCGCTGTAGCCGACGAGGTGTGGTGCACCTGCACCTCTGCAATACCTACATCCGAGTCGAGGAGACCCGGCGATGTAGCGTAGGATGTGCTTCACAGCCGCCAAATGCTCTTGAGTTGGCGCCACCATGAAGCACGACATGAACCCGATGGCGAAAGTCAGATCCGGTCGAGTGTGCACCAAGTACCGGAGGCTCCCGACGATGCTCCGGTACTCAGTCGCATCCGTCGGTGGAGCCGTGCTGGTCTTGGACAGCTTGAAGCGCGGCTCCATGGGCACCTGGAAGGGGTTGGACCCGGCCATCCTTGCTTTCTCCAGCAGCTTCTGGGCATAGGCCGCTTGCGAGATGTCGATCCCGCTTGGCCCTTGTCGGACCTCAATGCCGAGGTAGTAGCTCAGCAGCCCGAGGTCGGACATCTGGAACAGACTCTGCATCTCCAGCTTGAACTCGTCGATGTCGCTGGAGTCGGAGCCCGTGATCACCAGGTCGTCGACGTAGACTCCGACGAGGAGTCGAGTCGGCGTTGCACCTCGCGCGTACATACCATGCTCCGACTCACACCTGGTGAAGTCGAGCTTGACGAGGCATGCGTCGAGCTTGGTGTTCCATGCCCTTGATGCCTGCTTGAGGCCGTAGAGCGCCTTGTCGAGTCGGAGCACCAGATGCTCCTTCCCCTTTGCAGCAAAGCCGGCTGGCTGCTGCACGTACACCTCTTCCTCCAACTCGCCGTTGAGGAAGGCTGACTTGACGTCCATGTGGTGGATGTCCCAACCCGAATATGCGGCCACCGCCAGCAGGAGTCGAATTGACTCGAGTCAGGCCACGGGAGTGAAGACCTCGTCGTAGTCGACCCCGTGCCTCTGCACATAGCCCTTCGCCACCAGGCGAGCTTTGTGCTTAAGGACCACGCCGAGTGCATCCTTCTTCACCTTGTAGACCCACTTCAGGCCGATCGCGCGGTGACCTGGTGGTAAGGTGGTGAGCCGCCAAGTCGAGTTGGACTCGATGGCCTCGAGCTCCTCCTGCATCGCACGCCTCCAGCTGGCGTCTGACTTGGCCTCATCGAACGAGCCAGGCTCTTCGGAGGCGAGGAAGTGGAGCTCCTCGTCCGGCTCCTGAGCCGGACCCGCATCGAGCACGTTCTGCAGAGTGCGGAACCGGTGCTCGAGCTCGGTGTCGTCTTCTCCATCAAGCATACTTGCATACCTTGATGGTGGCGTGACGAACTCGACGCCTGTGACAGCCGGAGTCGAAGACTCGGCTGTCGAGTGCCCCGGTGTCGTTGGAGAACCAGCTGGGGGAGACTCACTCCCGGCTCCTGGAGTCGGGGAAGACGGACCCGGAGAAGGCGGCGAGTCGGGTCCAGGACCCGCACTCCCGTCCCCTGGAGTCGGTTGCGGCTCGAACACCATGTGCTCGACCGTGAAGGTGTCGACTCCAAACGTGTTCACCGGAGAGTCCGGCGAACTCCAGTCCCAACGCGCGTTCTCGTCGAACACCACGTCGCGGGTGATGGCGACTCGGCCTGTAGCCGGGTCGTAGGCCCGATAACCCTTCGTGCCGGGTTCGTACCCCACGAAGATCATCGGCCTGCTGCGATCGTCGAGCTTCTTCAGCCCGGGTCGTGTCTCTCTGACATGCGCCACGCACCCGAACGTGCGCATGAAGTGCACATCCGGCTTGCGGCCATGCCAGGCCTCGAACGGCGTCATGCCGTCCACGCTCTTGGTGGGCGACCTGTTCAAGATGAACACGGCCGTCGACACCGCCTCACCCCAGAACTCGCCGGGGACTCTCTTGGCCTTCAGCAGACTACGGGCCATGCCCACAATCGTCTGGTTGCGTCGCTCCACGACTTTGTTCTGCTGCGGGGAGTAAGGACCCATCAGGTGACGCTCGACTCCGAGCTCCGCGCAGTATGCCGTGAAGAAGCCGGAGGTGAACTCGCCTCCGCGATCCGTCCTCAGCGTGCGCAGCTTGCACCTGGACTCCGACTCGGCTCCCGCCTGGAGTCGAATGATGGCGACTGCGGCCTCGTCCTTCGTCGCAAGAAGGGCGAGCCACATGTACCGCGTTAGGTCGTCGACAAGCAAGAGGAAGTACCTCTTGCCGCTTGGAGTCACCGGGGTGACCGGCCCGCAGAGGTCGCCATGGACCAGCTCGAGTCGCTCCTTCGCCCGGAACTTCGCCTGCTTGGAGAAGGAGGCTCGCCGCTGCTTCCCTGCTAGGCAGGCGTCGCAGAGCTGGTTCACGTGCTCCACTAGAGGGAGTCCACGCACCATGCCGCCTTTCGTGAGTCGGCGCAGGCTGTCGAAGTTGAGGTGCCCGAACCTTGCATGCCAAGTCCAGGCCGAGTCGACACCTGCGTGCACTGCCAAGCACACAGGCTGGACGACTCGCACTGTCAGCTTGTACATCCGGTTCGGCTCCCGCCTGACCTTCGCCAGGAGCTTCCGCTCCCTATCACGCACTCGGAGGAGCCCGTCCTCGATCAGCACCTGGCAGCCATTCTCGTCGAACTGGACAAGGATGATGATCTGCGTGTTCAACCGGGGTATGTGGTACACCCCGGTGATGGCCCGGTGCTCGCCTGACTTGCAGACGAACAGCACTGTCCCTTGCCCGCAGATGTCGACTCGCGAGCCATCGCCGAACTTGACGGTTCTGACGATGCTGGTGTCGAGTTCCGCGAACGCGGCGCGGTCACCAGTCATGTGATTGGTGGCGCCCGAGTCGAGGTACCAGACGCCCTCCTTGGCATCCCCTCCTTGCGCCAGGTTGACCTGCGCCTTCTCCTCCAGCAGGAAGAGGTTCGACTCCTTGCGAGTCGACTGGGCCGACTCCTCCCAAGTCCCCTTCTTCGGCTCCTCCTGAGCTGGCGTGTCCCACTCCGCGACCCAATGGATCCGCGAGTTCTCCTTCGGAGGAGTCGACGCTCCCTCCGACTCCGCCACCGGTCAAGTCCGTGACTCTGCCACCGGTCGAGAAGAGGGTGCCGCCTCTGATGCGCCCGACTCCGCCTGAGTCGACGCTGGGAGTTGCGGAGCCGACGCAACGGTGCACGCCTGCACCATGAGCAGCGCGTCGTCGTTGTCGCCTCCGCCGCGCACGAGGTGGGCCTGGCCCTGCTCGCGCTGCTTCTTGCGGCAGTCTCGCGCCCAGTGGCCGACGACTCCACAGTACCTGCACGTGTCTTTCGACGTGCCAGGGTTCCCAGCTCCACGAGCTGAGTTGCCTCTACCGCGACCGCGCGGTTTGCCGCCGCCGCGTCCGGTATGGCTGGAGGATCCACCTCCATCTTGCAGGCGCATCCGAGAGAACCACTCCTCCTCCGTGAGGAGTAGTTTCCCAGCCTGCTTGGCCTCCGGCTTCTCCGCCTCATGTCGCTCCTCAGCCGTTTTGAGGCGGCCGATGAGCTCCTCCATGGGGAGCGTGTCGAGGTCGAGCAGGGTCTCGATGGAGCATGCCATCTACGAGAACCTCGTGGGAACGACCGAGAGAAACTTACGGATAGTGTCCGGCTCGGTGATGGTGACGCCGAGCACCCCAAGCTGCGACACGAGCGACGACAGCCTCATGGCGAAGTCGTCGATGTTCTCGCCGTCGCCGAACTTGATGGCCTCGTACTGCTTCTTGAGCGCCGTCGCCTTCGCCTCCCGGACACGGGTGTCTCCGACCCGCATCGTCTTGATCGCCTCCCACGCCTCCTTGGCCGTCTTCTTCGACGCCAGTGTGGAGATCATCTCCGGCGGAACGGCGAGCAGCATGTACTCCATTGCTGCCCGGTCCGTCTCGCGCTCCTCCGTGCCATCATGCACGGCGGACCACGCATGGCGTGCCTCAAGCTTCACTTGCATGAGCAGCGCCCAGTCCGCGTAGTTTGACCGCGTAAGCAGCGGCCACGAACTACCGGCCTCCCGCACAACACGCTGGACTGCCAGCATGCTCGCGGCCTCCTTCGCCTCCGCCGGTACGAGCGCCTTTCCGTCGCCCATCTCCGGTGAGATCTCTCAAGAACTCAGGCTCTGATACCAATTGTTGCCCGTGAGATAGAGAGAGAGAGAGGGGAGTGTGTGCCAAAGAAAAAAGTTTTGCCTCCATTTTTCCCTTTTTCTATTGATGGGATATTTATAGGGTATCCTACAAAATATCTGGCTAGATCTTTCCATCCAGCCGTGGCGAACTTGTCCACATCGGGACAGATGTCACACCGCTACGCGCGGGCCTGCACAGGTGTCCAGGACACCTGTGCTTCTAGAACCTTCTCGCAGATTCCAGACCGCCAACACCCGCGCTGACGTGTCCACGAGCCGGAGTCGACAGGCCAACTCCGTCACTCGACTACGCACGAGCCGGAGTCGACATACCGACTCCGTCACTCGACACTTCCTCGGGTAGGAGTCGAGAGTTCGACTCCACGTACCCGGAAACTAGTGTACCTGCCGGACTCGAAGACATTTCGAGTCCCGGTTACTACTACTACTGCTGTCGAGTCAGAACAGACTTCGACTCGACGATTCGACTCGACTCGAGACACTCCTCAAGTCGGTTCGACTGCCCTAGAACACAAGCCTATTCCAACAGACTGTAGACGAAGAAGATCCCGTGCACGTCCGGCTCCAGCTCCCGCGTGTCGACGACGTCCACGTGCTCCTCCTCCGCAGCTAGCCCAGCACGGCGGCTCCCATGGCGACGGCGACGTGGTCTTCTCCGGCTGGGTTTTGGAGGGGCTCGGGAAGAAGAAGGACAGAGGGGAAGAAGGAGGAAGAGAGGGTGGCGGCGGCAGATGGGGAAGGGGAGAGGGGTTAGGGTTTGGGGAAGGGGCGGCTGGCTGCTGGATTTATAGGAGGGAAGCAAGGGAGCAGGTGGCATGGTGCTGGGCGACGGCACGGTCACGCGTGCTGCGTGCTCCTCTCGTACGGGAAGAAAGGAGGAGTTGGGCTATTGCTGGGCCGGAAGGAGATCAGGCCAGAAGGAAGAAGAGAGGGAGAGAAGAGAGATGGCTTCGGCATTTTTTTTTGAGTAAAAAGGATTTTCCCAATAAAGTTGGAAAAGGGAGAAGGATAAGATAGAAAAGAGGAAAAAGAAAAAGAGAGAAGGAGAGAAGAATAAAGATAAGAGGGAAAAGAAAAAGAGAGGAAAATTTGCAAAACAAAATTAGGTTTTTTTACAAAAATAATTTCAAAAGCTTTATTTTTATTTGAAGAGATTTTCCGAAATAGTACCAATATTATTTTGGGGGTTTGTTTGAAAATTAGAAAAGGAGAGGGGTGGGGTTTTTTTTTTTTAAACCCTAGGATTAGTTGGCAAAACAAAAATAGTTTAGCTAAAATAATATTTTGATTTTTCTTTTGCCAAAAAAAAAATGCAAGGTGATTGATGCATGATGTCATGATGATGCAAAAAAATAAAATAACAAGCAATTTCTAATTTGGGGAAAAACTCCGGGCATTACATCACATCCATATGCCATGTCATGCTTGATAATCTCATATATATTGTGCTTTGGATAGAATTGCTCATGTCACATCTTTGAGTTCTTTCCATAGTACACATGCTATGCAGTAGAAATTCAATTTGATTTGTGAATATGACATTGATGAAAAACTTGTGGTTAATGATTGTTTTCCCTAACTAGTGATGATATTTCCATGCTAGACTTGCATATTTTAGGAATCATCCTCATTTTCCATGTCATGAGAACTTAAAGTTGGAAAATCATAATCATGCTTGTGTTGCAATAAACAAATTGACTACTTGCTACTCCTTCCTTTGACTAATATAAGATGTTTACCTTTTTTTATTCGTGGGTATCTAGACATATTTATTATGTATGCTCACTCATTTTATTTTTATTTAATCCATATTAGAATATCCAAAACATCTTATATTAGTGAACAGAGGGAGTATTTCCTAAAGTTTGCTTGTGCATATGATAGAGCCGTATTTTTTTTATAATAATGATCATTATGCCATGACTTTGAATAAGAATGCTTGTTGTGTTGCCACATATATGACAACCAATTTAACATTCACTAGATTTGTTGGTAATCAATATTTTTATTTGGATATGCCTTGCTATGAATGTTTCAAAATTTCTCTCATTATTGCATCCAATATGTTGAACAATCGTTCTTCTCAATGCTTCATTTTCAATAATGCTTGTATGATCGCACATGATAAGTCCCACAATGGTAAGCATATTACCATGTCTTGATTGCACATATTCCATGCAGTTCATAATAAATGCTTTTGGGTAATGGGGATGTGCAAATAAAAATATGCATAATGATGGATGATGTGTACATCTACCATGCACACATATTATTTTTTATGTCTATTATGTGTGTAGGTACCCGTACTCAATGTCAACTTGATTCAATATGAGTTGACTAAAAAAGCACTTGAGAGCATACGGAGATTGTCACACTTTGTAATGAAATCACATGTTTTGCATCAAACAAGTTGAGCAACTGCTCTTTCCAATGGTTTGTTTGCAAGCATGTTAGTGCTTCCGGTTTCCTGTGTGACAATCATGTTTCCATGAACTATCTTATTGATGCTTTATGTGTTGAAACATATATGGTTAACAATTGTTCTATCTAAAGGCTTGTTTGAAAGCATAATGCTATTGTGGGAATGTATTGTCATAAGTGTTATCAAATTTCTTCCATTGGTGTTGCAACAAATATGTCAAAAACTTGCTCTTTCCTATATGTGTTTGCATCAGTGATGAAGTTCTGTACATTCTTCATCTTGTGCATTTGAAATTCTCCTCATATTGCATCAACGATGTTCACGAATTTCTCTTTAGGATGCTTTGATTGCACTAAATCCATATGTTCAAACTAAGATAGCTCCAATAGCCTTCTCAAAATTTCAGGGAGTTTTTGTGTTCCCATATTTTGTGGATGTTCAAAAGAATTACTTGCACATGCATTGACCTTGCATTTGCACTATCTTTTATATTATTGTGTTTTGATAATGGTGTTATGAACAAGAACATAAATGTCATGGATGATATGATCCTCTATCATACGTATAAGCATATGGTTTGCTTGATCATTGGTGTATGTAGGTACAAATGCTTATTTTCAACCACTAATCGAACACGAGTTGATAAACCGAGCTCTAGAGAGCTACTTGTGCATGAGCTTATATGAGTGGTTTCAACCCCACACTTACCAATGGCAATGGGTACCCATTACCCGCATACCCAGTGGGTTTTTACCCATTAGGGTGAGGGTTTGGTGAAAAAGTTTTACCCATGGGTAAGTAAATGGTAAAAAATGTGCACCCGATGGGTAGGCCTGTAAGTGGGCTAGCCCGTGGCTGTCCGTCAGCTTGCCACTTCTCCCCGTTTAACCAAACGGGATTAGGATTTTCGCCATTTAATTCCAGCTTAGTTCGGCGGCGGCCGTCTAGACCACTTAAACCCACCAAACAGCAACTCAAGTTTGGAGTCAAGCGGCGTTCTGTTTTCGTTCGCTCAGCTCACCAAACCAGCAACATCTCCAATTGAGTTTGCGTGGGAATACCAGTCCAGGAATCCAGACACATCGTGGGAAGTTGCAACGCGTACGCACCGTTGAGGATGAGATCAGCGAGCACAAGAAGCAGCTCAAACAGGCCGCCGACGCCAACTCTGCCGCCGTCGCCGGTTGGCGCCGGGAACTCCGCCCCTTTTCCGCAGCCAAGTCCGCCGCGGAGGTCAAGATTGGCGAGCTCGCCGAGGGAGCTGGGAACTCGGTGCTCCGCAGCTACCCCGGAGGCCGCCTGCCAGGTGCTGCTATCCGTCGATGCTTGGGTTTGTGTAGCGCGACGGCGCGACCTCAAGCCAGAGAACGTCTTGCTCTAAGGGGCACGAGAAGCAGATCGAGGGAACGCCAGGAAGAACCAGCAGGCCAACACAGAGCTTCAGGACCCGAGCACGCTGTCGGAATCTCCCCGGAGTAGGAGATCGACGCGGCGACGGCTCTAAGGGGCACGAGAAGCAGCTCGAGGGAACGCCAGGAAGAACCAGCAGGCCAACACAGAGTTTCAGGACCCGAGCACGCTGTCGGAATCTCCCCGGAGGAGGAGATCGACGCGGCGACGGCCAGTGCGGCGACGCGCTGTACCCCTTCGTTGGCAGCTCTCCACGGATCTTGGCATCTCGCCGGACACTCGCTGCTCGAGGGACGGGCATGGAGGCGGCCGGCGTTGAGGAGTTGAAGGGGCAGCGGAGGCTGGATCGACGACAGTGGGGGGTCTCCTTGCCATGGCTCCCGCTGGTGCGACGCGGCGGCGGTAGCGAGCACGTCGCTTGTGTCCGTGAATTTTTGCTGCCAACTCGTGGGTGTCCACTTAACGATTTAAGTGAGGTGGGTTTAGGGTAGCCATGTACAACCCGACTCCACTTACAGGCCTATCGATGGGCATTGTGGGTGCGGACATGGTACACCAAAATCCATACCCGGTTATTTTTATATATGATTGTAATTCTGGAAAAAAACCCAAAATCTAGTATACTAACCGCCTCCAGCCTCCACAAAGGTCCAATCATAGTCTACGCCACCCCCTCGTATTTTTCGCTCATAATTATCGCTCGACTCGCACGCCCTCGTTTCCTCTCCCGAGCCTCCTCAAATTGTAGATCGAATCGATGGCGGGGCGATTTTTCGATCTTTCTTTTTGCTATCAAAGTGTGATGAACTTATTTATGTTGCGGTCATGTGAACATTTATTGTAATCGTTAAATTGTGAACTTCTGGAGTTACCGTCATGTGGCTGTTTGGCACTTGTGCTGCTGCAAAGTTTGAACTATATATTGTTATGCTTTTATGTAACTTATGTTGGAATATAATGATGTTATTTTTCCTATACGCACTATGTTACTTTGATATCTATAGTATATTGCTGTTATGAACTTTTGATGTTAATTTTTTGTGGGTTTACCCGTGGGTTTTCAATACCGACGCGGATGCGGGTATGGTATAAAAAATTTACCGACGCGCGGGTGTGGATACGGGTGTGGTTAAGATATATGGACGTGGGTGCAGGTTTGGTTAAGCTATACCCACGCCCAATGGGTGCGGGTGCCATCAGTACCCACACTTCTATGGAACAAGATCTTACAATAAGGGCACATCGACATCTTTCTAAGGTGACTTCCTTCTACTTACTGAAAGAACAAACGATGCCGAATAAAACTATGTGTTTAAATTAACAATCCAACAACCTAATATACTAGGCTCACCTATGTGCACCAACAACTTATGCTAAGCAAGGCAAGCAACAAGGTGATAGCAAGATATAAAACTTCAAGCACGAAGGCTATCACAATGTAAATTGCATAAGTAAATAGCTCGGGTATAGAAATAACCGAGGCACACGGAGACGAGGATGTATTCCCGAGTTCCTCCTTGTTAAGGGAGTACGTCTCGTTGGAGGGGTGTGAGCTCGCCACAAGAGGCTTACTCAAGATGCCACAAATGCCTCACCCTATTCTCTAATGAACCGTACCTAAGGGTTTGGTTCACCTTCCACTATCGGAATCCTTCAAGGCGGAATCCGGAGCCTTTACAATGTTCTTGGGGCACACACCCACAACTCAATTGGGGGCTCTCAAATCTTGGCCGAAGCTTCACAACTCGAAGACTTCACGGCACACTAAACCGTCTAGGGTACACAATGCACCCAAGAGGCACAAGCTCTTGGGAACACAATGCACCCAAGAGTAACAAGCTTCTCAACTTTCAACCTTCACGAATCTTCGTGGAGAGAGCAAACCGATGCAACTAATGCAAAAGGCAAGAACACACTAAGTGGTCAAATCCTTCTCTCCAAAATCTAACCAAAGCAACTAATACTATGGAGGGATTTAAGAGGAAGAACAAGGAGGAGAACCACAAAAGAACTCCAAGAACTAGATCCACTAGGTTCCCCTCACTTAGAGGAGAGATTGTTTGGTGGAAACATCGATCTAGATCTCCTTTCTTGAATCTCTAAATTTGGGCAAGAATCATTGGAGTGATTGAGAGAAATCAAGCTCACAAGTTTGCACCAATGGAGGAGAGAGAGAGAGTGAGTGAGCTGCTACCTCTTGGGGAAGAAGGAGGCTATTTATAGCCTCCCCCAAAATCTGACCGTTGGGGGCAGCGAGGGGCCGGAACTTCCGGCCGGAGGCCAGAACTTCCGCCGCATACACCGGAAATTTCCGGAGCAAAGCTCCGGTGCAAAGATCCGGACCCCCTCCAGAGAGAAAACGCGAAAAGACTTAGCCAAAAAGCTCAGATGAAAATATGGGCCGGAACTTCTGGTGCTTGGGCCGGAACTTCCGGGGGCCGGAATTTTCGTCCTCAGGGCCGGAACTTCCGCCCCACTGAAAACTGCAGAAAAACCCGCAGGGCCGGTAGTACCGCCCCAAGGGCCGGTACTTCCGCCCCCACCCAAACCAGCCTGCCAACGGCTAGCAGCGAAAACCCGCAGGGCTGGTACTACCGGGAAACGGACCGGTAGTACCGATGGACCCGGTACTATCGGAACCACTTCCGGTTAAAAACAAGAGGTATCCAGTACCGAAAAACTTAAGCGGAAGTAGCCCCGATACTACCGGCCATGGTTCGGCCGGTACTACCGGCAAGTACAGCGGTACTACCGGACACAGAAAACAGTAGAACACCCGGTACGAGAAAAATCATAACTTAATCATCCGGACTCCGTTTTCGATGATCTTGGGCTCGTTAGATTCGCAACGAAAAGTTCTACAAGATCATGCAGAGAAACATCATGGTACATCATGTGAGGAGGAAGTGAAAGAACAAATGATGCCTAGATGACGCCTAGAGGGTGGGGGGTGAATAGGCGATTAAAACTTTTTCTATTTAGGGGCTTGATAATTGCGGAATAAAACTAGATGTTTAAATTAACAAACCAACACCTAAAATACTAGGTTTGCCTAAGTGCACCAAAAACTTATGCTAAGCAATATGACAACAAGGTGATAGCAAGATATGAACTTCAAGCACGAAGGCTATCACAATGTAAATTGCATAAGTAAAAGGCTCGGGTATAGAAATAACCGAGGCACGAGGAGACGAGGATTTATTCCCGAGTTCCTCCTTGTTAAGGGAGTACGTCTCGTTGGAGGGGTGTGAGCTCGCCACAAGAGGCCTACTCAAGATGCCACAAAGGCCTCACCCTATTCTCCGATGAACCGCATCCAAAGGTTTGGTTCACCTTCCACTATCGGAATCCTTCGGGGCGGATTCCGGAGCCCTTACAACTTTTGGGGCACACACCCACAACTCAATTGGGGGCTCCCAAATCGTGCCGAAGCTTCACAAGTCGAAGTCTTCGCGGCACCTCCAAACCGTCTAGGGTACACGATGCACTCAAGAGGCAACAAGCTCTTGGGACACAATGCACCCAAGAGTAACAAGCTTCTCACCTTCAACTTCACGTATCACCGTGGAGAGAGCAACCCGATGCAACTAATGCAAAAGGCAAGAGCACACAAAGTGGTCAAATCCTTCACTCCTAAATTCCAACCAAAGCAACTAATGCTATGGAGGGAATAAGAGAGGAAAAATAAAGGGGATGAACACAAAGCAACCCCAAATCTAGATCCACTAGGTTCCCCTCACTTAGAGGAGATTTTGATTGGTGGAATGGTAGATCTAGATCTCCTCTCTTGAATCCCTAAATTTGGGCAAGAATCATCGGAGGGATTGAGAGGAAGCCAAGTTTGAGAAGGTTAACAATGGAGGGGAGAAAATAGCTCAAGAGGTTGGCAAAAGGTTAGGGTTTAATTGGGGAAGAAACCCCTTAAAAAGGAGGCTCCAAAATGGAGCCGTTGGAGAGGCATCAGGATGCCCGGCCTGGTGGCCGGCCTAGGCCGGCTGGGGGGCCGGCCACATATCAACATGCATGGCACACAGGGCAGCCGGCCACCCCCAGAGCCGCCCGGCCTGGGCCGGCCAGGGGGCCGGCCACCCCCCAGAGCCGCCCGGCCTGGAGCCCGGCCTGGGCCGGCCAGCCTGATTGTTTTTCTTTTTCTCTTTTTAAATTCTGTTTTGAAAAATCGACTAAACCGAAAACGCAATAACTTTCGCATACGAACTCCATTTTCGATATTCTTGGACTCATTGGAATCGTCACAACAAACACTGCAAGAATATGCAGAGAAACATCATAGTCCAAGAATATATTATAAAAATAAATGGGAAAAGGTAAAAGCTCCCATTTGCAAATCGGAAATGCAATAACTTTCACCCACGAACTCCGTTTTCGATAAAAGTGGACTCGTTGGAATCATCGCAACAAGCACAACAAGATTATGCAGAGAAACATCATAGTCCAACAAAATATTATAAAAACCAATGGGGAAAGTTTAAACCTCTATTTTTAAAAACCGGAAATGCCGAATCTTTTGCAATTGAAGTTCGAAAAAAGTAAAACCAATTTTGTTGAAAGAGGACGACAAATGCAACCCTTGAAAGTGGCAAACAAGCAATGGAGATTTTACAAAGAAATGGAATAGATAAATCTTCCGCACGGATGAACCGGCAAAATCTCCAATACCGAAACCGCAATAGAAGACGCATATGAAAACCGTTTTCGGTGATCTTGGCTTTGTCATGACAAGCATGACAAGCACCAAGACCACACCACGATAAGAGACAAATAAGAACCAATAAAAATGATTGCATGGATGCAAATGTTTGTGCTCTCAACGATGATACGATCACGATATTCGGTCGAGAGCCCCTCTTGATAGTACGATTATCTATCCTATAATCCGGTCTCTCACTAAACAATATGAGACCGGTAAAATAGAAACCCTATCAAGATCATACCTTTGCCTTGCTCATTAATCCACTTGAGGCCGAAGATGGCGATCATCATCTCCTCAAGACGCACCACCTTTTCTTGATTGCGCTTCGCTTGGTGAAGATTCACATATGGCTCCCCCATACACCAAGATGGGAGAAGCACCTCTTTGGCATATCTTCACTTGGCCTTTATCTTGATGACGAACACCTTGGCCTTGATCAACAAAAGNAAGAGCAAAATAAGAACCAATAAAGATGATGCCAATGATTCAAAGGTTTGAGCTCTCTACGACGATACGATCAAGAATTCAAGATACTCGCTCGAGAGCCCCTCTTAATAGTACGGCTATCTATCCTATAACCCGGTCTCTCAACTAACATCATGAGACCGGTAAAATAGAAACCCTATCAAGATCATACCTTTGCCTTGCGCATAATCCACTTGAGCTAGATGATGACGAACTTTGTCTTCTCAAGATGGATCACCTTTCTTGATTGCGCTCCGCTCGGTGAAGACTCGCAATGTGCTCCCCCATACACCAAGATGGGAGAGGCACTCTTCGACATATCTTCACTTGGCCTTTATCTTGATGACGATCACTGTCGTGGTATGGACATATGCCTAAGTGTAGGCTTCTGAGGTGTGGGAGCAGCTTGCATAGCCGGCGGCATCTACTGGCGGGATTGGGCACTAAGGTATGAACCGAGCAGATGGCGGCCCCCGAGCCATGACCAACTCCCAAGCCGAGACTGGCTCCTGAGGAGCAATCGGACGTAGAGGCGACCCGGAAGTCGCCCGCGGCCGATCGCGATGCATCGCTGGAGATCGTGCTGCACGAGGGAGGAGGCAGCCGTCTGGAAGGCCGGGAGCGGAAACCGGCCGATCCCCTCGCCTTCGCCCGCGAGGTGGAGAAGGACCTGGAGGTGCAGTTCTCAGACTTCAAGCGGTTCCATGAAGCGCTCGAGGTGCGTCTTGTGGGTTATGCGTGGTGGGTTGTCGTTAGCCGGCTCTGATCTTTGATTTGTCCTCTTTCAGCACTCGGTCGGGGAGCTCCGCGGGCGGGTCCAGGAGCTTGAGCAGGAGTTGGCGGCTGCCAAGAGTAAGCAACCGCTGTTCACCCGGTGGCCCTCCCTTTGGGTACTAACTCTCTTCATGGCGGGTGCAGGTGTTGCGTACCGCCCGCAGGCGGATCCGGAGGTCGTCAGCCGGCTAGAGGCTGAGGTGAAGTGGCTCGGAGAGCAGGACCATAAGCGCCAAGCCGAGCTCGACGACCTGTCCAAAGCGAAAGACGCCACGGACAAGGAGCAGGCCATGCAGCAGGAGACCGCGCAGAAGGAGATTACCCGGCTGCAGGGCGAGGTCGACCGGCTACAGAAGGTGGAGGTTGAGCAGCACAAGACAGAGCTGCATCTGAAGGGCCAGCTTGGCAATCTGGCCGTGGCCTTGAAGGGTATGTTTCCTTTTCTTGAACTTCCTCTTTTCGGTTCTTCCCTCCGGCTTCCCTTCATCTGGTCTCTCTGGCCTCAGGCTTCTATCCGGCCGTCAAGGAGGAGCCGAAGAAGACCAACCTCGCATCCCTCGGGTTGCCCCCGACCCCGGCTGCCCTGTCCGCCTGCCAGCCCACGCTGCGGGAGGTGCTGGCCTAGTTTGGTCGTGAGAGCGCCCTCCTGGCCAAGGCGGCTCGCGAGGTGCTCCAAGTGTTGTTCCCCTACGACACAGCCCTACCGGAACTCATCTCTCGGCTAGCGCGCCAGCTGGGCAAAGCGCCGGATCGGATCCTGGAGCTGCAAGAGTCCGCGGCCCGCGGTGGTGCCCAGTGGGCGTTGTCGATGCTACGGTCTTGGTGCCCGGATGCCGACTTCGAGGTCTTCAACGAGGGCCCTCGCGCCGACACGGAGTACTCGATGCTCTGCCTCCTCGATGGAGTTCACCGCACCGCCTCCACCATTGCTGACTTCGTCAACTTCGATGACTTCATCCCGCCGTATGAAGATCCGAAGGGGAAGAAGAAAATCAACGACGGCAAGGGCGACGCTGCTGAGGCCGGCTGCTCCTCCCAGGATGCCAGGACCGACGACTGAAGACCCCGTAATGCCGGGTGAAGATGTATTCTTGCTGCCTTGAGATTTATTTTGCCCCCGGGATGCCGGGTGTAACTGTAGAATTTGTCGTCTTTCGTCTTAGACTTTTAATCTTATGGGTCGGCCGCTTGCTGGCCGGCTGCCTTTTGTCTTTCTGGATGTCTTGCACTTGGTCTTGACGTCTTACGTCTTGCAGACTTTAATCTTACGGGTCTTGCACTTGCACCTAGTCTTGCTGTCTTATGTCTTACAGACCTTAATCTTACGGGTCTTGCACTTACTGACCGGGTGGAGCTCGCGATCCGCCCACCGGGTCCTGTCTTACACTTTCGGTCTTACACTTTCTTACATTTTCTGACCGGGTGGGGGTTCAACCCCGCCCACCGGGTAGAACTTTTACTCGTAGGCCGGCTGCTTGCTAGCCGGCAGCCTTTTGTCTTGCACCTGGTCTTACACTTTCTGACCGGGTGGGGGTTCGATCCCGCCCACCGGGTCCCACTAGCCCCCGAAATTGGGGCCGGCTCGCGCAGAGAGGCGGGCCGAATTTGATAGCAAGAGGTCTTTCATCTTTCACTTTGCTTTCTGAGGACTAGCCCCCGAAATTAGGTCCGGCTCGCGAGGGGAGCCGGGTCAAATTTGTTCTTTCGTCCTTAGAATCTTGTGTTAGCTTGCATGAGAGGATGTAGATGCCGTTAAACCGTTAGTGCAATAAACCAGACAGGGTTGGCACTTTTAGCTGCATCTTTTTTAGCTTATTAGGTGCCGGCTCGCCTTTGTTTCACCCCCCTTAACCGTTTTCTGTGTATCCGGCCGGTCTTGACCGCTGCTCTGGCCGGCGAGACTGCTTTAGGAGTTCGACTTAGGCGAGCGAGGCCAGCTGGATGTTTATTCTTTCCTTTAATGCTTTTCACGCGTGAGCCTTCCATCTTCGCCTCGATCCACTTGGTGAACTTGTCCACTGCCACCAGCATGTGGGTTAGGCCACCACGAGCCGTCCTGAACGGGCCGACCATGTCGAGGCCCCAGACGGCAAAGGGCCAGGTGATCGGGAATGTCTTCAAGCCGGTGGATGGTGTATGCTTCTGCTTCCGAAAGCGCTGGCAGCCGTTGCAGGTCCGCACGAGCTCCTCGGCGTCGGCCAGCGCAGTCGGCCAGAAGAAACCGTACCGCATGGCCTTCGCTGTTATGGATCTGGACGATGCGTGGTGGCCGCATTCCCCCTTGTGGATGCTCTCGAGCAGCCGGCGGCCCTCCGCCGGCTCGACGCAGCATTGGTAGACGCCGGCTACGCTGCGCTTGTACAGCTCGTCGTTGATGATGGTGTAGCCCTTGGCGCGGCGCAGCACTTGTCTGGCTTGCAGCTCCCCCTCTGGGAGTATGTTTCGCGCGAGGTAGTCGAGGAAGGGTCGCGCCCAGGTTGGCGTTGGTCGGCCGCCTGGGGCGACTGGTAGGTCTGGCTGTGGGACGAATGGTGTGATGGGCAACTCTGGCGGCTCGTCGGGGTCCGGCTGTCCAGCCCCCGGGTCCAGCTGCGAAGCCCCCGGGTCTGGCTGCTCAGCCCTCGGGTCCGGCTGCGAAGCCCCCGGGTTCGGTTGCGGAGCCCCCTGGTTTGCCTTGGCCCTGGATCTTGTGACGACTGCCGCTGCGACCCGGCTAGCCCCCGGGTCCGTGGATCCGGCTGGCGGGTTGGGGTCGGCCTTCAGGATGATGGAGTCTGATTCTGGCGAAGGCGTGATGGACGGCTTGTAGAGGTGCTCGAGGGAGACGCCGGGTGGAATGACTTGCCGGGTGGAGCCAAGCTTGGCTAGCATGTCGGCCGTCTCGTTGTTGATCCGGGGTACGTGGCAAAACTCGCACCCCTCGAAGTGCATGGTGAACTGTTGCACGAAGAAATGGTAGGACACCATGTTTGCGTCCTTGGCATCCCAGTCCCCCGACGCCTGCTGGACTACCAGGTCCGAGTCGCCGAAGCACAGGATGCGCTGCACCCCTATCTCCTTCGCCAGCTTGAGGCCGTGGACGAGCGCCTCGTACTCGGCTACGTTGTTGGAGGCCTTGAAGTGGATTTGGAGTGCGTACTCCAGCCGGTCGCCCTTGGGCGAGGTGAGGACGATGCCGGCTCCCAGGCCTTCCTTCATCTTGGAGCCGTCGAAGTGCATCCGCCAGTACGAGCTATCCGGACACGGCGGCAGGTACTCGGTTTCCGCCCAGTCGGCGAAGAAATCGGCCAAGACTTGAGACTTGATGGCCGTCCTTGGCTCGTACAGTATGGAGTGAGCCGCCAGCTCGATGGCCCACTTGGCGACGCGGCCGGTTGCGTCCTTGTTGCCGATGATGTCCGCGAGTGGGGCCGCGCAGACGACTGTGATGGGGTGCTCTTGGAAGTAGTGGCGCAGCCGTTTGGCAGCATAGTGCACGCCGTACACCATCTTCTGGTAGTGGGGGTAGTTCTGCTTCGACTGCGAGAGGACCTCGCTCAGGTAGTACACGGGCCACTGGACCGGCTGCTCCTTGCCTTCCTCGCGGCGCTCGACCACGAGGACGACGCTGACGACCCGGTTGGTGGCGGCGATGTACATCAGCATTGGCTCTTTTGCAGCCGGTGGTGCTAGGACGGGTGCGGTTGACATCACCCGCTTGAGCTCGAGGAACGCCGCATCCGCCTCGTGAGTCCAGGTGAACTTGTCTGCCTTCTTGAGTAGCTGGTACAACGGCAGGGCCTTCTCCCCCAGCCGACTGATGAATCGGCTGAGGGAAGCGAGGCAGCCGGCGAACTTCTAGATGTTGCGCAGCCGAGTGGGGCGCTTCATGTTCTCGATGGTCGCGATCTTGCCCGGGTTGGCCTCGATCCCTCGCTCGGAGACGAGGAAACCAAGCAGATGGCCAGCCGGCACGCTGAAGACGCACTTGTCTAGGTTGAGTTTCATCTCGAACCGGCGTAGGTTGGCGAAGGTTTCCTTGACGTCGTCGAGGAGGGTGCGCCGCTCCTTGGTCTTGATGACGATGTCGTCAACGTAGGCGTGGACGTTCCGGCCGATCTGGTCGTGGAGGCACCTCTGCATGCAGCGCTGGTAGGTGGCGCCTGCGTTCTTCAGCCCGAAGGGCATGGTGGTGTAGCAGAAGGCTCCATACGGCGTGATGAACGCCGTCTTGATCTGGTCGGCCGGGTTGAGCTTGATCTGGTGGTAGCCGGAGTAGGCGTCCAGGAACGACAGGAGGTCGCACCCGGCCGTGGAGTCGATGACTTGGTCGATGCGGGGTAGAGCGAAGGGGTCTTTCGGGCATGCCTTGTTCAGGCTGGTGTTGTCACATCCCGAAAAATTCGTCCCTAATGTTAGTAATGTTTTCTCGCGCCTAAAAACTTTTTCTGTTTTCAAACTATTTTCTTTGAACCAGATAGTCTTTGATTTGACTTTGGTTTTGCTCTCTTAGAAAATTTCCCAATAATCCCTGATCTTTGTCAACCTCCACCATATTTCCATGCCATGGTTTTGCCGGTCGAACATTGATTCCATTTGAACACTCCAAAACCCCTCCCACCGATCCCACCAAAAGCCACCACCGCAATTGTATCTTGAGATGAATTCTACCAAGCTACCATATGGTTCCCTCAAACATACAGATCACTTCCATGGAAAAACATTTCATAGTCCCATGCAATATTTCCAAGTTTAGTCATATTTCCTGTTATGCCATTTTCAATCCAGAAATCATCTGGACACCTCCACTCATCCAAAAATTCTGAAATTTTGGTGAGGTGCATGATTTAACCTCCTGAACATTTCACTCCATTGGCCCAACCTCATTTGAGCAAGATTTGAGGTACTTCCTTTGTAATGCCTTTTCATGCCTATTTGCAATTTTCAAAGCAACCCCTAGCTACAAAAATCATTTTGCATTGACACTTTTCCAGATTGACAACCTCCCGTATATAACCTCATATCCCCAATATCAGAGCAATATCATTTGAGGAAGCACACTTGGCATGCCCATGCCATTAGGGCATTTTTGGACACCGAATTGTTTGACCACTCTCCATGTACCCAATTGAGCTCAAACTTCACCAACATCCTACATACACCTATCCTAGCCTACTGTGAATTTTGGGGATTTTTCTGAGATGGGGAAGACCTCTGTCATTTCATCGAACACCTGGCGCAACCCCGGTTTTCTGAAAATCTTATACATAAAAGTTTGTCGACTTTGAGTGATTCTAGTTTTGTTGTGTTGGTCTCGTTGTTACGAACCCAGTGGTGCGGCCCGTTTTCCATCTCATGCCCCGAGTCAACGGGAACGCGACGATGTCGCTCGCGTCGCGCTCTGGACATCCCAGACGCCCGATTAGGCGTGACCTAAATCTGCCAAGCCCTAATCCCCGGCACCAGTGAATCCCCTGTGCACCACTGTTCGTCCAGCTCGACGTTCCTATCCATTTCCCCCGTTCTTATCCCCTCCTTCCATTTTTTTTGAGCATGTGGTCGTCCGATGCTTCTCGTCCCTGCCTATATATGGAGCAGCTCGAGCTCTACCCGCGCGCGACCTCCGCTCTCACCCTCCTGTCCCCCCCTGCCCAGCACTCCTCACTCCCTCTCCACTCCTAGGAGCCTGAGGCTCCGCGTGCCCGACATGCTCGTCGTGCACGGCCGTCGTGGCCGGCGGCCAGGATGAGCTCGAGCTCACTGCGTGCCCCCATGCCTCCCGAGCTCGCACCGGCGTCCACCCCAGCTTCCTCCCCACTCCCGAGCCCTCTCGCGCGGGAGCACCTCATCCCCCTCCTCTCCTGTCCTTGCTAGCCATCCATCCGGAGTCTCGGTTGGTGGCCGAAGCCGCTCCATTCATCAGCGGCCATGGCCGTACGGGCAAGGGACGCAGACGATGCAACCCCAGCCTCCCTCCCGACCGGAGCTATCCCTGAGCCCTCCTCTCGTCGAAAGCCTCTACGCCGTACCCGAGCGGCGGAGGAGCCACCCGTGCTCGACTCCGTCATGGCCGCCGCGTCTTCGTCCTCCCGGGAGCCGCCGCGGCCGACCCCGGTTTGACCAAGGCGGCGAACCCCGCGGTCCCCGGCGCCTCTGGCCCTCCCCCGGACGCGGCTAAGCCCGGCGCGGCCGCCCGCGTCGCCGACATCCCCGTCGGCCGTCCGGTCACCGGCCTCGGCCTCCACCCGTGCAGAGCCGCCATCACCTCGCCATGGAGGTCGCAGGTGCCGCGCGCCGAGGCCGCCCCCGCCCACGCCGCTCGAGACCCCAGCCGGGGTGGGGCACGGAGGTATCGCCGCCGTCCTCGTCCGCCCATGCCGGGACGGCTATCGCCGGCGCGGCCGTTCCCAGCTCTCTGTTCGGCTCCTGTGCGGGAGCTAGAAGGAACCGATCGATCGATCGATCGATTGAGGCTAGCTCAATGCGTACTTTTTTTAGTTACGTGTGCTTGCAGCAAAAGCGTATTCCTGGAAAGTGCGCGACCGGCCTGGCCCGGTAAGATTCGGCCCGCGAACGTTTTTTTTTTCTGGAAGTGGCTGATAATTACCAAAAACTAGAAGTCCAATATCTTTTGAACCGTAGCTCCGTTTGAGGTGATTCAAATTTGTAAATTCCTAGTTTTCAGAGCTCTATCCAGAGGTATAGGTTTTACATTTTTGTAAAATGTTTATATGCTCAGCACCCGTGTATGTATGTATAGGTGTATTCCACGGTACCGGCAAGCCGAGACCCTAACCCGCGACGTGCCCGTGACCCCGAAACCAAATGGCGTCGATCGTCGAAGGCAAGCTAACCACTTGCTATGAACACTCAAGCGGTGCAGTTTGTTGCATATTATCATGTCATGCGAAGGTATTTTATGTTGGGGCTATTCGATGCAGATGATTCCATGTGTGTACTTGCTTGCTATGTTTATTTCGAGCTTAGATAGCAACGCCGTGATTCAATTCCAGTATAGTTAGCAATGCCATGCTTCACTCATCATCCATGTGTGTGTTAGAACGACGTGTGAATAATTTGTGCGCCTCGCATTTGCGTGGCTGTGTCGAACCCTCTAACTGGATAACTATAAAACATGCGTTCCCATGATTGTTTGCTTCTTCTCCTTCGCTGAGGTGAGGAGCGGACGAATGTCGTCTTATGATCCTCGGAGTTGGGGCATTTGCCAAAGGGTTATTTGCTTCTTCTCCCTCCGTCAAACTTGGCTGGCATATGCCCGCTTTGACTGCGACGCTTGGGACACTGGCTTTTCATTTGGGTCTTTTTGCCAAGATTGCTGACACCACGTCGAGTTAATACTCGAGTGGAATGGATGCTTTCTTTCTTATGATTGCTTTTCGGTTCATTTTGGAGACTACACGCCCACGTGGATTGAATCTCGCCTACTTTCAGTATTATTATTTCATGTACCTTTACTTTCCTGCAATACGATAAACCCATCAAGTGTGGGTTGAGTTCCGGCCGGCGACTAAATACATGTTGGGCCCCGCCCACGTGGATTGAATCTCGTCTACTTTTCTGTAGAGTTGTGGCGTGTGTTGGACGGTACCATGCACCACTCCCCATTCCGGCGACGATGGACTGGGGGAACCGCCGCAGTCAATGGAATGGTGGAACGGGATCGCGTGGACGCCTCCACTAACTTTTGTAGTCGATCTGTGGCTGCTACTGGCCGGAGGCATCTCCGCCATCGCCCGATTGACGCTAACCAATTGTGCTATTTTATTTTACTTCCTCAACCTGTGGCTGTCACTGGCCGGAGGCAACTCCGTCCTCGCCCGGTTGATTTTGTTATTTTATTTTATTTTCGTTACTCGACCTGGGGCTGCTACTGGCCGGAGGCAACTCCGTCCTCGCCCGGTTGATTTTGTTATTTTATTTTATTTTCGTTACTCGACCTGTGGCTGTTACTGGCCGGAGGCATCTCCGCCATCGCCCGGTTGAATTTATTCATCTTTGCTGAATTATTACATGATTATTATTGCTTATTGCTTGAACTATTGTGTGCAGTTTGCTTCTGTTTCATGTTGATATGATATTATGGTTTTGCATTGGACTAATCTGTTTCATGTTGACATGATATTATACTTGTTGTGTTGGACTAATCCTTTATTTTGTTGGACTAATCTTCTGTTGTTTGGACTTGTTGTTGAATGAAATTGGACTAAATGAAAACCCCCTCCAAACTTCGATAGGGTCAGTCCATAGTGCCACCAATCTGAACCTTGAACGCACTACCACTGTCGCCCAAATGGGAGAGCCATAGCCTACATAACCTATCAGGCCTCCTTTGATGCTACCCACTTGGCAAGTCTAGTCGGATACTGCATAGTTGTGGTCGGGGCTAGTCTTGTGAAGGTTCCGGAGCAAGGCGTCGCTCATGAGTTGGGGACGTGCCGGATTCACTTCGTCATAAGACATAAAGTTATGTCGGTAGCTATACAAGGAGTGTCTTGGTAGCGTGAACGGTTATGTAAGTGTATCTTGCCCTAGCTAAGTAAGGTGCACTTAGATGGGTGGTAACTGCAACCTCTCGAGAGTGTGTCAACTAGCAGCTAGCCTTGTTCCTAGGTTATGGAACAGTTCAGTGTCGGTCACACTATTGTCCTTTGTCGAGTCCGGAGGTTGAACTTAAGTTCGGTGTGAAAGAAAGATGAACAACCTGATTTCACTAAATGAACAATAAGCTGATGCAGGGAATGTTACTTGAGTCGTTGACGGTTACCCGAGTTTGGGGTGATGGTGTGATCGTTGGGAGCCTAGAGTTAGGCTTGAGCCAACATCAACCGTGCATGCCCAAAGTGGAAACATGAGGCCAGTGGGCCTAGCAGTTTGACATATGTGGTAAGGCCATTGAGCCTAGTGGTGATGACAGGTGATGTTTAATATTTGGTACCAATGGGCACTCCCGTTATTCGTCACAGGTAAGTTCTCTTGTGTGATCACCGGTATACGATCCAACCCCACCTGGCTTGGACTCTGTACTGGTGTTATCCCTATTATTTGCTTATGCCATGATCTGTTGTGCTGCCATGTCGCTACCCACTTGGACTGCCGTAAGTAGACACTTGCCATGTTTAGATTATTTCTGTTGCTAGCTACTTGTTGCCTGATTGCTTGACTGTTCATGTCATGTGGTTGTTTTCTTGCGAGTACGTCACCGTACTCAAACTGGCTTTTCATGTGGCCAGACATAGAGAGGAGACACCTACTACCATAGCAAGGAGATCGAGCAGGAGCGTGCTAGGATCAGTAGCCCAGCCAGATGCCTGTGGAATGGAGCCGCACCAAGCCGTTGCCGTACCTATGTCTTCCGCTGCCAGTTAAACTCTGTCCCGTGCCATACTTGGCCATGATAATTTTTCATGCCTTGATGGCCATGTAAAACCATTTGTAGCCCTCTGGGCCTGATTGTGTAATGATATTTCCGCTATGTTGCATTGTCGTAACGTGCGTCCGGATATCCTGGGCTGGCGCACGGGGCGACCGCCTCTCTGGTGACATGTGCCAGAGGGGGGTGCCACAGAGCATGGTATCAGAGCACCAGGCTGGCTGTAGACTACCCTAGCATGGAAAGCCCCACCTTACTTTTGCCCGACAATGACCCGATGGATTTAACCCATTTCTGCCTAACTGGCATGGCTCGTGTCGGTCAACAGTTTGGTGTAGTAAAACTTGTCCCAATCTTACCCAACCAGACTCGCCGGTTTCTTCCTTGAGAAGGAATCGACACTACCCATTAGTATGAAACCCAAGTCCTATCTACCTATAAAATCCCACCCTCGCTGGCTATCCTTTGCAACCCAACTCTCTTGAAGCAGATCCCGCTTAGGAATCTTGCGCTCTCCTCTCTCCCAAGTACATTAGCTTGAGTTTTTAGATGGCACCTAACCTTGTTTTCGAGACTACCGCCGAGTTTCGCCCCGGTTTTCCACCTCTGCTGTGGGAAGCTGCTAGCGATATTGTTGGTTGTGTATCTCGCCCGGTGTACCATGTATATCGGTCTAACCTCTCCTCCTGCGTGAGCGAGTATCATGCCGATGTGTATGTCGGCACAAGTCCCTTAGGAAGCGCGACGCCATATGTGAGTCAAAGCCACTTCGTGGATTCCCCTGAGATGGCGCTCCAAGTTGCAGCTTGGAAGAGTCTCGCTCGTCTGCGGTACTTTGAAGCCGCGATGGAACCTCCTGCGTCTCGCTTTTTCCCGCCAAGATCCCTTGCAGGCCCCAACCATCCCATGATAAGCATCGAAGTGATGCTCAACTCAACCTTATCACACTTGGTAGACTACACCACCGCCGTGGAGAGCATCCTTGTCTACCACTTGGAAGAATGCCATTTCTATAGGCAAGCCCTTGCCCGAGTCCCGCAGCCCACTAACAACAACCCAGCTCCGCAAGGACCAGTAACCATTAAACTCCAGAGGCCACCACCATCAATGGAAGCTCTGAAGTTTGGACTCGATACTTTCCATCCAGGACCAGCCGCAACCCACAACCTCCGATCCCTTCGCAGCTTTGGCGTTGTGCCAGAAGGCATCCCTGAGACTCTAGTCGTGGTGGCGAGGAGCCTAGTGGATACCAAGCTTGGCTTAGGACCAAAACCGCAAGATCTAGAAGGCAACAAAGTGGATGAAGCCCAGACCAAGTCCCCACCAAGTGAGGAGTCCTAAGTTGGTAGGTGAGAGTTTGTGAGGTTGTTTGTTCTTCTGTGTTTGCTTGTATCGCATGTTAGCTTGGCAGCTATGGAACTTGTTATTTCAACCCCGTGTAAAAAAAAGTGATGGTATTTGTTCGCTTGTTAACTACTTGGTTGACGTGCGACAAAACACTATGCCCCTTCTTCCTCTTAAAAGTTTTGAACAAATGACAGAACATTTAAAACTGGACGTGTATGTGAAACAACACGCATATGCCCACCTGTAAAATTAACACAACATTTGAGTAGGATATTATTTTCTAGTAGGAAAAATATTTTGGTGTGTTGCACGACTTTAACCATTAAGTGGATATATTTGTGGATACACTGTACCCACGGTTCCCCGCTCACTTGATGATTCATGTGTAGATCTGGTTTGATTTGCCATGCTTGTGTTTGGATGAACTAAAAACCTTAGAGTTAATTTTTATAACCATAGTAGCAAATCCTATGTTGATTCATTGTGTGAGCCCATGCCATGCCATCCTTAGAATGCATTGAGTGTGATAGAAATGTTATGCTTTGATAATGTTTTGTTTTAGTAAAATATCCTGTCGAGCGTTAAATTCTAATATTTTGTAGAAAAAGTTTTAAAATATTTTAAAAATAAGGGTGTATTAAACCATACAAGAAATATCTTGTATAACCCCGGGAATCTCTATTAGTCTCCGAATCTCGGGACGAGATTCTTTTTAAGGGGGGAAGGTTTGTCACATCCCGAAAAATTCGTCCCTAATGTTAGTAATGTTTTCTCGCGCCTAAAAACTTTTTCTGTTTTCAAACTATTTTCTTTGAACCAGATAGTCTTTGATTTGACTTTGGTTTTGCTCTCTTAGAAAATTTCCCAATAATCCCTGATCTTTGTCAACCTCCACCATATTTCCATGCCATGGTTTTGCCGGTCGAACATTGATTCCATTTGAACACTCCAAAACCCCTCCCACCGATCCCACCAAAAGCCACCACCGCAATTGTATGTGGAGATGAATTCTACCAAGCTACCATATGGTTCCCTCAAACATACAGATCACTTCCATGGAAAAACATTTCATAGTCCCATGCAATATTTCCAAGTTTAGTCATATTTCCTGTTATGCCATTTTCAATCCAGAAATCATCTGGACACCTCCACTCATCCAAAAATTCTGAAATTTTGGTGAGGTGCATGATTTAACCTCCTGAACATTTCACACCATTGGCCCAACCTCATTTGAGCAAGATTTGAGGTACTTCCTTTGTAATGCCTTTTCATGCCTATTTGCAATTTTCAAAGCAACCCCTAGCTACAAAAATCATTTTGCATTGACACTTTTCCAGATTGACAACCTCCCGTATATAACCTCATATCCCCAATATCAGAGCAATATCATTTGAGGAAGCACACTTGGCATGCCCATGCCATTAGGGAATTTTTGGACACCGAATTGTTTGACCACTCTCCATGTACCCAATTGAGCTCAAACTTCACCAACATCCTACATACACCTATCCTAGCCTACTGTGAATTTTGGGGATTTTTCTGAGATGGGGAAGACCTCTGTCATTTCATCGAACACCTGGCGCAACCCCGGTTTCTAAAATCTTATACATAAAAGTTTGTCGCCTGTGAGTGATTCTAGTTTTGTTGTGTTGGTCTTGTTGTTACGAACCCAGTGGTGCGGCCTGTTTTCCATTTCATGCCCCGAGTCAACGGGAACGCGACGATGTCGCTCGCGTCGCGCTCTGGACATCCCGGACGCCCGATTAGGCGTGGCCTAAATCTGCCAAGCCCTAATCCCCGGCACCAGTGAATCCCCTGTGCACCACTATTCGTCCAGCTCGACGTTCCTATCCATTTCCCCCGTTCTTATCCCCTCCTTCCATTTTTTTTGAGCATGTGGTCGTCCGATGCTTCTCGTCCCTGCCTATATATGGAGCAGCTCGAGCTCTACCCGCGCGCGACCTCCGCTCTCACCCTCCTGTCCCCCCCTGCCCAGCACTCCTCACTCCCTCTCCACTCCTAGGAGCCTGAGGCTCCGCGTGCCCGACATGCTCGTCGTGCACGGCCGTCGTGGCCGGTGGCCAGGATGAGCTCGAGCTCACTGCGTGCCCCCATGCCTCCCGAGCTCGCACCGGCGTCCACCCCAGTCTGAGACGACGGTGAAGAGGCGAACAAATTTGCATAAGCTGAACTTGCACCTTGAGCCGGCCATCCCTGAAAATACAATCATTTGATGTAAAGTCGTCCAAACATTATGCATGTCTGTATAAACAACTTAGTCTTTTTCTGTATTAAGTCAGCTTTTTTATTTGCAAAATTGCGATTTTTATGCCTCAGTTTATTCTGGCCTTGACACCTTAGCCTTTAAACGCCGGCAAACCTATTGCGAAACAAACTTGCTGAGTAACAGGGTACATAGCGACCAATCTGTTTAGACCCAGAACAAGTGCCGCCTTTCGGTGCCGAAACGCTTTGAAGCAACCCGGCGCAAAAAGCTATCAGACAAACATTATTTTGGCAAAACGTTATTTTTTCATCACCTTAAGGCGGATTCAACATGAAAGACAGTTTACCAACAAGCAACACAGGCAATTTCGGGTAAACAGATGATAACAATAAGATCATTGGGAAATAAAGGATGGTACAGATTCTCGAATTTCACATGAGAGAAACCAATTTTTATTTCATGATCACATTGACATGGTTACAATACAATTTGCTAAGTGTAAAAGGGACGTAGCTGAGCGATATTCCACGGACGTTTCATCTCATCTAAGTCGTCATCCA
This sequence comes from Puccinellia tenuiflora, assembly GCA_012064385.1. Taxonomy (NCBI): domain Eukaryota; kingdom Viridiplantae; phylum Streptophyta; class Magnoliopsida; order Poales; family Poaceae; genus Puccinellia; species Puccinellia tenuiflora. The sequence continues at coordinate 1,482,989 of QRDG01000527.1, forward strand.
CATGCCTTTTCCTCTTGCGACCTTTCTTCCTAGGATCTTTCTTTGAATCCCTTAAGTCGAGGAGATAGTATGACCCGTTTTCCAGAGCTTTGCTGATAATGAAAGGTCCTTCCCATGGAGGGGATAACTTGTGCTGCCGGTTTTGTACAAGCCTAAGCATTAAGTCGCCTTCTCGAAAAGATCGATTCCGCACTCTACGGCTCTGATAGCGATGTAGATCTTGCTGATAGATGGCGGATCGTTGGAGAGCTAGCTCTTTTTCTTCTTCGAGGATGTCTAAGCCGTCTTGACGTGCTTGTTCTGTGTCTTCTTCGACGTAGGCTGCGACTTGAGGCGAATTGTGGATCATGTCGGTTGGCAGTACCGCTTCTGCACCGTAAACAAGGAAGAAAGGGGTGAAGTCGGTCGATCTATTTGTGGTAGTACGAATACTGCATAAGACTGCCGACAATTCATCAACCCAAGTGCGGCTGCTCCATGCAATGGGGTTTCAAGCCTCGGCTTAATACCCTGCAGAATAATGCTGTTAGTGCGCTCTACATGTCCATTGGATTGCGGATGTGCCACTGATGCCACGTCGAGCCGGATTTTTGATCGGCTGCAAAACTTGGATAGCTCAACGACGGAAAAATTTGTGCCATTGTCACTGATAATGCTATGCGGTATGCCGAATCGAGTTGTTATCTCGACGATGAACTTTTTAGATGTAGCTCCGTCGAGTTTCTTGATGGGCTTTGCCTCCACCCATTTTGTGAATTTGTCGACCGCCACCAGCAGATGAGCTAAGCCTCCTCTTGCCGTCTTGAAAGGTCCCACCATGTCGAGCCCCCAGACCTCGAATGGCCAAGTTATAGGGATCGTTATGAGCTCCTGAGCTGGCAAGTGAGCCTGCTTTGCGTAGCACTGACATCCTTCACAAGCTTTGACGATGTTGATAGCATCCTCCTTAGCCGTCAGCCAGAAGAAACCGTGCCGAAACGCCTTGGCGACCAACGCCTTTGCCGCCACGTGATGCCCACATTCGCCAGAGTGGATTTCCTCAAGGATTTGCCGCCCTTCTTCTGGAGAGACGCATCTTTGGAAGATGCCAGATGTGCTCTGCTTGTAAAGTTGTCCGTCAATAATTGTATACGCCTTTGCTCGGCGCTCAATTTGGCGGCTCAACACTTCGTCATCCTTCGGCAGTTTTTTGTTTATCAGAAAATCCATGTATGGCGTGGTCCAATCTGGAGTTACCAGGCATACATGAAATGATTCTGCCGATAAGGGGTAGTCTTCGTCGCCACCTTTGATGGACAGCTTATGCAGACGATGGAGAAATACATCTGGAGGCACCTCATTCTGCCTGGAGCCTATCCTGGCCAAGGCGTCAGCAACTTCATTTTCATCTCTAGAGATATGTCGGACCACTAAGCCGGCAAAGCATCTACTGAATTCGTCGACTGTTCTCCTATATTCCGCAATTGTGGGACTTTTCATGTCCCAACATCCGTCAAGTTGCTGTACAACAAGATCCGAGTCGCCATAGCAGAGGATGCATTTCACTCCCAACTCCTTAGCCATATGAAGGCCATGGAGGAGAGCCTCATACTCTGCTACGTTGTTGGTAGCGTTGAAGTGAATTCGGAGGACATAACTGAGCTTGTCACCCTTAGGCGACTTTAACACTACTCCAGCCCCCGAGCCCTCCTTCATCTTTGAGCCATCGAAGTGCATTATCCAGTACTGAGAATCCGGCAAAGGTGTATTCTCCATCGCCTTTGTCCAGTCTGCAACAAAATCGGCTAAGACTTGAGATTTGATGGCGGTTCTCGGCTTGTACTGGATGTGAAAAGCTGCTAATTCAATGCCCCATTTCGCGACTCGGACCGTTGCGTCGGCATTGTTGATGATATCCTTCAATGGAGCTTTGCCGACCACCGTGACTGTGTGATCATGGAAGTAATGTCGTAGCTTTCTTGCAACAAAGAATACACCGTAGGCTAACTTCTGGTTGTGAGGGTAGCGCTGCTTTGAATCTGAGAATACCTCGCTAATGAAATAGTCAGGGCGCTGATCCGGCCATTGCTTCCCTTCCTCCAGGCATTCAACTACGATGACGACACTTATCACGAAATTGGTGGCCGATATGTAGAGCAGAAGCGGCTCTCTTTCCTTTGGAGCTGCTAGGATTGGAGCATGCGTCAATGTATACTTCAGCTGTGCCAAAGCTGCCTCTGCTTCGTCTGTCCAAACAAAATTGTCTGACTTTTTGAGGAGCTTGTATAATGGCAATGCTTTGTCACCAAGCCGGCCAGTGAATCGGCTAACAGCCGTGGCGGAACCCGTAAGCCGTTGTATGTCCTTCAGACAAGTCGACCTCTCGATGTTCTGAATCGCCTTTATCTTTTCTGGGTTAACTTCAATTCCTCTTTGGGAAACAATGAAGCCCAGAAGCTTGCCTGCGGGAACTCCGAAGACGCATTTTGCCGGATTAAGCTTCATCTGATACTCCCTTAGATTTGCAAAGGTTTCCGACAGATCGGCGATGAGATCGCCATGCTTCTTCGACATGACCGCGATGTCGTCAACATAGACGTGAACATTGCGGCCAATTTGCTTGTCTAAACACCGCTGCATACACCTTTGGTAAGTAGCGCCGGCATTCTTTAAGCCGAAAGGCATTGTGACATAGCAGTAATTGCCATATGGTGTGGTGAAGGACGTCTTGATTTGATCCGACTCCTTCATCTTTATCTGATGGTAACCCGAATAAGCATCCAGAAAACACAACATCTCGGAGCCGGCAGTTGAATCAATGACCTGATCGATACGCGGTAAAGCGAACGGATCTTTAGGACAGGCTTTGTTCAAGCCAGTGAAATCAATGCACATACGTAGCTCGGAGGTATTTTTCTTTGGGACAAGCATGGGATTTTCCAACCAATCAGTGTGGACAACTTCACGGATGAATTTGGCGGCAGTGAGCCTTAGGATCTCCTTTCCAACCGCCTTGCACTTCTCTGTTTCGAGCCGTCGGAGACCTTGTTTCACTGGCTTAGCATCCTTGTTGACTTAAGGAGTGCTCGGCAAGTTTCCTCGGGACACCTGGCATGTCAGATGGTGACCAAGCGAAGATATCCCGATTCTCACAGAGAAACTTGACGAGCTCGCCTTCCTATTTGTCGTTGAGGCCGGCACCAATGATGGCCTCCTTTGTTGGATCATATTTTGAGATCTTGATTTTCTTGGTGTCATCCTTTGGCTTGAAGCTCGAGTCGACTTTAGTGGACGGTTTTTTAGTTGCCGGCATCTCATTAGGACTCATTGTCTTCTTGAGATCCACCAATTCTTCCCTGGAGATTTCTTCTTCAGCATGGACGGCATTGACAGCTTCACACTACTTTGCCTTATCGAAGTCTCCTTTGATTGTGATGATCCCATTGGGTCCAGGCATTTTAAGCTTGCTATAGATGTAGCAGGTCCGAGCCATGAATTTGGCAAAAGCCGGATGTCCAAAGATTGCATGATATGCACTTCTAAAAGGAACCACCTCAAAAGAGACGTCTTCTATCCGGAAATTATCCGTGCCGCCAAAGGTGACCTTCAGGGTGATCCTTCCAATTGAGGAGGCTTGTCGTCCTGGTACAATCCCATGAAACTTCACATTGCTGTGGCTGAGTTGTGACTCGGAGAGACGCATCCTTTTCAATGTTGCGGCGTAGAGTATGTTAATGTTGCTTCCTCCGTCCATGAGCACCTTTGTCAACTTGTATTTGTCGACTATAGGGCTGACGACCAAAGCGTAGGTGCGCGTTGTAGGTACTCTGTCCGGGTGATCGATGCGGTCCCATGTGATGGAGTGTCGGACCAATCCAAATACTGAGGAACTGCAGGTACCGTAGCATTAAGTTCTCGCCAAGCTGCCTTTTCCTTGCGAGACGAATCTGTTGCCAGATTGATGATGAGACTTTCAGTATGCTTAGGGAATTTGGTGCCTTTTCCTTTTTTGGATGCCGCGTCATCAGATTCTGAAGCAGCGTCTTCCTTCTCTTTGTCGTCCTTCCTGGACTTGCGCTTGTTCCTTGACTTGCCGGCTTTGGGGTCCTTGGCGATGTCGCGATTAATGTGACATTGCTGTATCATGTGGGAGCTCGTCCCATCCGGCCTTAGATGATGGACACAGGGGTGTGCTTGATGTCGTACTTCACCGTTGGCGGTCGGGCTGGTCGGTTGCTTGCCGACTTTTTGTCCTGCCACTTCCTGTTACTTGGACCGCCTTTGCCAAAGGTGGCAGCAACTTCGTGTGATGGGCCGGCTTGGTCTTCAACCTTCTTCTTCCCGGACTCACGCCAGTGGGTTTCACCATCTTCCCTATTGTCATCGTCAGCAGCGGCGTATTTGTTTGCACAAGCCAGTAAGCCGCCTAAGGTTTCCGACTCATCGCTGTAGATCATGAAGTGGAAGGTCGTCCCCTTCCTCAGAGATTGCTTGAAGGCATGGATCGCCTGAGTTTCTGAGACGCCCTCGCAAGCGTTTTTGATCTCGCTCCATCGTGAAACGAATTCACGGCTAGACTCATTCTTTTGCTGCACACACCGCTGTAAGTCGAAAATCGACTTGGGGCGTTTATACGTGCCCTGGAAGTGCTGAATAAAGACACGCTTCATGTCACTCCAGGTATGAACTGTCTTCTCCGGCAAGCCTTCAATCCACATGCGTGCCGTCCCGGTCAACATCAGGGGCAAGAAGCGCACTGCGGAGTCGGCACTGACTTGGTATATGTCGCAGGCACTGACGTAATCTAAGAGTCAGTCTCTGGATTAGCCGTACCGCTGTACTTCTCCACCATCTTTGTTACGCTCGATAGAGTTGGAGGTAGGATTTGCTCTCTGATTGTTCTGCCAAAACACTTGGGGCCGAGGTACTGGGCATCTCTGGCCAACTTCCTCTCCTCGATTAGGCTTCGAACATCATTAGATGAAGGCGGCTTATCAACTGATTTTCCTCGCCTTGGTTCTTCCCTATGACGGCTTTGGATCACCCGACTCACGTTGCGCGGAGGGCTTGGAGTCCTTTGCTGTCGTGGAGGAGGTACGTACTTGGAGGGGTTATCTCCCTCTTTGCGCGGTGGAGGTGGCGGTGGGGGTGGCATATTATCTTTATCCTCCCTTCGAGGTGGATTCTCCCTCTCACGTCCTCCTGATGAGGTGGTGCCGCCTTTTCCTTGTGAGGATCCTCCTTTCGCTCCCGGCTTCGATGTCCTCCCTGGCTGTTGCCAGCTTCACGATGGCGCGACGAGCCTGTCCAAGACTCCGCACCCTTAGGTGGTTTCTTGTCCTTCGGGTCCTTATCGCCGCCCTTGTTGTGGCTGCTTGAGTCGGCTGGATCATCGTCTGGGTCTGCTGACACATCATCCATTGGCTTCTTCGCCGTCGAGTTGCAAAGACGAGAGTCATCAAATAGCCTACCCGGCTTGACTTGCGAGTCGTTTGCTGCTGCTGTGCAACCTCCAGTAAATAAGCCGAATATTTGAGGCGAGCGTCGCGGTCCAACGATTTGTCGAACATGACCTCCTGTGCCGCTGATGACGGAATTGATGAGAGTGTTTCTCCCTCAACTACGCCAACAAGCACTCTTGATACCCTGAAAGAAAATAATATATGGGATAGGTTGAGCCTCCAAGTGCAGAGTATGTAGAAGTGGAAGTTTTTTCCCCACGAGGGTGACTCGAGGGTTTAATATCGAACTCTCGGGGAATCAGTAGTGGGGATTTTATCTCCTTGTCCTTCTCTAGATTTCCTGCAAACAAAGTAGATTGCTTTGTGCCCTCAACCTCACCAAGTGGTTGTCAAGCACAAGGTGTGAGAATGATATTAAGATAATAATGAATGCAAAACAGTAAATAAATATGCAATGGTGGTAAGTAGTAATGCAAGGATGATAGTAATGATGATGGATGATATTTTTGGGGTTTTTATATGTGTATGCAATGAATAAAAGTGTTTTTGTATTTTCTGATTTTAAAATGGCTGAATGTAGAAAATGCTTAAAAGTGGTTGGAAAGTTGTTTCTTATGATTAAAAATGGACCGGGGTTCATGGTTTCACACATGCACTCTCTCTTTAATATAGTATGGCAAATAAGTAGACATAGGATTAACATATGAGATTGCAAACAAGTTTAATGACATGTTACTAATTATATGGGCATCACGTCCTAACATAGAGACCTTTTGATTATTAGTCTCACTTATACTCCACCAAGATGCGAACTAAATCATACACCTCAGTAATTAAGATGACTCAGAGTATAGCTTTAAGATTAATGACATGAAGTCAAAATAAGAACATGATGGATCTAGTCATAGGTAGAGGCTTGTCACTCCTCAACCTTGCAACATGGTATTTTGGTTTATCCCTAGTGAGGCAACAAATTTTCCCCCCTCCAATCTGCAGCCTCCTGGTCTCTGTTTCTTGTTTCTCTCGTGTGGCGGCTCTCTCCTCGAAGAATGTTGGGGGCTCTTTATATAGGCGTTTTCAGGTCACGCGGATGCTTCAGGGCGAAGGATCGACGCAAACGGGGCCACGAGGGCCAAAAGAGGCGGGCCCATGCGGCCCCTGTACCTGTCCGTGTGGGGCACCCCCTTTTTCCCCTCCGGCCTCCGTTCGCTTGCTTCTTTCGCTCCTAGGTCGTCCTCCTTCCAAAATAATGATCCCTGTAAATTTATAGCTCATTATGACGTCGTTAAGGCCCTGAAACAAATAAGGAAAGAAATAGGGGTTTTCTGCCTGCGCAGGATTAATTTCATAACAAGGGGAAATCATTATTAATTACCAAAAATCATTAAATAACAGTAATATACCCTTATATGATGCAAATATGAATGGAAAACAAGTATTACAGTGCAAAGTTCATGTATGCATTTTAGATGCATCAACATCGCCAAGCTTAACTCATGCTCGTCCTCGAGTATGAAAGTGATAAAACTAACATGAACTCTGCAATATAATAACAACATGGATATAAAAGATGATTGCTACTACTACATAAAGTCAAATGATTCATTAATTCAAAGAAGTAGCAATATGCAAACAGTTTATAAAGTGATATCAAGTATTCAATGCAACGATGTTCAATGATAGTTCACAAAGTGTAACATAAAAGATAGTAATATGGACGTTCTTACTTTTGCATACTTGTGGTCCATAGAGTGTAGATGAAAATATGAATATAAAAGGTGGACACTTTGGAAAAGATATATAAATGAGTAGAGGTAAAACATGCATACGTTTCATCTATCCTCCAAACTATTTTACTTGAGTTATTGATTGCAATGGTAATACTTGGTGTCAAGCTCTCATTCCCCTATCATAGCATCTTGAATGATTAAAGTTAACTGTGAAAGCAGATATGAGTAGTGGCCTTGATAAAGTAAAGGTTAGATGTCTCAGGCCCCTTGAATACAAGTACCTACACCATGATTACTCAACTTGGGAAACACAGCAAGTTTAAGTTATCTATCATTGTAAGTAATAATGGTATCATCAAGAGTCTCAACTGGGGTACCTCTTGTCCCATGATATGGATCAAGCCCATATCAAAACAACAAGACAAACAAACATAATGAACAACCTCAACACCCTTTTTATTTACCACTTGATATAGCTTTTTATTGTAGGGTGTATCACAGAAAGTTCAAAATAGCATGTAAATAAATTTCCACCATGAATGATGCATGGATTAGATTAGCGGCCCAGGTTTCTCTCTAACCATTTATACAAACTCATTTAAACTTACTCTATTTTCACATTATTTCACCATGATAGGCATCCATAAACAAAAGTACATGACATCAACTAAATAAATGATGGAACATGTTGAAAGCTTTGCATGTGACAGCACATATGGGCTAACTCCCAACCTTAAACATTTATTAAGCCACTATCATCATAATATTAATCACAATGGTTCATGTTTATTAAATGCAATAAAAATAAAGTGTGCATCAAGTTCGCGAGAGCTTTTACCAACTTTTCCCATTACAATAAATAACATAATCATTTTCATTTAGAGGTATAGATAACACAAATAACATGGTAAACATACTTGGAATAGCGTAAAGCTAATAGGTAGATATGGTGGACTCACTGGAAAAACTTTGGTTGAAGGTGTTGGACACAAGTTTTTATTTGTTAGAATTTTTGGGCTAGCAAAAGGGAGAAAGATGACGATCTAGATGCATGCATGAGTGTCCATAGAACTAAATAATTCATGTCAAACAAGGTGAAATAACATTCAGCATCAAAACATGAATAAAAGATAGCTCATGATAAAGCATTTGCAAATTATTACTCGTAAAGAAGCTCAAGAATCATGCAACTATATGTGTCATTAAAAATCAATTTAGACATACCTTTTCCCAATACAATAAAAGCATGCAAGATATTTCAACCCATATTTCTAGTAGATTTCTCATATATAAATGATAGTGTGGTGGTCTCACAAAAATAAAAATCAAAGCAAAAACAAACAAAAAGACGCTCCAAGCTTATGCGATAAAGTGTTTCAAATGAAAAACAGAAGTTATACGTGTGCAAACCGAGAGAGTGTTGGTTCAGTGGGGATGTTCTCCACATCCCCAAGCTTATGGTTTTCACCATTCTTGGATAACTCATGGTGCATCTCCTCCAATCCCTGTGAAAAAACTTCAAAACACTGTTTCTCCCATTTCTTTTCTGTGGGGTGGTATTAGTAGAGATAAACAAATAGGCTTCTTGCTGCATATAATCCATGGACTAAAATTAATATGAATGATCAGAGAGTGTATAATGTTGTATGCACACTCATAAACTCAATTGGATAAAAAAGATTCAACTCAAAAGTTCAAACTATGCATAAAACAATATGGGACAGAATCTGTCCAGAAAAACAGCAGCAGCAAAACGTATTTTTCTGTCCTACTTAAACTCATCTAAAAATTCTGAAAACATTCAGGCATACATAGGATGAAAATTTGCAGTTACAGTTAAAATCTCAGCTCAATCGGAGTTACAGAATAGCAATGAAAAATCAAACCGTGCACAGACTTCGTGCAGGAATAAAATCTCCGAATAGAAGTAGCAACTTTTTCAAACCAAAATAGGTAAAACTTGGCTCTTATTAAAAATTCCAGAAACTAAGCTAAGAAAACAATATATTGTTACAGCAAGAGGACACAAATAAAATCGAAATAAAAACAACCGGGTTGCCTCCCGTAAAGCGCTTTCTTTATAGCCATATAGCTAGGCTTACTTACTTGTTGTTTACCGAAGATGAAGCTCATGAGGGAGCTTAAAAGTTGTGCCCTTCTTCCTTGGGAAGTGTTCCATGCATTTCTTATGTGGAAACTGAAACTTCACATTCCCTTCCTTTGAATCAATAATAGCCCCTGTGGTACGAAGAAAAGGTCTTCCAAGAATAATAGGACTAGAGGTTTTATTCTCCATATCCATGATTAGAAAATCCACAGGTACAAAAGTCATATGTAACTCTATCATAACATCACTTACTTTTCCTAAAGCATGTTTAATGGTATTATCAGCAAGTGCAAGTTCAACAGAGCATTTTTCAAGATTCTTTAATTCAAGTACTTCATATAATTCTTTAGATAGAATAGAGACACTAGATCCTAGATCAAGTATGGCATGGTGTGTCTCTTTTCCAATAGTTACTAGCACCTTGGGGATCCATATATCCCCAAACTTAGGTGGTATCATAGCTTCTTGATTGTATCTAGTAATTTTTTCTTTCAAGACATGATTAGCAATATAGGAACCAAAACAAGACTGGTTAATATCAATAGAAGGATCACTTGCAAATTTTTGTAAGATAGATATTAATTCATGCAAGGTACAATTCTCTAAATCAAGCAAATGATCATTAACTTCACTAAGCATCTTAACTTCTTCAACTTTTCTTTCATCATGTTCAGTTTTACTAACTTCTTCTTTTAAAGCCATAAGATGAGACATAAAAGGCAACAGATATTCAGGATAATTTAGCAATTCATTTAGAGTTTCCTCCAAAGTAAGAGGAACATTTTCAGAAATATTAATAGAATTCAATCCAACCACAGGTGGTGCTTGTGGTTTTCCAGCAGACATACTCAAAAAGTGGCTTGATTATCAGCAAGTTTTGAAAGGGCTTTGTCTAGTCCTGCAGCTTGGAGTTGTAAGTTTTTAATATCAGAACTAATAGAAGCAACAGACTTATTCAACTCTTGTATCATGGTATTATGACTAGCAACTTGTTCCATAAGAATTTTATTAACCTCAAAGTTATCATTGCTTGATGACACAGGCTTCCATTTATCATTAGCATTAGGATATGGAACAAAAGGACGATTGTTGGGAACATATGGAGGTTTATTATAAGAACTATAATTGTAGTTACCATACCCATTGTTTCCATAATTCCTAATGAAGTTGACATCAATATTTTTAGAATTATTACCAACTAGTTCTTGCAAAGGAATATTTTCAACACTAGGTTTATTAAGCAAAGCAAGAATAGTATCCATCTTAGATGACAAATCATGAGTTTCTTCTATGGAGTTTACTTTCTTAGATGAACTAGGTGCTCTATCAGTATTCCATTGACTATAGTTTTGCAAAATGCTTTCCTATATGTTCTTAGCCTCTACTATAGTTTTTCCCATAAAAGCACCTCCAGCAGCACAATCAAGTATATTTCTAGACATGTAATCCAGACCATTATAAAAGAGTGTAGTATGGTCCATTCATTAACTCCATGTTATGGGCAAGTTCTAAGCATAAGTTTTATCCTATGCCAAGCCATAGCAACATGTTCATTTTCATTTTGCCTAAAGGATAGAATATTGTTTCTATTTTGCAAAATTTTAACAGGAGGATAATATTTCTTAATGAAAGCTTCTTTCAGATCATTCCAAGTTTTAATGCTATCAGTAGGTAATGAATGCAGCCACTCCTTAGCTTTTCCTCTAAGTGAGAAAGGAAATAATTTCAGTTTTAGAACATCACTTTCAACATTCTTAAATTTTTGCATGTCACAGATTTCAACAAAATCATGAAGATGCATAGAGGCATCCTCCACAGCACTACCACCAAATTGCTCCCTAGTTATCAAGTTCAACAAACTAGGACTTACTTCATAGCTATCAGCTTGTATCTCAGGTGTGGTAATAGGTTTAGCAATAAATTGATCATTTGGAGTATTTGTGTAGTCACACAACTTAGTCCTATCACCCATTTTAGCAAGTTTTTATGTGTTTTTTAATTTTTTATGCAAAACTGAAAATAAAATGACACTAAATAATGCAAACCGAAATCTAAAAATGATATGCAAGACAATAACAAAACAAAATAAAATGCTTGAAGGTAAAGATGGACAAGATGATGCTCACGTAGGTGCAACCTCCCCAAGCTTAGGTGTTAGCACAAGTTGGTGATGAAGTTGACTTTGTTGTGATATCCTTGGATAAAACCTTCCAGCTATGATTCCCCGGCAACGGCGCCAGAAAAAACACGTGATGACGGAATTGATGAGAGTGTTTCTCCCTCAACTACGCCAACAAGCACTCTTGATACCCTGAAAGAAAATAATATATGGGATAGGTTGAGCCTCCAAGTGCAGAGTATGTAGAAGTGGAAGTCTTTTCCCCACGAGGATGACTCGAGGGTTTAATATCGAACTCTCGGGGAATCAGTAGTGGGGATTTTATCTCCTTGTCCTTCTCTAGATTTCCTGCAAACAAAGTAGATTGCTTTGTGCCCTCAACCTCACCAAGTGGTTGTCAAGCACAAGGTGTGAGAATGATATTAAGATAATAATGAATGCAAAACAGTAAATAAATATGCAATGGTGGTAAGTAGTAATGCAAGGATGATAGTAATGATGATGGATGATATTTTTGGGGTTTTTATATGTGTATGCAATGAATAAAATTGTTTTGTATTTCTGATTTTAAAATGGCTGAATGTACAAAATGCTTAAAAGTGGTTGGAAAGTTGTTTCTTATGATTAAAAATGGACCGGGGTTCATGGTTTCACACATACACTCTCTCTTTAATATAGTGTGGCAAATAAGTAGACATAGGATTAACATATGAGATTGCAAACAAGTTTAATGACTTGTTACTAATTATATGGGCATCACGTCCTAACATAGAGACCTTTTGATTATTAGTCTCACTTATACTCCACCAAGATGCGAACTAAATCATACACCTCGGTAATTAAGATGACTCAGAGTATAGCTTTAAGATTAATGACATGAAGTCAAAATAAGAACATTATGGATCTAGTCATAGGTAGAGGCTTGTCACTCCTCAACCTTGCAACATGGTATTTTGGTTTATCCCTAGTGAGGCAACAAAGTAAGGTAAACACCCAATGGATCATGATATTAAGTTGTCAGCTTATCACATCACCACCCCTGTTACTCCAACTAATGCACACGTTCCCCCCTCACACGCTCTCATAAACATGCTTGATCAAAACAAGGATACAAGAACGGGGTACATAATATGCATCTACTTTCATAACTGAAATAAACATTGCAATCTCAACATATATTAACTCATAAAAAGATCCACCACAAAGGTAATACAACGATGACCGTAATCATGTTCAGCAGCTCATACAGTGCTAATTAGTGAAGCTCAAGAGAGAGAGAGATTGATACATATGCTACTGCCACAAACCCATAGTCCAGAGGTGGACTACTCCCTCTTCATCATGGAGACGGTGGAGATGTCGATGGAGAAGAAGGAGACCTCTCCGGCAGCGCTCCGCCGGAGTTTCCCCCTCCAATCTGCAGCCTCCTGGTCTCTGTTTCTTGTTTCTCTCATGTGGCGGCTCTCTCCTCGAAGAACGTCGGGGGGCTCTTTATATAGGCGTTTTAGGTCACGAGGATGCTTCAGGGCGAAGGATCGACGCAAACGGGGCCACGAGGGCCAAAAGAGGTGGGCCCACGCGGCCCCTGTACCTGTCCGCGTGGGGCACCCCCTTTTGCCCCTCCGGCCTCCATTCGCTTTCTTCTTTCGCTCCTAGGTCTTCCTCCTTCCAAAATAATGACCCCCGTAAATTTATAGCTCATTATGACGTCGTTAAGGCCCTGAAACAAATAAGGAAAGAAATAGGGGTTTTCTGCCTGCGCAGGATTAATTCCATAAAAAGTGGAAATCATTATTAATTACCAAAAATCATTAAATAACAGTAATATACCCCTTATATGATGCAAATATAAACGGAAAACAAGTGTTATAGTGCAAAGTTCATGTATGCATTTTACATGCATCAGCCGCCTCCATGTTTTTGGCTGGGGTGTTGAAGTAACACAAATTGGTCACTGGATCACGTCGGTGGTGGTGCTTTCTCCAGATTGAGTTAACATGGTCGGCTTCCCACTTGCTGCGGAAATCCAGCCTCTTGTGCAGATTCTTGTCGCGAGCCGGACGGAAAACATCGTTGGCCCCCTTTTCTCTCTGCTTCTGGATGAATTCAGTTTCCTTGTTTGTGAGATCGACTTCGCGCTCTGCTATCTGGGCTGCCTGTTCTTCCAGTTGGGCGCGACGATTCTCCATGTCGGCCAACGATGCATTAGGAGGAAGTGGAGTTAGCAGTTTCTGATATTTCGCTATCCTTTCTTTGTACTCCTTCTCTATCGCTGCCTCGACCGTAGCATTAATGTCGTCTCCAGGAGCCGGCAATTTACTAGTTCCCTTCATTGGAGCCAGCGGTGGCATAAAGTCCACCTTTTGATTTCCGGCTTCTGGAGTTTTTTCTTCACCATTGGAGATTTTCGAGGCATTGGGGTCATCCCTTAGATCAGAGACGACATCGCCCATTAAGACCTCGACAGGGCGTCCCAAGCAGAACGCAACTTTTCGACTAAAATCGTCGGATTCTCCTTCAGATTCGAGGTCCTGCTCCATATGGGCAGTGTCCCCTGATCCGGCTTCTGAATCAGCCCCAGCCTGCAAAGCAGGAAGGATAGACTCAGGTTCTGTCATCGACTCGTTAGAGCCGGATTCTCCTAGCATGCCAAACGAAGTGGAAGTCCGGCGCTGCCATAGTGGAACTTGCGTCGTCTTTGGAATCTTCATCATCAGTGTCGAAAGCTAGATCCAGATCGGCAATCTCCTCAGAGTCCAGATCCGATCCGTCGTCGAAGTTGCTGGGGTGGGTGGCGGGCATGCTGGGGTGGGTACTACCAATACCACACCACGATAAGAGCAAAATAAGAACCAACAAAGATGATGCCAAGGATTCAAAGGTTTGAGCTCTCTACGACGATACGATCAAGATACTCGCTCGAGAGCCCTCTTGATAGTACGGCTATCTATCCTATAACCCGGTCTCTCAACTAACATCATGAGACCGGTAAAATAGAAACCCTATCAAGATCATACCTTTGCCTTGCGCATAATCCACTTGAGCTAGATGATGACGATCTTTGTCTTCTCAAGATGGACCACCTTTCTTGATTGCGCTCCGCTCGGTGAAGACTCGCAACGTGCTCCCCCATACACCAAGATGGGAGAGGCACTCTTCGACATATCTTCACTTGGCCTTTATCTTGATGACGATCACCACGTGATGCCATCCTCCATGGGCTACATAGGATATCCCTTTCGTTGCATGCTCATGGAGAAATGCCTAACCACACATAGAGATACAAGCACATAGATCATGGGTTAGTTCACAAGGCTATATTGACAATTTCTTACCATACCATGGGATCATACGATCCCTCATGGTACATCCCTAGCCTTGTGTGTTGATCAACTTGCACTTAGCCTTGATCAACATAAACTCTTCTTCTTTTAGCCATGACTCCAACATATGGAGTTCAAACATTGCTATGGACCAAACCTACAAGTATAGCTCAAAGCACACATTAGTCCTTAAGGATTGTCATTAATTACCAAAACCACACATGGGGGCAACCATGCTCTTTCACCATCGTGACTGGATCTTCAAGTGTTGCATCTATGGCAGTTTCACCTGAAGTGGAAGCCCCTTTTGTACGCCCAATACGAGGTTTGTTTTTTTCTACTCACTCTGATCCATATTAGTTGTCTATGAGTCTGATGTATCTAGACATGTTTTAGTGCTAGATACATCCGAATCAGTGACAATTAATATGGAATCGGAGGGAGTATGTGCTTTTTCTTTCTTTTTTCTCTGTAAATATACTTATATCTTTATTTTATCCATCGATATTACTTCACATCGGCGTCAAAAAATTGTCTTATTGTTTTCCGCTTCCTTCTAACTTATTGTTCCATGCATGCATAAAAAAAAAGAGAATGCCATGTCAAAAGAAAAATGCACTTCATGTGATAATTATATAAGTAAAGATTTCTTACAATTCGATTATTCAAAAAGAGATATCTCTCGAACCGCTAATATGTTTGACGTTCTGTTTCCATCATTGTATTGGTCACGATAACATCTACAAATACTAGATCCCTTGCTCAAAATTTTTGACATCCCTTTTTTCGTCGGTGATTGCTAACTTATTATCACTTAGTTTTTCAATCATACACTTCTTAGTTGCCAGATTACTAGTTGGCATGTTCCCGTTGCTCATTTTACATAAATGTTAGGCTAGATGATGAGAAATTCACTATGCACATGCTCCTACCCCCAAAATCATTTTAAAATATAAAAAGTCCAAAAATAATCAATGTGTACAAATCGACAATCTAGTGGAAAACGGTACACTGCTAGTGGAAAAAAAGATAAAAAACAAGCCTCATGAAAAGCTTTTTTTGCATCAAATTTTGAATTTTTTAAACACGAAATAAAAAATGTTGGTTTTCCGTGACATGACTTTGTGAGCACACAGTACGCGAGTGTCGTATTTTTCTACATTTAGAAATAAGTTTTAAATTTAACTAAAAAAACGAGAGCATGTGCTTCTGAGTGTCAAAACGCCACTCCCGCTAGATGATACTATTTTTTATGGAACTCTCTAGCTTTGCAGAAAACATTGCAATGCCCATAAAATGTAAAAAAAAATTGGCCATTGCTCACTGTTAATTTGACAATTATACAAGAATGGAAAATGATGCGACAATTTTTGGTCGAAATATTGGAACATGGAATCCATTTTTAAAGCCCTCGTTGATACAAACTCAACTATGAAGAATTATCGCTAATCGGATTGACGATTTATAAGATAAATCATTTTAAATATTTGAATTTAGCATTTAAGCGCTAATGTTGTACATGCATGTGCTCTTTTTATAATGGCAGAGATTCCAATGGAGCACCTATCGCACGGTAATACTAACAGGGGCACCTTTCTGAATTAGATTAGTGTTTACAAAAATAGAAATTTATAGCATTCATTTTTTCCTCGTTTCCCTTTTGAAAAATATTATTTTCATTATTTTCTTATTGGTGTTGTTTTATAGTTAATACATGGACTTTTTTAAGTATGTGGATTGTTTAAGTATGACATTTATTTACTTAAATACGAAAATTTCATTCCAAAATACATAAATATCTCCTATGAGATAGAAAAATCTAAGTATACGAACCACTTTCCATTAGTTGCATTTAAATTTAGCACTCCCTCTGTTTCCTAATTATAACATGTTTTAGATATTTCAACGTGAACTATATACGGATTGAAATGGGTGAAAGACACACTAAACACGTCTACATACATACGATTTAGGAAAATCTAAAACATTTTATAATTCGAAACGGAGGAAATATTTATGAACAAAGTTGAGAATCTAACAAAAAATTGGATTTATTAAATAATCACTAATATATCCTTTATGAAAGTGATTACTAAAAATATATTTTAAAGATGCATAATATGTTTTTCAAAGCAGAAAAAACATATGGTTTAATGGGTCGCGTCAATGGTAGGCCCTTTCAGCTTATCACCCGACGAAGGTCAGACCTATTGTTAAAGGTGTTAGGAAATATGCAACTTGTATTCCTAGGGGGCCAAATGGCACAATATATAGTACATGTACAGGTGTGAAATATGCAGGAAACCCCTCATACAACGGGTAAAATATACATGCATACATGGACACATAATATAACTCTAACACCCCCCCCTCAAACTCATGGTGGATCCACAACACTGAGTTTGGAGAGATAAAATCCATGCTGCGCTCTAGTCTAGGCCTTCGTGAAGAAATCCGCCAACTGCAACTTAGAAGGCACATACTGAAGAGCAATAACCTGATCATGCACGCTAGCGCGTACAAAAGAAGCATCAACACCAATATGCTTGGTAAGCTCATGCTTCACAGGGTCGCGCGCAATACTGATAGCACCTGTACTGTCTGACAAGAGGGTAGTAGGTGTCGTAACAGCAACACCAAAATCCTCCAACAACCATCGTAACCAAGTCACCTCTGCCGTCAAAAGAGCCATAGCCCGCAACTCAGCCTCCGCACTCGAACGTGATACTGTAGTCTGTTTCTTCGTCTTCTAGGCAATGAGAGAACCACCAAGAAAAACACAGTAAGCAGAAAGCGAACGACGATCCAAAGGATCACTAGCCCACGTAGCATCGGAATAGGCCTAGAGCTCTAACAAGCTGGAACGGGGAAAGAATAGACGGTGCGATACCGTGCCATGAAGATATCGTAGAACACGAAGAAGGTGACTATAGTGAACAGAAGTGGGAGCAGAAACAAACTGACTCAGAATATGGACAGGATAGGAGATATCCGGACGAGTGACAGCTAGATAGACAAGACTCCCAACAAGATGACGATAACGTGTCGGATCAGACAAGGGATCACCATCAGTAGCACGAAGGTGGACATTGAGCTCCATAGGAGTCTCAACAATACGCTCATCACTAAGAGCAGCACGAGCAAGGAGATCCTGGATATACTTTTCTTGGGAGATAAAGAAACCATCTGTCGTGTCTTGGATCACGGACACCGGGAGTAAAGGATACCCCCTTTTTAGGTTCGGTATGGGGCGCGAAGGAGGCTGAGTGACGTCTTCCGCCCGGGGGCTTCGTCTATGCTCGAGATCTACGTACTAGCAAGCATCACAGAGACACAAGGAGTTTACCCAGGTTCGGGCCGCCCGGAGGCTAACAGCCCTACTCCTGCATGTCTGGATTGAGAGGTGTATCATGGTGTAGCTTTACAATGGTGGTTGCGGGTGAGAACCCGGGAGGTGTTGGCTAGAGGTTGAAGACGAGCAGATCCTGGCCCGGAGGAGATCACCTCTCGCCTAAGCTAACCTTGGACTTGTGCACTACCTAGCCTAGCCTCCAACTCGACGGTGTTCCGTCTTGCTCTGTTGTTCCTTCCCACCTTCTAACTTGTTCCACCTTCTAACTTGTCCCCCCTTCTAACTTGTCCCACCTTCTAACTTGTCCCCTTTTCCCTTGGGTGCCTCGGTCCTCCTTTTATAGGCTAAGGGGATACCACAGGCGCACCCTTGGGGCCGGAGGGGTTTGGCGGGAAAACCCCTCCGGGTTCTCCTTAGGAGGTGACGTGGCCTCCTCTCCTCCAAGTATTCTTCTCAGAGGGGGTAGGTGAGGTCGCCCACCTTTTCCAGGGAGGGCGAACAGAGGCTGACAGCTTTTCCGCCTCTGCCCCCTTTGGCGCCCAAGTCTTCTAGGAGCCTCCAGCCAGGGCTGGCAAGCTTATCCTCTTTGCGCACTGGAGGTTGGTTCCCGGGGTGATCCTGGCCTCCTGCTGGGCGTCGGGGTCCCGAGACCTCCATGCCTGCTTCCGGGTCGAGGGGGCCCGGAGGGTCCCCGGGTCCTTTGCCTTGGTTGTCGATGCCACGCGCGTCGGGACGCCGCGGGGCAGATGGGGGGGGGGGGGGCGGCATCTGCCAGTCTTGTGCCTTGGCCTTGAGTGTCTCCTTGGTGGGCCCATGTGCGATGGACCCACTTTGACCGCATCAGGGGAACCCCATGTTCCACTGTTGCGACAGTAGCCCCTGGGCATAGTCCCGGCGGCCACGCCCTTCTACCCGCCGTGGCTATGACAAAAAAAGAGTCAAAGTGGGTCCCCGGCGTCAGGTCTTGAACGTATTGTCACATCCGTCAGAGCCGCGCACTACGGAGGTGCGCGTCCCACGGGTCTTCTGAATGTTGCGATCCGCGCGGACCACCAACGCTCGCCTTGAATCCACAGGGAGGAGATGACCGAACGGAAATCCTCCTCGGTCCCCGCGCCGGCCGGGGCGGTGGGACTAGGACGCGACGCGCAGGGAGCCTTATAAGCCATGGTTCCAAGGAACTGTAGCCGTTACTCCTTCCCGAACACAGAGATCTCGAAGCGCCGCCGGAGAGCACTTCGTCTTCACCTTTCGTAGCACACCGCAAATCTTCTTGGCCGCCGCGACACCAAATGCTGAACGCCCCTGCTCCCATGACCAGGACCAAACAGAGCGCCCAGAAGAAGGCCGCCGGTGCCTCGCTCGCTAGGAGGCAGCCGCCTCCGAGGTTCGAGAAGTCGATGAAGAGGTCTGAACGCGCCGCCGAAACGGCGGACATGCGCCGCCAGATGGCCCTGTTCTCGAGCATCTACGCCTCAGATCCTGCGTTGCTGACGAAGGCTCTATTCAGGGCGGTGGCATCACATGCGAGGGGGGACATGCCGGCCCGCGAGGCGACAAAGGTTCTGCCGCCGGCCGAGGACCGGGAACCCACTCAGGTCCCCGTCTTCGACATCTTCGTCAGGATGGGGGTAGTTCCCCCATTCTCAGACTTCCTCCTTGAGATCCTGCAGGCGTACGATCTGAAGCTCCTGCATCTAACTCCAGGGGCCATCTTGGATCTGGCCGTCTTTGCTCACGCCTACGAGGCGTTCGTCGGGGTAATGCCCTCCGTGGCATTGTTCCGACACTTCTTCTATCCCCGCGTGGGGAAAGAGGGATGGCTGGCAGGCGGGGTCACGTTCTGCTTCCGCCAGAACGTGAAGCAATTCTACCCCGAGATGGTGGTGAAGTCCAAGTGGGAGGAATGGAGGAACAGCTGGTTCCTCGTCGCCGTACCGGAGGCCCACGAGTGCCTCCAAGAACCGAAGAAGCACCCGGAGAGCCATGAACTCTGGAGGGGCCTGAGCCACCAGGACGTGTTTCTCTCAGCGGCGGTGTCCCTCTTCAAGCTTCTGCGGGAGCGGGGATTTCCGGGGCCGCCATTGTTGTGCACGCCTTGCGCAACCGCCTGGCCCCCTTGCAGAAGAGGCCTCACCTGGCCTGGGACTTTTAAGTTCTCTGGGACCCTTCTCGAGTGCGGAACTCCAACATGAGCGACGAACCCTCTCTAAGGCCATAAGGAAGATCTTTCCCCCCAACGCGCCATACCAGCTGCCAGAGGGGGTCCTGCCCCTGAGCGAGGACCCAAAGAAGGCAGAGATCCTTGCGGAGATGCCGGAGTGCAACGCCCTAGGAATCGTGGGCCGAGGAAGCGGGGGAAAAGGACTCTTCCCCGCACCCAGCTGAGGGACCCGCCATGGTCCTGAGTCCGAGGACGAGCCCCCGGGCACCGCTCGTGGTCGAAGAAGAGAGCGGTCCCGTGGGCATGGAGGTCGATGACGACGCCTTCGTCATCGCGCCGCGGCGCAAGGGGCAGCTCCGACGCCAGTCGCCGGCCCCAGAGCCTTCCCTTGCCACCAATATGATGCCTGCGAGCCCGCACGGCTCCTCCGCCGGGTCCGTAGGCATGCCCGAGTCGCTGGGCCACAAGCGACCCCGTGGGTAAGCTTTCTTCTTGCTTGTCCTTGTTGTGCTGCTACTGAACTTGCGAGCCGCACCTCCGGGAAGTTTAACCAAAAGTCGTGGCAGGGGCCAAACTTCCCCGGAAGCCAGCAAGAGGCGGCGGGAGGCGGCGGAACGCGACACGTCCACCAGCGCCGATGTCCCCGGAGGGACTCAGACAGCTGCCAGCTCGGAGAGGGTGCTTGGGGGCGACGCGCAGGAATACTCTGGGACGCATCCGACCCCCGCGAAGGCTGGAGGATCAGGGACTCTGGAGGCGGCAGGTAAGCCTCGTCCAATTGGACAAGTCTAACCTTGTCCCACCCCCAATGACTTATCATTGTGCCTTGCTGAAACAGATACTTTGGTGGTTAGCGGGTTCCCGATGGGAGACCACGCCGTGACGACTCCGGACCAAGAGATGTCCAAAGCCGCACCCGAGGCGACGGGCGCACGCCCGGGGGGCGAGCGCACGACGGTGCCTGGGCAAAGTCCGACCGTTGCAGGAAACGTGAACTGTCTGGGAACCCCGAACCTCCTGGATTGCTCTCTTATGACAGGGGAAGAGCTGGACACCTTTGTCACCCTGTCGACATGCTCCGGAGCGAGCGCCGAGATGGCCGCGCTGGCGGAGATCAAGACAAACTTCTCCGCGTGAAGCGGGAGGAGAAACATTCCCGGGGGTCCACATGGAGCAGCCCCTGAGGTTACGATTACGGGGGCGAACGCCAAGGAGGCCGCGATCCGTGGGATTGACCAGCTAGTCCAGGAGATTGAGGCCAGGGAAGACGCGCTGGTGCGTGCCAGCTCCCATGCCGAGGAGGCAATCAACAAAGCAGCGACCGAGTTGTCCCACCAGTGGAGCCTATTCTCAATCATGTAGAAAAGCATGGAGAGGAAGAACAAAGGCAAGCGGGATGAACTTGCGCAAAGGGAGCAGCGGTTGGTGGCCAGAGAGGCTGAACTGACGGCGGAGGCTAGAGCCCTGGAGCTCCAGAGGGAAGGGCCAAAGACAGAGGTCGAGCAGCGTCTCGCTGAAGCGGAGAAGAAGCATCAAACGACGCTGGGCGAGAAGCCAGGGATGCCAGGGAAGCACAGCAGAAAGAGGCAGAGGCCCGGAAAGCAGTCGAAGACGCCAAGAAGGGTCTCCTCGCGGAGAGAGACACCACCCGCATGCTGCGGGACCAGGCCAAGCTGGATGGCCAGAGGACTTCCGAGCTGGAGAAGTACCTGAAGCTGAAGGAGGAGGAACTATCGTCGCTGACGAACAAGCTCCTCGAACTGGAGGAGAAAAACTCCCGAGTGTCTTCGGAGCTGGCGGGAATCCGCCAACAGGCAGAAGACGGGTTCAAGAGCATCATCGCCGCCAGCGTAGATGTGGCGACGCGGGTGCTCCAACTGGACAGGCGCGCCGAACTCTCCGGGTTGGCCCCGGACTGCCGGAGCCTCCCCGAAGTGACCGAGTTCCTCCAGAAGACGACGGCCTCCGTGAGGTCTGCCAAGAACAGGATCGCAACCCAGCTGCGCATGGACTGGAACGGGGCCAGTTTTGATACGGCAGCGCGGGTGATGGCATCGTTCCGGTAGGCGCACCCGAACGCCGCCATGCCCGTCTTCATGGTCGACAAGCCTTCCGAGGCTTCGCTCCAAGCCGTAGAAGACCTCGCGTCCCACTAGGCTCCTTGCATACCATTCAAGAACCTCGTGCCCAAAAAACTGTTATGTCAGTCCTTGTATGTGATCATAACTTATGTTGCATTGTTCAGGAAAATTCTATGCTATTCTATTTGCGGGTGTTTTGGCTTATCATGTTTCTTTTTCTCCACGTCTTTGAGAGATCCTCCTGAGATGTAAGCTTACCCGTGAGATCCTGAATGATCAGGCACATCTCCCCAGGCCCTACCGATTCCCAAAAGGTCGCTCAACCACTCGGCTCGTACTCCTCCCGGGCAGTACCAGGTCTCTCACCGCTTCGCACTCCCGGGAGAGCCAGCCCCCTGGGGCGCTCAATTGACGGACAAGACGTGTTTCCAGTTTCAAACATAGTTTTATTCCCGCAAAATAGATAGCCAAAACATGACAAGGGTTCAGATCAAGGATAACTTATCTTTCTGGTTACACGGAGTCCCAAGTGGTAACTCGTCCGGGTGCCTTTCCAGATGTCGCGGGTACCTCGCGCGGACCGAGCCCTTTGCTTCAACGTACTCCACAGGGTGGAAAGGAAGCAGCCTCCTCGACTCGTGCAAACTGATTAGCCATGGTCCACAGGTCTTCCAGGGTGGCCACCGTGCCGGTTCTTAGCATCTCCCGCATCATCGGGCTGCAAACGTTGGCGTGGAAGACGGCGATAACGGAGATCTCTTGTAGGTCAGCCGGGGGAATACGGACGATGACACCCCGGAACCTCCAAATGTATCGGTGCAGTGGTTCCTCAGGTCCTGGCTCTAGGCGATAGAGGTCAAGAACGGTCGCACCAGGGGTTGGAGCTCTGGTTGACGGCCTCACGGGTGGGATCCATGGGCCTCTTGCCACGGGGATCCCCTTGTCGTTCCTCCTCAGGGGGTGCTGGCGCCGGAGCGGCAGCTGCTCGGGTGTTGGTCGCGGCAGAACTCGTAGGAGCGTGGCAGTGGCGAGCATAGTCCAGCAGGTTTTCCAAACTTGCGATCCAGGCCCTCGCTCGGGGATCGCTCTTGCACAGCTCTGGCGGGTAGGAGAGAAGCACTTGGGCCGTGCCCATCGCTTCTTCCATCCCCCAGCTTCTTCGCGACGACTGCTGCGACGGCTCACCACGGACCTCCCGAGCGCCAGACATGGCCTTCGCTGGTCGAAGACGTGCCCGTTCACCCGATCTCGACGGAACAGAAGAGGGACTCATGGCAGATTTTGCCTCAACCGAAGAGCTCGACGTCGAACGTGACGAAGCGACGATTCAAGATCTTGCTGGAAGATCTGGAGAACTCAAAGCAGATCTCCTCGAAGATCTCAAAGCCGATGAAGAACTTGGGGAAGATCTCGATGAAGAACACGAAGCTGATGAAGAAGAAATCAGCGCTTGCGCCCCCTACCTGGTGCGCCAGATGTCGTGTCTTGGATCACGGACACCGGGAGTAAAGGATACCCCTTTTTAGGTTCGGTATGGGGCGCGAAGGAGGCTGAGTGACGTCTTCCGCCCGGGGGCTTCGTCTACGCTCGAGATCTATGTACTAGCAAGCATCACAGAGACACAAGGAGTTTACCCAGGTTCGGGCCGCCCGGAGGCTAACAGCCCTACTCCTGCATGTCTGGATTGAGAGGTGTATCATGGTGTAGCTTTACAATGGTGGTTGCGGGTGAGAACCCGGGAGGTGTTGGCTAGAGGTTGAAGACGAGCAGATCCTGGCCCGGAGGAGATCACCTCTCGCCTAAGCTAACCTTGGACTTGTGCACTACCTAGCCTAGCCTCCAACTCGACGGTGTTCCGTCTTGCTCTGTTGTTCCTTCCCACCTTCTAACTTGCTCCACCTTCTAACTTGTCCCCCCTTCTAACTTGTCCCACCTTCTAACTTGTCCCCTTTTCCCTTGGGTGCCTCGGTCCTCCTTTTATAGGCTAAGGGGATACCACAGGTGCACCCTTGGGGCCGGAGGGGTTTTGGCGGGAAAACCCCTCCGGGTTCTCCTTAGGAGGCGACGTGGCCTCCTCTCGTCCAAGTATTCTTTTCAGAGGGGGTAGGTGAGGTCGCCCACCTTTTCCAGGGAGGGCGGACAGAGGCGCCTCCATCTTCTTGGCGCCCAAGTCTTCTAGGAGCCTCCAGCCAGGGCTGGCAAGCTTATCCTCTTTGCGCACTGGAGGTTGGTTCCCGGGGGTGAGCCTGGCCTCCTGCCGGGCGTCGGGGTCCCGGGACCTCCATGCCTGCTTCCGGGTCGAGGGGGCCCCGGAGGGTCCCCGGGTCCTTTGCCTTGGTTGTCGATGCCGCGCGCATCGGGATGCCGCGGGGCAGATGGGGGGGGGGGGCATCTGCCAGTCTTGTGCCTTGGCCTTGAGTGCCTCCTTGGTGGGCCCATGTGCGATGGACCCACTTTGACCGCATCAGGGGAACCCCATGTTCCACTGTTGCGACACCATCAGAGGTAGAAGAAACCTCAATCCCAAGAAAATAGCGAAGAGGACCAAGATCAGACATAAGAAACTGCTCACTAAGACGTGCCTTGACAAAGGCAATATACTCAGGGTCGTCACCTGTGATGATCATATCATCAACATATAGAAGAAGAGGAGTCCGACCACGAGCAGAAAGGTGAACAAACAACGCTGGATCATGAGTACTAGGAGAAAAACCAGCAGGAGTCACCATAGAGGCGAAGCGCTCAAACCAGGCCACGGGGGGCTTGCTTAAGGCCGTAGAGAGAGCGACAAAGAAGACAAACCATGCCATCAGGAACAGAATACCCAGGTGGGGGTTGCATATAAACCTCCTCACGCAGCTCACCATTAAGAAAGGCATTCTTAACATCAAGCTGAGACACAGACCAGTGTCGAACAGAAGCCACAGCAAGAAGTGTGCGAACAGTGGACAAGAGCAAATGTCTCATCGTAATCACGACCATGCTCCTGCTGAAAGCCCCGAGCCACAAGACGAGCTTTATAACGCTCAAGAGATCCATCAGAGCGAGTCTTAATCTTATAGACCCACTTACATGTGATGGGATGAACACGGGGAGGAAGAGAAACCAAATCCCATGTGCCAGTGCGCTCAAGGGCAGCAATCTCCTCAGCCATCGCAAGTTGCCATTTAGGATGGGCAATAGCATCGCGATAAGAGGTAGGCTCAACAATAGCCAAAAGACCATAGAAGTCAGGAGAATAGCGGTTAGGGGGAGGACAAGGCCGAGCCCGAAGACCATAAATCGGCTGAGTAGAAGAAGGCACACCATAAGTAGATGGCGCATCACTGAATTCATCCACAACACGTGGATAACGAGTGTAATGGAAAGGGAAAGTGGGAGGAGGAGGAATCACCGGAGATGAGGGAGGTGGGGACGGGGAAGACACCGGTGATGGAGGTGGAGAGTCATGTGACAAGGGAGAAGAAGACACCGGTGACATAGGAGAGGATGGAGCCGAATCAACAACAGCGGGTCGAAGAGGAGTAGGAATACGAGGCACAGAGGGAGGGGTATCTGGAAATGTGAGAAAAGAGATATCCTCCACAGCAAAAGTCGAGGTGGAGGACGGACGTGGGTAGAAAGGACGAGACTCATCAAAGGTCACATCCCGGGAAATACGCACCCGACGGGCAACAGGATCCCAACACCGATAACCCTTATGCTCATCACTGTAGCCAAGAAAGACACACTCAACAGACTGAGCAGTAAGTTTGGTGCGTTCACAGGGGGCTAGAAGAACATAACAAACGCAACCAAACAAACGAAGCGTCGAATAATCAGGAGAACGATCAGAAAGACGCTCAAGAGGAATACCACCCTGCAAAGCAGCAGATGGCTGAATGTTGATGAGATAGGTGGAAGTAGAAATAGCCTCAGCCCAAAAGTGAGGCGGAAGAGAGGCTGCAATCATCATTGCACGGGCCGTCTCAAGTAGGTGATGATGCTTGCGCTCAGCCACACCATTCTGAGCATGAGCACCAGGACAAAAGAACTGAGAAAGAGTACCTTGCTCCGCAAGGAATCCTCGCAGCACACGAGAGATATACTCACCAGCAGAATCTGCTCGAAAAACATGAATAGGAGTTGAGAACTAGGTATGAACCATGGCAGCAAATTTTTTATATATAGATAAGACCTCACTACGAGAAGACATGAAATAAATCCAAGTGTAGCGAGAAAAATCATCTATAAATATAATATAATAGCGATGACCGCCTGTCGAAACGAAGGGAGCCGGACCCCAAACATCGGAGTGAACGAGATCAAAAGGATGCTCGGACACAGACTCACTATGAGGATAGGGTAGCTGAATCTGCTTACCAAGCCGACAACCCAGACAATCCAACGAAGCGTTACCAGAGACAGACCCCAAAACGCCACGATGAACTAAAGACGAGAGACGAGAACCACATAAATGGCCAAGACGATGATGCCACTGCTGAAAAGAGCTGGTAGATGTTGCGACAACAGGGGTCGCGAGACTGACGGCGGTGGCAGCGGGGGGAATACGAAGCCAATCAAGATCCCAGAGACCATCAGGGCGTCGAGGGCCATCACCAAGCAGCTCGCCAGTGCGACGATCCTGAACAGAACATGAATCATAGTCGAGAATGACCCTACAACTAGAGTCAACAATTTGGCTACCAGAAAAGATCTGCATGGTAAGGCGAGGAACATGAGAAACAGAGGGAACATGAAACGAAGATGTGCTAAGAGTGCGTCGACTAGCGACAGGGAGGGGAGTACCATCAGCAGTAAGAACACGAACAGGAGACTCGACAGGTCGAACGGAGGTCAAAGTAGAAGAATCATAAGTCATATGAAAAGACGCTCCAGTATCAAGAAACCATGAGGATGTACCTGAATGGGGAGTAGGTGGTCTCTCAGTGCCAGAAAAGTCAGTCACAGAACCTGCAGAACGGCAGAACCTGTCGGTGAAGAATCCCAAGCAGCAAGCAAGCATCATAATTGCGCAATCTCATGCGCTGACAGTGACACATCGGAGGAACAAGATGACGTAGAGCGGCAAGTGAAAGCCACCGAGGGAGTCGACGTAGAACGACCATCACCATGTACGGATGCCGCGAGAGGAGTCGACGATGAGCGGCCGCAACCGCGAATGGAAGCCGCGTGTAGAGTCGATGAAGAGCAATGAGTCGACGTAGAGCGGCAAGTGACAGCCACCGAGGGAGTCGAGGTAGAGCGGCCATCACCATGTACGGACGCCACCAGAGGAGTCGACCAAGAGGCACCGACGCGCGCAGAAACCGCACGAGGAGTCGACGAAGAGCGGTTACCGCCACACGCGGAAGCCGCGAGGGGAGTGGAGGTGGAGCGGTCACCGCCACCGGTGGAAGTCGCAAGGGGTGTCGATGTAGAGCGACAACCACCACCACCAAACGGGCGAGCACCCAACACCGAGGGAAGACACATATACGAGACGGGATCAATAAACGGAACACCGTCAATAAGCAGCGGGTAGTGCGTACCCGACGTAGACATTGTACCTGTTTTTTTTTTTTTACTTTTTTTGCTTCTTTTTGTTTGCTTTTTTTGGGTCCAAAACTCACGGAACGAGCTGGCTAGCGAGAGGAAAACAAATCAAACCGGCTAGCGATCAAGGCAAGCCAACAAAACGGATCGAGCCAGCCGCGCGGAACAGATCAAGACTGATCAACAGACCGCGACCAGCTCAAGCAACGCGACAGCGGCGCCGGCAGGCGGCCGGAGAGAGCCGGCGGCGGTAGCGGGCGGCGGCCGGAGAGGGAGGGACGGCAGCGGCGGCCAGAGGAGGGCGGCAGCGGCCGAACAGAAGTTGGGAAGACAACCGGAGTTGGGAGGGGCAGCGGAAGCACACACCGGCGGTGACGGACGAGTTGGGCGTCCAAGGAAAAAAAAACCTTAGCTCATGATACCATATTAGGAAAACATGCGACTTGTGTTCCCAGGGGGCCAAAGACCGCAATATATAGTACATGTACAGGTGTAAAATATGCAGGAAACCCCTCATACAACGGGTAAAATATACATGCATACATGGACACATAGTATAACTCTAACAAAAGGCACGATAAAAACCCTCACTTTAAAAGAAAGAGCTATTTCACATAAACCCTCACTTTATGTAAGTGCCCGAGCGATTTCAATTTTTTTACGAAACTTTAAAATACTCTACCATTTTTTAAATGATTTGAAATCCAGGCCCATGTGCACCCATGTCCACATGGTGTTTTTGGTGCCACCCGTGGCATACTTGGGCCCAACTATAGGGGCTGCTGATAACATTTTTTTTTTGCGGCTGGCATGAAGGTGTGGAAATGAGGTGAAGCTCAGGCGGCAACCATTACGGAGTTTCACCAAAATGAACCAGCCAATGTCTCACCAAAACACGCAGCTAGAGGTGTTTGGTAGTGGTAGTATTTCACCTGCTTTCACGGGTGAAGTTGAATGGACCCGTCCGTAAAGGTGCGTGTGCGTGTGATCCCTCCTAGCAATCGACGGCAAGGACACATTGCATGGGTGGGACGAAACGATGTAATAATGGCATTCACGGGCTTCTGTTGCTGATTTAACTTGCGCTGGACGGCTAGCTAGCCGCGGCTGTAGCTACAAAAGATGGAAATGGAACGGGACGGGAATAGGTGGTCCAGAAATTTAAGCCAGCGTGAAGGCCGTGTACTGGTGTGTTTGGCAACACTCCAACGGTATCACCCCGTGCCAAGTTAACCACGCGTCGTTTGCCAAAGAATAAACTCACTCCGTTCAAATCACACATGTGTTCCTACGAGCTAAATTTTGGAAACCTAGTATCAATTTACAGGCCCCTGTGAACAGTTTTGCACATTTTTAAGACTCTTCATACTGTGCGCAAATTCGATGAGGTTGAGCAGAGAAAAGAAGGAGAGAGTGGGAGCAGAGAAAAGAAGGAGAGAGTGGGTGCAGATGAGCCCACTGCCCAAAAAAACAATTTTTCAAATGTTAAAAAATTTAAAATAAATTTTTTGCATATACTTCAAGATATTTTGTGGAAGCACAAAAAATTTCATGCTGAAAAGACATTTTTTGTGATATTTTCGCGAAACTTTTTGTGCTAACACAAAAATTCCTGATATATATCCGATTTATTTTTATAATTTTTTGACATTCTGAAAAGTTTTTAATTTTTTTTTACACAACAGGTGCAGATGCACCCGTGACCGAAACGCCGCCTCCGTGTAAGAATGTTTACACGCACGCATAGGTCTTTTGCTAGAGCTGTCTTTCTTTTGCGGCGGCATTTGGTTGGACGTAGTGAAGATTATTACGGTGCCTGAGGTTGGAAGTGGAGAGAAAATTAAAGAAAGAATTAACCGGGCGCTGTGTGCTTGTCAAGGCAGCCGTCGACACGGCTTTTGGCTCCACTGTCGCTGGGTGGTGCACCGTTGGATCCCTTTTCATCCTTTTGATGAGGAGGTGCTGTGATTAAACGAGGCGGTGACCACAAAAAAGACAGTGCACGTACGCATGCGTGTCTTGCACTCCCCCAAGCCGGGTCGTCGCCAGCGCTGGAATCGCTTGCTCTGCCTCTGATTGACTCTTGCTCCGTTTCTTCTCTTTGTGTTTTGCCCTTAATTAACGACGATGACACGCTGCTGCCGCTGCCCTAAACACCAGTACAACAGACAGACACACCCCACACCTCTCTCTCATTAATGAATGAATGGTAGGTTGAGCTTCCCGAGTGAGTGACATCTGAAGGGGAAAGCAGCTGGGGGGCAGGGAAAAAGCGAGCACCCACTACGCCCTTCCTTCACCTTGCCCAATCCAATCCGCTCCTGGCTCCTCCACTCCACTCCACTCCACTGTAAATCTATCCGGGGGAAGCAATCCAACCCAAGAGCTCGAAGAAATCGACATCAGCTGCCGAGCGAGGCAAGATCGAGAGCTCACTGCTCTAGTGGTCTCACTGTGCTGAGCAAGAGGAACACGATGCCGCTCCTCCCGCTGCTGCTCCTCCTGCTGCTCCTGCCTTCGCCGGCCGTCGCAGGCAAGGTCCACCACCGTCCCCCCTCCTTCGCCCTCGACTTCTTCCCGGGCGACGGCGCCATCGCGCAGCTCGCCCTCACCGGCGCCGCCAACGCCACCTCCGCGGGCGCCATCTCCATGCGCGCCCCCCACGCCCGCGTCCAGTACCACAAGCCCATCCGCTTCGCCCCCCACGCCACCGGCTTCTCCACCTACTTCTCCTTCTCCCTCCGCCCCAGCCCCAAATCCCACGCCGCGGGCGCCCCATCCCTCGCCTTCTTCCTCACGCCCGCCGCGGCCACGCCCAGCCCCGCCGACGCCCTCTCCGTCGCCTTCGACGCCGCGGACCCCGCCAACGTCCGGATCCTAATCGACTTCGCCGGCGAGAGGGCCGGCCTCAGCACCGACCTCCCCGCCGCCACCAAGAAGCTGCATTCCTGGATAGAGTACAACGCCACGTCCGCCAGCCTCCTCGTCGGCCTCTCCGCCTCGGGCGTCCGCCAGGCGCCCGGCTCGATGACCCGCCAGCCGCTCCACCTCTCCGCCCTCCTCCGCGGCGGCAGCAGCAGGAGCAAGCCCCTGCTCGCCGGACTCGCCTCCTCCCACGCCAACTGCACCCTCTTCAGCTGGGCCTTCAGGGCCGTCGACGGGCCCCCCTACCTCATGCACTCCCAGCCGCTCGACCCCGCCGGCCTGTCGCTCACCACCACGCCGCCGCCGGACCGCCTCCACCGCGCCGCCCCGAGCAGCAGCCCTTACCACTGGGTGTCCCTGCTGTTCGCTGCCGCCTGCGGCGCCCTGCTCACCTTCTTCGTGCTCTTCGTCTGGTACTCCGTGGGGGCGCGCCGCCCCGTCGCGCAGGTCGAGTACCCCATGCACCCGTCCTCCAACGATGTCGTCTATGAGAAGATTGTGCTCGTCGGACTCAAGGACCTCCCTTCCACCGGCGTGGCCTCAGCTGGTAACAACAAGTAGTCGCCCGATAGCTAGATTGTACTACGAGTGTGCTCATGTAACTGTAAGTAGGGAATTGTTGCTACTAGTAAGTGCGGTGGGAAATGCAGATTTTGCGGGGGAAAGTGAACAACGCAATCTCTGCACTTCCCACCCGGGTTAGGATTCGATTGCTTTGCTGTTTTGTTTCTAAGTTGTATCTCTCATGTCCTCCACCAGTGCTACTTATTTTTTCATCTTGTGGTTCATAGTGATGTGCTTGCTAGCGTTCAAGTTCCCATCTCCCAAGGACAGAGCAACATGATCTTAATTTTGCGGCAAATGCATATAGCTGACGAGTGACAAGCTTTGCTGTATCATGGAGAGGGTTCTTCACCCCATTTCTGCTCAATTAACATAGTGTTCTTCTCTGTTACTGAATGCCTCCACTTCATGCACTTGTGCTTTGCAAAATTTTGCTTGATTTGGTGATTGCTCCTCCAGTACTCCTCAGTTCACGCACATGTGCTTTGCAGAGTTTGATTGCTTTGGTTTCAAACGCACTTCACAACTAGTGTTAATTATACAGAGGCCAGGGTATTACCCCCCTTTTCGAGAGAAAAACTAGTGTTAATTTTGTCCTGAATTAGTACATTCAGAGTTTCTTCTGTGGCCGCTTCAACTTGCAGGAGTCTGTTGCAGCTTGGTGACATAGGTCTATCTCAAGTTGTCTAACAAAATGCAGCTAGGTGCAATTCAGTTAAGCCGAAGCCACTTTGCATTAATATTGTAGATAGATGTGCACAAGAGTGCTGAAATCAAATTGTTATGGGAGATCTAGGAGCATGCTACTATATGCCCATTGCTACTTTCAGTTAGGAGTGATCTAGGGTTTGCTTTAGTAAGGTTGGTTGTATTTTTGGAATCGGATGCTCCTTTTGGTTGGGCTAGTTGCATCTTGGAAACATGTAAAGACAACAATCTATGACATCAAAGGCATGGGCAAGTTACTGTGAAATACTCCTATATATAATACTACAATATAGCTAACACACTGTGATGGTATAGATCTTCTGTGATTTACCATTAACAAGATTTTCCCACTAGAGTGGCTATGATGGACAAAAAACCGGGTCTTCTTCCAAAGAATACACTGGCATCTGATAGGTGATTTTGTATTGTAAATATCTGGATTGCCTTGGTTATCGGTACGTTACCGGGTGTTTCCTGTGATGAGGTTAGATTAGAGTAATGTGGTAGTTTGTCTGTTGAGAGTAATTATTTGTTTCTAAAAACAGAAGTCGGAGTATTTCTGGATTACTAGAATCTGGCATCATCTACAAAATGGAGGCTATGCATAGCAGTAACTGATGATTTGTTGGGGGCAATAAGATAAAGGTGTTATGTGTTTTGGTAATGTCCCCCAGTAGAACCAGATAGAATCTGTAACCTGCTTGTTCTGGTAATAGTGGGTGCGAAGATTGCATTCGACAGTTTGGTATGATTTATTGTTTCAGAGCTGAATATCTGGAGTGCTCTCATCAAGGAGCGATCTTAGTGCAGGAATTGTATACTGATGTTAGTGCAGGAATTGTATACTGATGTTTAGTGCTTCCTTTGGTTCTCTTCTCCAGTCCATTCTGCGGACAGGAAATGCAGGCAAGGTATATGATGCTGCACTAACAAACACTCGGTCATGAAGTGGTCTGTACAGCAGCCGGGAATACGGTTGGTGATGGAATAGATGAATAGGGGGGAAATCAAAGAAGAGAGGTAGCATTTGCGTGCACTGCTGTGAGAGAGAGAGGAGAACATGACCAGCACATCATCAGCAGCAGCCGTCAGCTGAATCTTTATGGAGACGGCAACATAAGAGTGTTTATTTAAGGCAACACTCTTATATGTTACCGTGCACGCCATAGTAGCCAAAAAAAGGAAAAGAAAAACTGAAAATAAGATCCCTCCTTGATTGTAGATAGATAGGTTATAGTTTCTTTTTGAGAGAGATACGCGCAGTTTTGCTATTGGGATTTTGCTCGAATAACAAACTCACAAACAAACCACCGATATAGTAGGGCCCTCGCGGTTGCGGAAAAATCGCGACCAGCTAACTAACCAACGAACTCATCTTCTTCTAGTCTAGTAGTAGAAATACAAGCCAGCAGACACAATTGAAGTTCCTGGTCCCTCCTCTTCTTCCTCCTCCTCCGCCTCCCCCTCCCCCTTCCTCTCCGCCTACCGGCGGCGGTGCAGGACCAGCCCAGCTACTACGCGCGGTTTGCCGCTGCCGCTGCTGCTGCTGGTTGCGCCACCAATCATCAGACGCATCACCGTGAATTAGTGGGGAGGGGATCGAGTTCGATTCTGTTTATATTCTCTGCCTGGGGAGCCGCGAGTCAAGGCCCTCCATTTTTTTGTCAGATTGAATTCAACTGATTGAAGGAGGAGGAAAGCATTAATAATAAATCTAAAAAGGAAGTCCCGGACCCTGCCTTTTAGAGATGGATGTGAGTGTGAGCCTTGTTCTTCTTTCTTTCGTCCCTCCTTTACGAATGCATTATTATACCTCTCTAGATTAGAAAGAATCTATGCTGCTATAGAATCGGATGAATGGACTAATGCCTTTATTCTGACATGGATTGGTTGCTTCAATTATTAATATTATTATCGTTATTTTTGTTATTATTTTCGGAATGTGTGCTGAGAAGGTGGGTGCAAAAAAGGATCTTAATAGAGTATTAATATGCGATTAAATTCCCGAAATATTATTACTGTTATTTTAATCGTCATTTTTGTTATTATGTCCACAACGTATGCTATGGAAGTGGAGCGCAAAAAAGGATTTAATCGGGTATTAGTAATATTAATGTGCATGTGCTATGGATGTGAAGTGAAAATGAGGAATTGATGGAGTATTCTTCTCTTTGAAAAAGAATGAAAATTCCCAAAATTCAGTTACTGTATGCTACTTTTGTGACGTTGGCAGCTTCCTTTTTATAGGTCACCAGGCAGCAGCAGCCCGACGAGGAAGCCCTCTCTAGCTATTCTCCTCCAGCTTCTTCTTCTTGGGCGTCAGCCTCTTCTTCCTCATCTTGCTTGCCTGGCTCAGGTGACACCGACAGGGAGCCGCTGCTGCCCAGCAAGATGGTCGACGACGAAAAGGGTGAGGCGGTCGACATTTCCGAGGATACTGCGCACCAGATTAGCGTCGGTAATCATTTCTACCTCACTCTTCCTTCCATGTTAACAACAAGGATAGCTCGGCAGCTCACTGGTTGTTGGCTTATGTGAATCTTGTATCTCCTTGTGGCGCATCTTAGTTAGTCTGTTGCCATCAAGTCAAATGCCTATCAACAATATGGTCTGCTGTAAAATTGATCCCATGTCACAGCTGTCTTTCTTTGTTTCAACCCAACTGTATTTCTATTTTACACTCCCAAGGGTTTTTACATTCATCGTAATTTGATCATGAAGAGACACACAAAAAGAAAATAAACTGCTGAGTTACTCTGAATTTTCAGTGATGCATCGTCTCAACTGTTCACTGAATCTAAAAATATGACGTAAACCATGGATCTGTGCTCTGGGGTCAGGACCGAAAATAACGTTAGTGATGCCTCGCCTCACTGCTTCCCGTAACTGAATCTACAAATATTTTTAAACTATGTATCCTGCTCTGGGTTCAAGACCGAAAAAACATTATGCACATTATGATTATTTTTTGCCTGATTATTTTCTTCTGAATGCAACTCATGTATCCATGTCTTAATTTAGCACATACTATTAACTGATGAAAGTTTCTGGTCATTTGCAGATCCTTGGTATCAAATTGGATTCGTCCTGACAACAGGGGTGAATAGTGCATATGTTCTAGGGTACTCTGGGTCGATTATGGTCCCTTTAGGATGGATCGGTGGAACATGCGGCTTGATCCTGGCTGCTGCAATATCGATGTATGCAAATGCTCTGCTTGGCCGCCTCCATGAAGCTGGTGGCAAACGCCATATCAGATACAGAGATCTCGCTGGACACATATATGGTACATATTCATACACCCATTACCCCATTATAATGAGATATTACATTCAGAAAACTGGAGTTCACTCTATTTTGATTTTGAGAACACCCATATGTCCAAGTAATAGAGTGCAAAGGTTGTGGTTATTGAGGTCTTGGGTCAAACATAGGTAGTTGCTCGTTTTAATTCTACTTATTTTCCCAGAGTGTGTACCACCACTTCATTCTTCACCTTCCTCTTGTGATTATTTTTCATTATCCGGATGGAATTCAAAATGCACTCCTTTTATTTATTAACCTTTTTTTTTTTTTTTGCTTCTGCAACATAATTAGTTTACCTTTATTCTGATGACTACAGGAAGAAAAATGTATGCGCTTACATGGGCTCTACAATATATTAATCTTTTCATGATCAACACGGGATTTATCATCTTAGCTGGCCAAGCACTAAAGGTATGATAACCATAACCACAACCACCTAAGTTCTGTTATTGTTGTG
The DNA here is from genome assembly GCA_012064385.1 of Puccinellia tenuiflora. Classification (NCBI taxonomy): domain Eukaryota; kingdom Viridiplantae; phylum Streptophyta; class Magnoliopsida; order Poales; family Poaceae; genus Puccinellia; species Puccinellia tenuiflora. Next base: position 1,518,801 of record QRDG01000527.1, read on the forward strand.
GTAAAGATAGTTGTGTGATGTTTTGTCCTCCAAGACTTATTTGTGATTTTCTCTCTTCAGGCAATATATGTACTCTTTCGAGACGACGGACTTCTAAAACTTCCCTACTGCATAGCATTATCTGGGTTTCTCTGTGCTCTTTTTGCATTCGGAATTCCTTATCTATCTGCTCTCCGGATTTGGTTGGGATTCTCCACAGTTTTCAGTCTCATTTATATTATGATAGCATTTGTGCTGTCGCTTAGAGATGGTATTATCCTTTGGTTCCTTTTCAGCAGTCTTGGCATATTCATTTTTATTTGTTGGCCTGCAATATGTCAATATGTTTCATCACTTATTTTTCAAGGGATAACTGCACCTGCAAAGGATTATAGTATTCCTGGATCACAGTCAACTAGAGTCTTCACTACGATAGGTGCTGTCGCAAATCTTGTATTTGCGTACAACACTGGAATGCTGCCAGAAATTCAAGTGAGTCATTGTATAGCATCATGTAAGACCAGTGACTTGTTTATCTGCCATGAGTGTACCTTATGTGTCTCACATACATTGTGCAGGCAACCATAAGGCCTCCTGTTGTCAAGAACATGGAGAAGGCTCTCTGGTTTCAATTCACTATTGGTTCGTTGCCTCTGTATGCTGTGACCTTTATGGGTTATTGGGCTTACGGCTCGTCGACTTCAAGTTATCTACTGAATAGCGTCAATGGCCCAGCTTGGATAAAAGTTGTTGCAAATCTCTCAGCGTTTCTTCAGACTGTCATAGCATTACATGTAGGTCCACCTTTGTATCGCAAAGTCCAATACAGCAACACGTCATGAAGTTTACGGTTTTCCCTAGGTTAACTAACTCGAGTTTGTTTTGTAGATATTTGCAAGCCCAATGTACGAGTACTTGGATACAAGATTCGGCAGTGGGCAAGGTGGGCCTTTTGCAATCCACAATGTTGTGTTCAGAGTTGCAGTGAGAGGAGGCTACCTGACGGTGAACACGCTGGTGGCTGCGATGCTCCCGTTCCTTGGCGACTTCATGAGCCTGACGGGCGCCCTGAGCACCTTCCCCCTCACATTCGTCCTCGCAAACCACATGTACCTGATGGTTAAGGGGCCCAAAATGTCCGCCTTCCAGAAAGGTTGGCACTGGCTGAACGTTGTTGGGTTCAGCTTGTTGTCTGTCACGGCTGCAGTTGCTGCGCTTAGGCTGATCATGCTTGATTCCAGTACTTACCACTTATTCGCCGATATGTGAGGCCAATTTTTTTTAACAAGTCATAGATATTTTTAGATAATTTTTTAGGGGGGGTGTGGGTTAGGTAGGTAGAGTATATGATGAAACCCTCAATATTGAAATAAAATAGCATCAATAAAAGAGGTGTTGCTATATATATGTGGTTGCCTAAACTTCTCCGTGTTTGCCTGGACTATGTATTTGGGCAAGTTATGTGCATGATGAATTCAACAATATGATGCAGATGGCAACTGGTTTGACAGTTAAGAAGAGGCAACGCACAATGCTGTTTACTCGGTACCTGATGCCCGGCCAGACTAATCTTACTGCTGCTGCTTCTTGTGAAGATGAGAAGTTGGGCTGTATACCTGTATACTCCTGGCAAGTTTGGACCTGGATGTATAAATACAGCTGGTAGTTTCTTGAAGGGTGCTGCTTCTTGTGAAGATGAGAAGTTGGGCTGCATATTCCTGGCAGGTTTGGACCTGGATGTACTAAATACAGCTGGTAGTTTGGACCTGGATGTATAAATACACGATGTAATCTTGGTCTCCATTGCTGCCACCTGTAGAGTTCGATCGTCTCTGTTTTGCAAATTGCTCTGCTTCTCCTATCAAACTGATATAGCTTAGCAAAAATATCACAACAGCAGCCGGTGTGCCGAGCAAACGAAAAGAAACGGCAGAGTAACAAAAGGGTTAAAGTAAAGCAAATACTATTCCCTCTAATGAAAAGACCCAACATTTTAGTTTTGGCGAAAGTCAAACTTTGTAAGATTTGACCAAATGTCAACATCTACAGTACCAGCATGCAATATGTATATTTCTTAATGGTTTACATACGGTTCATAGGGTTGCCACGATGTGCACCTTTACACATCATCCTACACCATCTAATAATTTATTACTGCAAAGCTCTTATCAAGCAATTAATTGAAAAAAAATTCTAGTTAACAATCGCACGTGGTCGGTGAAGAATGAACCTCTGAACCTGGACACAACGCCGGTTGGGCGGCATCAGGGTCGCGTTTGGTAGGGTGCAGCCAGTAGCCACAGAGCCAAAGTAGGTGGACACTGAAAACAAGAACATCTTTCACCTTTTTGCACATTACATGTTGTTTGGTTACATACGAGGCCTTGCGTTATGGCCAGCGCGCTTCTTAAAGCAGTGCTCAGCCAGGCCCGACTCCTACTATCGAATCAGCCATTGTCGTCAGGCCATTGCCCCCCCCCCCCCCCAGCTGCAAGCGCACAACGCGAGGAGGCAAAGATTTAGCCACACCAAACAACATGTCCTGCATGTCTACAAACTCACCAACCACCATGCAACCTACTAAACGAAACGACAAATGCGTATTTTGCATCGGCTCCACTCAGCCACACTCTCTGGGGCCTGCCCCGTTCTCCTCGTTGGGCCTGGCCCTGGGGCTGCTATCTACCAAACACGCCCCAGCTGGATGAGTTGACATCGTGCTCATGGCGTCGGTACTGACGTCCCCTCGCCTGTGCCGGTCAACCATGAGCAAGTTATTTGTTGTCAAAGAGATAGTCGAAAATATTATCACACAGAGAAAGTATCTCGTTTATAAGAGAAATTGGAGAACTCTATAAACACGATTAGTTAACAATAAACAAGGGAATATCACAACAAGAGTAAAATACATCGAAAGTTCTAAATATATTGGTGGGTGCTAAGTTAGTCCTAATTCTATGAAAACGCATCTACAAGTCCTAATAAGTTTGTTAAGTGTGTTACCAGAAGTTCTACCCAGGTCTAACCGGCCGGCGTAGCATGTCTGAGTGGTCCCACGGAGACAATATCCAGAAAAACTATCGTGAAAAGTGTACTGTCCAAGTATAAAATATGTATAGAAGCCACGACACATATTCCGGATCGGAGGAAGTACCTAAAATTCTACTCCCTCCGTTCCATAATGTAAGCCTTTTTAGCATTTCTCTTTGTATCCGTATCCAGACATGTTTTAGTGTAAGATTCATTTGAACCTTACACTAAAACATGTCTAGATACGGATGGAAAGAGAAAAGCTAAAAAGTCTTATATTATGAAACGGAGGTAGTATATCTCTAATCTAATGGTCTTTCCCACGCTTGATGTCAATGGCCGGCTTCCTAGCCCATCCCATCCATACCAATGACACTAGCTTCCTAGTCCCTATCTCTTTCTACCCAGCTGGCAGCCAACTTCTCGTTGCAACATTCAATGGAATGTCCGACATATCTGGGAGGAGGGGATGAACAGGATAGGCGCCGAGGGGAGAGGGGGGGGGGGGGGGGGTGGTTATGAGGGGAGGTGCTTGTGGTTGTGTTCTTAAGAGAGGAAGTTTCAATCAGAGAGGACCGTCAGATTAGAAGAGAGCACTTTTGAGTATTTCTTCTTAACTACTCCCTCCGTATCAAAATATAAGATGTTTTGTACTTTTGCTTTCCATCCGTATCTAGACATGTTTTAGTGCAACCTTGCACTAAAACATGTCTAGATACGGATGGAAAGCAAAAGTCCAAAACATCTTATATTTTGATACGGAGGGAGTAGTAGCTTTGCACGTGCACGCACGTCTCTACAAAGACACATCTTATGATTTAGTTAAATGGCACTTTTTAGTTTTTTCATACACATAGTAAGAGTGCCCAATGCACATCATATTTAATTGGGTGATTGCTGCTAATTATTAATTAATCGATTTCAAAAACTTCTTCAAAATCTTCCAAAACAATTTCGCCTGATTTGTATTTGCAAAATTCTTGCATTACCAAGTTTCAAATCATGAAAAACTTTGGTTTACAAAAATGTTGCATCCTGCATCCAACCATATAAGCCTCTCTTCAAGAAAAACCTCAAAATGTTTACATTTTCTTCAATGTCTATCTCTGTCATTTTAAAACTCAATCAAGTTTAGTTTACCAAGTTTGCAATTTGACAAAACCTTAGTTTAGAAAGTTGTAGAGTTTTTAAAATTAGGAAGGCCAGTTTTTAAACCAAGCCAATCGGAGCACCACAGCCCCCACACGACCCTCATCCGGTGCGACAGAAATCAGGTCCCGGGTGAGAGAGCCTGCGGTGGTAGTTTTGCAGTAATTTCTTCAAACGAAATGGGCAATCGTTGATACCCGTTCGGCTGGACTGGAAATTTTCGTCTGTCCTCTGTAGGGTATCGTTGATACCCGTTCGGCTGGACTGGAAATTTTCGTCTGTCCTCTGTAGGGTAAATGCTAAGTGCACCCAGCTCAACAGACCAGGTTAACTCAGCCGTTAGATCTGATATCGAAGGTCCGTGATCCTTCTGTGTACAATTTGCTGTGTGGCTTTAGGGAAATTCAAGTACGCTCTTTTATAAGTAGTATATATATAGACTATTAAATTGGGATCGGTCTGGTACGGGCACGGTGCGTCGCGGTCATTTTGCAATTTAGCCCCTCTGAAAGTAGGAAATCAAACCCGCAGTCCCGCATCAGTCGATCAATTTTGCTTTTTAGTCCAACCCTGAGCACCACACCTCTCACGATCCCCTCGGCCCTCGCTCCTCTGAGCGGCGGCGATCTACGGGAAACAGCCGCCGGACTCCAATTGGAGCGGAAGGCGGCGAGCCGCCGGACTCCTATTGGAGCGGAAGGCGGCGAACAAATCGGCATCGGGCGGCGCTGCCGGTGTTCCCTTCGTCCAGCGTTTTCTCAGGCGAACGGCGGGAAGATTCGGTGGCGAGTGCGCCAGCTTCTGCTGCGGGTGGCCTCAATGCAAGCGGCGAGGTGGCAGGTGGGTGACCTCGTCGGCCGACGGCAGTGTCCAGGCAGACGGACCGCGCGCGGCACCATCTTCGCGAGGGGACTAAGGTGGGAGCAGTTGGCTCGCCTGCCACCACAGCAGTCCCTGTGCTATGCTTCCTGCCGTCCTCACCGGCCACCGCTTCCTGTCGTTCCCCGTCGGCCCCGCTCCCTGATACGTCTCCAACGTATCTATAATTTCTTATGATCCATGCTTGTTTTCATACCATTTGCTACATGTTTTGTTTACATCTTATAGCATTTTTATGCATTTTCTGGAACTAACCTATTAACAAGATGCCACAGTGCCAGTTCCTGTTTTCTGCTGTTTTCCCGTTTCAGAAAAGTACTTAAGGAAATATTCTCGGAATTGGACGGGACAAAAAGCAGCAGTCTTATAATTCAATGGACTATACGGAGCCCGAAGGAGAGGACCTGGAGGGCCGTGGGCCGGCCACACCATAGGGTGGCGCGGGACCCATGCCTGCCGCGCCACCAGGTGGTGTGGGGCCCACGGGAGCCCTCCGACGCCGCCCTTTCGCCTATATATTGCCCCCGACGCATAAAACCTAGAGGACCCCGTCATATTCCAAAGAAACACCCGAGCCGCCGCCGCCATCGCCGACAAGTTTCGGGGGACAGAAGTCTCTGTTCCGGCACCCTGCCGGGACGGGGAAGTGCCCCCGGAGCCATCTCCATCGACTCCGGAAGCCATCTCCATCAACTCCACTACCATCTCCATCGTCGTTGCTGATTCCTATGATGAGGAGGGAGTAGTTCTCCCTCGGGGCTAAGGGCTCTACCGGTAGCTATGTGGTTCATCTCTCTCTCCCATGATGTGATCTATATGTGATCATGAGCTTTGCAATCTAGATGTCGTTGTGCTACTCAAGTGGGCTTTATTTATGTGATCTCCGGAGACTCCTTGTCCCACGTGTGTAAAGGTGACAGTGTGTGCACCGTGTGAGTCTTTTAGGCTATATTTCACAAGATACTTGTTCACTGATTTATTATTTGAGTTGGATGTCTCTATGAAATTGTGGTGTGTTAGTACCTCCTATGAATGCTCATGGTCCAGTGTGGGGTATTCATTAGTACTTGGGAATATATGTTTGAGGCGTGCTTTTGCATTCCTACACAATGAATTAGTGTTCGTTACCCAGCCGGAGAATACTTCGGAGTAGTATATTGAAGTGCTTATATTTATATTCAATTATGATTGCATTGTTGAGAGTGACCACTGGTGAAAGTATGATCCCTAGGCCTTGTTTCTAAGCATTGAAACACCGTTTATAACAAGTTCTGCTACATGTTTGCTTTCTGCCATTTTTATTTCAGATTGCAATTACTACTTATAATCATCCATATTACTTGTATTTCACTATCTCTTCGCCGAACTAGTGCACCTATACATCTGACAAGTGTATTGGGTGTGTTGGGGACACAAGAGACTTTTTGTATTGTGATTGCAGGGTTGCTTGAGAGGGATACCTTTGACCTCTACCTCCCTGAGTTCGATAAACCTTGGGTGATTCACTTAAGGGAAACTTGCTGCTGTTCTACAAACCTCTGCTCTTGGAGGCCCAACACTGTCTACAAGAATAGAAGCGTGTGTAGACATCACTCCCCCTCCTGCTGATCCTCGCTGCGGGTCTCCGCTGCCGTCCTCCTACTGCCGTTCCTCGCCGGTGCCCCAACTCGCTGGCCTGTCCCTGATTCCGCCTCCTGCTCTCACTGCCCGTAGATTTTCTTGCGTGCTAGCTTCCCTCTGCTGCTGGATTGACTTTCTAGCTAGCTTACCATGTTAATAGGTGCGTTATCACATAGTAGGAACATATGAATATTGCTCTCTGATTCCGTGTCTTGCATTAAGGTTCAGATGACAATAGTTTACCTGTTGTACTAATCTTTTGTTATTTAGAACAGTAGGATATTAATCAAATTATTGCAGCAGCGATGCAATGCACCACATCCACCTAAAGGTGATAAGGAGCCTATCCACAGACCCCTAAGAAATTTCTTCGGCGTAAGGACCATGGGTCCATGGCCATATTTCCTTTTAAATAAAACATGTTTATCTAGAAGTATTGAGGATTCCGCTATACAGACTTTCACTCATGCTGCTCATAGTTTGCATTTACTTGAACCAATTCATCTTTGTTTTGCAACCAATAAACCCCAAGTTTAGAATTCATATAATACATATCTGGTTTAAACTTGGAGGGCCTATATGATGTAATAGATAAAATATTGGGTTTGGAAATATGTGTGATAGCCAAGCGAATAGTATTTTTTTTCATGTAATTGGAATTTTCTGATTAGGATTTCATAGTTTGATACCCATAATGTATACAAAAAAGATTGGAAAGTAAGTGGCAACTTTCTTTTAATTTTGAGAGGATTGTTGTATAGTGGAACATATGAGAGAACCGATATTTGGGAGAAATCTAACAATTTCTAAAATGATTATAGAAGCAAATCATACTTTACTTTAGGTATAAGATGTTGAATTTATTTTAGACCCGTTGCAAAGCCCGGGTATTTTGCTAGTTTTGTTAAAATTGCCAACGTTTAATGCACCATGCGGGCCGGTCAGACCCGGATAGGACTTGTGGTAACCATTCAACAAACTATTAGGACTCGAATATTCATTTTCATAGAATTACAATTAATTTGACACCCATCAATAGTTTTAGAACCTCTAATATATGTTACTCTGTAGTCATCTTGACGATTTCTTCCGATTCAAAATGTTACACACTTTGGTGTGTGTTCGAGAAAAATATAAAATCGCTAGTTATACTAGGCGTACAACGACTCCAAACGAGATGAACACGCTGGCAAATCCGATCCGGCACAATCCACAGACAAAGCACATTCCTAAGCCCCACAAACACCTCATCGTCACTCATCTATCATACTCATCATTCGAAGCTCTGCTTCACAGCTAAAGAGCTGCCAGGGGTTCCTTCCTGTCAGCCGCAACAAACTTTCATAACTTTTTTAAAAATAATATTGAAATTCATATTTTTAGGATAATTTATTTTGTACACAACCGAAATAACTGAATTTGTCCTAAATTCTTTGCCAAATCCAAAATCCTTGGCAAGCACAGGTTTCAAGCCACCTCACCACTCTCCAACAAGCAGTAGTCAATATGTCCAAGGTGACACATCCAAGGATGAAGTCTAGAGAGCACAAAGACACCAGGAAGTGGCGAGCCCCTCGACGATACCTGAACAATGAAAATGATTCCCGAGAATAAAATGGTTCTAATAGATTCTTCGAGAACAAAACCGGGTCTAGTGGTTTGGTTGAGGGGCGAAGAGGTGTCGAGGAAGATATAATCACAATTGAATTGACAAGAATCTAGAAAAACATTTGTTCAGATTACTGCACACTACCACCCAATCATCACCATCACCCTTGGATGTAAAGGTACGATTGATAGGATTTGTGTGTTTAGGTTACAATCGGCATCCTGTGCAAGTTACAGTTTACACATTACATGTTTGAGTCGAACTCCTACTCTACGCTAAACTAGGTAGGACTCCTTCGACTTTGTACTAGACTCGAACTATATGCGTCTGATTCGCCCTGGGATGAGTTGAGTTTTGTTCGTTGTTGGAGGCGCCTTCCTTACATTTGCATTGTGTTCGGTGTAGCTTTGATCGTACATGGCTTTGCTGCTTCCATTTTCCCATTGATGGTTACGGTGACGCCAAAAATTCGCGTATATCGAGAGTTGGATTTGTCACCACAAGAGGAAGGTGATGACATAGTTTGGTGTATGATCTGCACACAACACACAGAACAACCTCGCTCCCAAGGTGTCAATCTTCCCGTCTCGTCGAAAACAAAGAGATTAAACATATAGTGTGGAAAGCAATGAAAGTACAATTATAAGTAAAAAGGGACATCGGAGAACAAGTTTGTGAACTTTATTATAGAATGGACCAGGGATCATGGTTTCACTAGTGATATCTCTCCATAGATAATAACGTTGTTGGATGAATAAATTACAGCTAGACAATTGGTAGAACTACGATTAGACAGTTATAACAAGGATGTTCATGACACATATTCATGTAGGCATCACGTCAAACATATATAGACCGCATCCCGGTACCGCATCTATAATTAATACTCCACTTCGAGGCCGCTATCCCGCATGGATCACTAGGAATTAAGTTGAAAATAATGGAGTATCACCTTAAGTATCATACATGATGTAAGCAATATTTATGACACGAAGAAATAAACACCGCTGCTTTACCCTTACTAACAACAACACATCCTTAGCCTTAGTCGTTTTTTTCAACTCGAGTCCAGCGATGAAGGAGGCATGAACCCACTATCTAGCATATACTCCCTCTTGGATATCTAAGCAACCACTTGGCCAGAGTAACCACTTAGATCGGAGAGCATGTAAAAACGTAAATAAAACAATCTCATAATAGATATAACATGCACAAAATGATCATAACATCATAATTCATCATGTCATCCTAGCAAACACAATAACATATCAATTAGATCAGAGGGATCCTATTCATGTTAGGCAGCTCACGAGACCATCGTATTAACGAATAAGAAGGAGAGATAACCATCTAGCTAATGGCATGGATCCATAGTCCAAGATGGGACTACTCACGCTGTCACGCATCATCATTATGGCAACAAGGTTGGTGTAGATGCCTCCGGCGTTGATTCCCCCCTCCGGCAAAGTAATCCACATTAATTTCCGCGATGGTGGTGGCTCGATATCTAAATTGGGAAAAGGGGTCCGTCATGAAGGCTTTCACGACGAGGATGATTTATAGACGGAGGATTGCCAAGAGGCGGTACCCGAGGTGGACCCATGGGTGGGGCTTGCACCCCAGACCTGGCCGCGGGTGGGACCCGTGTGGCCCCCCTCATGGAACGCCTCCTCAAGCCCTTCTGGCTCCTGGGTCCACCTGGAAAGTTCGGCATCGTGTAATTTTTCAGGGTTCTCCGATGACATTTCCTTAAGTGATTTTTTGAAACTCAAAAAATAGCAAAACATAGCAACTAACACTTGGGCACTGGGTTAATTGGTTAGTTTCAGAAAATGTTGCAAAATGATGTAAAATCATGGCATAAGTATGTAATAATGATATGAAAGTAACAATGCACAATAAAAAATTATAGATACGTTAAGGACGTATCACCTGTCTAACGTGGGCCGATTTGAGCCTTCTTAGGTGAGCTGGCTCCCAATCATGTCGCTGATGAACTCGAAATCACGCTGACTCACCTTGGTTCTTGGGTTTGAGTCGACTCCTATTTCTGCCCTTCATTGGACTGTGCGTTCGACACTTTTGGCGGTTGGCATCTTCTAGTCTCCATGTACAGTTTGCCCTCCCATGTCCAATCACTACTTCACGCCCGGCTTCCTCCTGCTTTCGACTTCGACACGAGTGCGTCCATCGAGGTTCAGTCCTTCTACAGAATCTACCTGAACATTTGGCCGTCGACAAAAAAGAGTGACAACAATGGAGTTTTTTTATAAATATTATTTTTTAAACCGTAATTCGAAATATAATATGTGGAATCAAAATATTCCAGAAATATTGCACCGTCAGCGAACGGCCGGCCGAAACTCTCCTTTCGGCCCGCTGACGGCCGAAACACTCATGTCGGCATGTGGCTGGCCGACGTGCATGCGTTCTGGATAGGCCGCAGTGCGGGCCCAGCCCTTTCAGCCGGCTGAAGGCCAAATCGTTGCTTTCGGCGCACTGGCGGCCGAAACAGGCCTAGACGCCAATGCCTTCTTCTTCCTCCTCTCTTCTCCTTCCTGTCTGTTTTCCTTTCCTCTCTCTCTCGTTCGAAAAAAGCTCCGATGAACTCTCGATTGATCTCTAAAAATAGTCAGGAAAGTACACATTTTATTCCACAAATCAAAACTAGAGGCCAAGAGCATCCCGGATCTGTTCATGGGATAGTTTTTGGAGTAGTTTTAGGTTCGGTGGTGGAGCAATGGTGGGCAACAATGGAGGGATGTGGTGGTGTTGGTGGAGTAGCAGGAGCGGTGCAGCGGTGGTGGTGATGCTACGTTGAAGTTTGACTGCAGGAACGACTGATTTTGCACGCATCAAGGGTAAACCCTAATCTTGTAGCTATTTTAAGTTCGGTGTATAATTTTTTTTAGATAAGTTGTGAGATTAGATTTATTTTAGGTGGTATATATATTAAGATATTTTAGGTGGATGTCATTTTCTAGGTGGAGGTCCTGTTAAGATTTATTAGTTATATAGTATTTGATTATGCAATATATTTGTTTAGGTGAGGAGAAATGTTCGAAGTGGTCAGTATTGTGGTTTGCTATGGTTATGATACTGTCCGGACAAATGAGTATGGTGTTGAACTTAGTGAATTCGAAAATGTGGAGATTCCGTTGACCGAGCCCGGTAAAGCGAGAATTAGCGCGGTTCAACACTATTTGACAATGAATTTTGGATTTGATCCTAGTTTGTGGACGGTTAGCATTCAGTCGTTATGGTCGAAATCTCGTACAAATATTTGTTGGGAGTTGATACCGCTAGATCGGACACAGGCGTGGGTGAATTGGCTAGCATCATGCAAACGCCGAGGTACGAAACCTATCGTCCTCGTGTTGTTTGTGCTGAAGCAGAACAATATGGCACAAGGTGGCGTTGGTTATGAAACTGGACAAAATAGTCAGGAAACTGGGTCAGAACCTGTTGATCTGTCTGAATTTATGTCTCAAAGTGCAGAGAGTGGTCAGTCGGTAGGAGCTCCCGAAAGCAGTGAGGGTCCTGAAAGTGGCGAGGCTGACGGGGATGAGCATTGGGATGAGGATGAGGAGGCGGGCGTAGGAAGTATGCAGCAAGAGATGGAGAACGAAGACGAGGATGGGTTGATGGTAGATCTTAATTCTGACGAAGAAGATAATGCAGAAGATGACAAAGATAATGATGAGGATGTGCCTATTCCTAATTCCTGAAATGAGGACATGTCGACCGTCATGACTGTGAATACTGGGCAGGAATCGGCATGGGAGTATCACATGAATAATATTGAAATAGGTGCTCAGTATACCTCGAAGCAGCAGCTAAGGGACGCCGTGACACGGTGGGCATTGTCCACACAAAAGATTTACCGAACTGATGTGTCAAGTCCGAAATTTCTGACACTGAGTTGTGTTGAAATTGGCTATCCTGGAAGGGTGCATGGATACGTTCCGAAGTATGACGTGAATTGGGTCGTCTCGGACGTCGTGGCTCACACATGTATCAGAGAGAACATGTTGAATAAACATCCAAACCTAACTTCCACTCTCATTGCGCATCTCTTATTCAGTGAGATTGTGAAGACGAAAGATTTTCCAGCCAAAAATATCCAGAACACAGTAAAGGCTAGATGGTCCTACGATATTTCATACGGGAAGGCTTGGAGAGCTAAGCAGACGACTTTAGAGGAGAGGTTTGGGACCTTTTTGGACTCGTATGACAATGTCGTCCGTCTTCTCCGCACATTGCAGCATAGAAATCCTGGCACTTATGTGGACGTCCAACACCGCTATATGGATACGTCTCCTGGATATAAGGTTTTGCATAGGGTATTTTTCGCATTCTCTATTTGCATCCAAGCTTTCAACTATTGTCGTCCGGTGCTGTGTGTGGATGGAACGTTTCTCATAGGAAAATACAAGGGGCAGATCCTTACCGCAATAGGTGTGGACGAGAACAATCAGATCATCCCAATTGCTATGGCCTTTGTTGAGGGTGAGAACTATGAGAGTTGGTTATGGTTCTTCAGGCAAATAAAAATAGCTATTGTGCAGGATCGGCCCAATGTTTGCATTCTTCATGACAGACATCCTGGTATGTTAAAGGCTATTAAGGCACTTCAACACCCTTCCATTGACGAAGCAACGCCATGGACTGATTTGCAGAGCCGCTGGTGTATGCGCCACCTTGGCGCTAATTTTTACTCACAGTTTAAGAGTAAGCGTCTGATGAACCTATTTAAAAGACTTTGCAATCAGAACCAGCAGAGGAAGTATCAATTTATATGGGATAGGCTGAAAGAATTCACGAGGAAGCAAGTGAGGGAGAGGAAAGCCGCGCGGGCACAAGCTATAGCTACACATGTGGCTGCAATGATGGGAGAAGATGAAGAACCCGTAGGCCTTGGGATTACAGACCGGACGTTGATGCTCAGAGGCCTTGGGATTACAGACTCATTGATCCAAATGTGGTCGACTTGCCTACAGTTGGCAGCGTGTGGACACGTAGAGAGGTAAATTTTGCACCGCCGTGCTTAGTTTACTTATGCATCATTTCTTATTTCATCAAACTAATTAGTTTAAATTGCAGAGACGGTACACGCAAGATCAAGTGAGGAATTGCTACCCATCATTCACTATGTAGTTTGATCAGTTGCGCGAGGACCAGGTGATATGGGAGCCATATGATAACCAGAGGATCGTTGCGAGATACCCCTTCGGCATATCTCAGTTATGCAGGAGAGATCAGCTATACTGGTTGACTCAGGCTCATATTATTTTTGATGTCATGGTCGAGGAGATGTCCCAGCAGAGGGTGATGAGACAGTTTGGACGACGACAATTACCGGACCCTCCCGTCAGACTGCCACGCCTACGACCGGAAATCCACCGGTAAGTTAATTTTCAGTCTATTAGTTTTATTCTGTATATAATTATTTCTAATATGAATAAAACTGTTCCAGACTTGGCTGCCAAGGAGGCGAAAGACCTTTGGTCATCTGGCTTCAGACCCTACAGCCGTTCATAAACGAATGGGCGACTGCGACGACTACACTATGGCAGGCTGATGACCCCTTTCAACAGGATGATTTTGACGCATATCTACGGAGGTATAGACAGTCTACACGTCTCCGCTTGACGCAGACGACTCAGCCTTCTCAGATGCAGCCCCCTTCTATTACGGACATGTACCCATTGAAGGCTATTGCGGGTTTTAGAAACTACGCGGTTAGTACTCTATTATTCGTTACGTATGTACGGTTCTTTGATTGATCGTACATCTTCTTTTCCAATTACAGTCTGAGTTGGTAGCCGACATTCAGAGGGATGTAGCTGGGTTCACGCCGCAGCCACAACATGCATCTTGGTTCAGGCGTCTCGAGTATAAGCTGCGAGGTGTGTACAATGTTCTTACTTGTAGCCGCTATACAGACGTTGTGCCCTGTCATGGAGCTCCGCGTCCACGTCTCACACGACAGGAGACTGCTCGTCCACCACATACTAGACAGCGTACACCACTACAGACTCCCCGTCCACCACCTACTGGACAGCCTGGTAGTTCGTCGCAGCAGCCTACTGCACATACTTTTCAGCCTGGTAGTTCGTCGCAGCACCCGTCTCCACCTCACGTTCAGCCGACGCCACCAGATCCTTCCCAGCCTGGTAGTTCGTCCTGGCAGGCACCCCAGTCGCAGTACGGCATGTCCCAGATGGGGATATCACCTCAGTTTCCGTACGGGATTCCACCTCAGTTCCAGTTGGGGATGCCTCCTCAGTACCAGATGGGGATGCCTCCTCAGTACCAGATGGGGATGCTACCTCCAGGTCATCCTGTACACGTAGGCTGGAACACTTCTTCGGCGCCGTTGACCAGTCTTATGGGACTAGGTACGTTGTTGTTATTATTCGCGCATATTTTTTTATTATTATAGTATGCACTTATCTAGTAATAAAAAAACTTTTGTAGGTTGGCCTGCTGATTCACCATACACAGAGATGGAGGATGATCTGTTGTTTTATACGCCACCACCCGTCACACAGGAGACTGAAAGGATCGTATGGGAACCTAGAGGGGGGGGGGGTGAATAGGTGCTACATCAATTTTTAATTCTTTTTCGATTTTAGGCTTAACAAAAAGGTAAATTGTCTAGATATGCAACTACGGTGAATTTACCTATATGAGAAGCAAACTAAAACAACTAGGCAATTAACGAAACAAGTAAAGACAAATAAGGGAAAGAGATAACCGAAAGCGGAAGCACGCGGAGACAAGGATGTATTCCCGAGTTCCTCCTTGTTAAGGGAGTACGTCTCATTGGAGGGGTGTGAGCTCACCACAATAGGCCTACTCAAGATGCCACAAAGGCCTCACCCTATTCTCCGATGAACCGCACCCGAGGGTTTGGTTCACCTTCCACTATCTGTCGTGGTATTGTCGAATCTAGCCGCGGCAGGGGTGCCATCGAGCTAGGTAGAGAGAGGGGTTTTGGAGACGTGGGGTGCTTCGGCAACGAGGTGACAAAGGGTTTACCCAGCTTCGGATCTCGCAACGGTGGCGAAACCCTACGTGCTGCTATAATTCACTATAAGGCTAAATCGCCGAGTTACAGTGGATCAGGGTTGAGAGCGTGCCCTAAGGCGTCCCATAGGCCGGCTTATAAAGGCGTCCGGACCTAGGGCTTACAGGAGGAAACCTAACCGACTAAGAACAGAGTCCTACTCTAATCCGGCTTGGCCCTGCCTTGTGGGCTAAGTCTTCCGCAATGCAGGCCGGCTTCTGGAACCTTCCCTTAGCCGGATGGGCCTCCTGCGCTTCAGCATACTGGGCCGCCCGGTTAAGTCGGATTCGGCTTACCACCACTTTGGGCCATCCTGGTCTGCTGGCTTTTAGTCCTCTCTGTGAGGATACCTGTTCGGCATAACCCCAACAGTAGCCCCCAGAAAGCTTCAAGTACTTCAGCGGTTGGCTTCAATCTTCCGGCAATGTGTTATCCGAGTAATTCTTCATCCGTCTTCAGTCTTGGAGCATTTCCAGAAACCTGAAATCATGTCGAACAACTTTGTCGATTTTAACGGTGCCGGCTTCATATGCCGAAAATCACTTGAGCATGTAGCAACACGCGTCCGTCGATTTGACAGTTATGTCAGACCCGGCAGTGTGAGTGGAGGAGCATCTTTTGAATGCAGGGGCTAGTTTCCGTTTTTCCCGCGCTGGAACCGAGGCGTCGGAGGAAAGGAACCGTCTCCAACGGCTTGATCCGTGACACGTGGCGAGAAACCCGGCTGCTGACCGTTGCACATATCTCGGCGCAACACTATAAATGGCAACCGCATCGTCTCCTCCGCTATCTCCTCACCATTCGCAGCCCTAGCTCCAACTTCTCCAGATCTCATCTTCCTCCTGAGCGCCATCTCCATCTCTTCGATTCTCATGGCTTCAAGCACTCCAAGCTCCCTAGTGATCGACGCTGCCGCAGCCCGTCCGGCTCCGCCGATGGGAGGAGCTACATCCACGGCTGCCGCCGCCGTCACCGAGCCATCCGCCGCAACTCCTGCATCCTCACCAACTCCGGTGAGTTCATCCGCCGCCTCGAGCCGTGATACAATGGCTTTGGCAAAAGCCGCAGCCGAAGCCGCTGCCACGGTGGCTTCAGCTGCCACAATTACTGACACCGCCATCGAAGACGCAAGCGTTGGCAAGGAGGAGGAAGAGGAGGAAGCCGGCAATGGCAAGGACGCGGCCAACAACCCGTCCCACAACTGGGCATGCTCGGTTGTGGACGAAGTCGAGCTGAAGGGAATGGAAGCCGACGGAGCCATTCTTCCAACCTCTGAGTCGGATCCGACTTGGCGATCCGCCTTCGGCGACCCCTATCCGACTCCCATCAGAGACGAACGGGTACTTCTTTCTTCCCATGTAATTAGGGGATTCTCCTTGCCGCCGTCGGCTTTTCTAGTAGAACTGTTAGATCACTACGGCCTCCAGCTCCACAACATCACTCCGAACAGCCTGCTGTCCATCTCTGGCTTTGTAGCGCTGTTCAAAGGATACTTAGGCATAAAACCTAGGTTAGACTTCTTCGAACGTTGCTTCTTAGTCAAGAGGCAAAGCGTCAACAAGGAGCTGTTGGTGGCCGTCACAATCAGCTTCAACTGCCATCGGGATATCGACTGGTACCCTCAAGTGCCTATCGTCGATTCGGCAAAGGGATGGGTGTCGACCTTCTTCTACTGCAAGGATGTGGCGTCCCCAAACCGGCTGCAGGGGCTTGCCCTTTTCATAGACGAAGCCGGCACGCCACTCCCTTCTTAGAAGAAGAAGTCGTCCAGCGGAATGCCGGTAGAACATGCCGCCATTCAAGCTCGGATCGCGCAGTTGACATCCGGCTCTCCTCCCTTGACTGGGAAGGACACCATCATATGCTGGATGAAGAGATGGATCTAGCCCCTCCAACATCGTGCTCGCCTTCTATGCGAGTACACGGATAACTCTGATCCCATGCAGATCAACGAGAAAGACTTGGAGCAGAGCCTGTTTGAGGCTCGCTTCAACAAACTCATCAAATCCCGGCCTGGAGAAGGCCGACAATATGAAGAATCATTGCCGATGTTTACGGCGTCCAACCCTCCCCCAAAGGTACTTTGACTAACCAAAGTTCAATTCTTTGAGAGATTCGGGTTTGCTTTTGTCGGACTAACATGTAATATGCCAGATTTCTGGAATCACCGACACCCGCCCTGCTGGGAAGCCGTCGTCCAGCAAGGCGTCCTCGCGGCCCATCTCCTTTTCCTCGGCTACCGCAGAAAGCCGAAAGAGGAAGGGCCAGTCGACCACGAGCGGCGCTAAGTCGACTGAAGACGACGATGCTCTTGCTGGGCTCAACATTCCCAGCAAGAAGTAAGTCAACTGACAACATCTCCTCCTTTCTTTGCTGCAATGCCGGATTTGCTAAATTTTGCTTTTCACCTTTGCAGAATAAAGAAGGGCGCTCCGTTAAAAATAAAGACGGTCGCCACGAGGAAGAAAGCCTCTCCTGCCATCCCTCCATCAACTCCATCAGTTCCAGAGCCGAACCCAACAGAGGAGAACACACGCACGATAGTGCCAGCTCCGCCTGTTGGGAGAGCCGGGGTTATTCCCCCCACACAGTGGACGGAGATGACGGGGAAAGTGACTGAAACATCCTCTCCAAGGGCTGAAGCTCCGGCTAATGATGCCCCAACCTTTCCCCCCATCAAAGCCGAAGCCTTCGACGAGGAGGGGCGCATCAAGCCGGAATTCATGAGCCGGTTCATGAAGGCACCTCGGCTTCCCCGGAAGAAGGGAACAACCGTCCGGGACGACGAGCCGGATCACACCAAGGCCTATGACACCTTTGATGTCATAGAGATTCTTGAAGATCAGCAAAACTACTTTGCTGATAGCTTTGAGGCCGGCATGACGCTTCTCCGCGAGCACTACCAGGTAAAATACCTTACCAGTAGCCCCCGAGCACTATGCCGGGTTAAGTTATTAAAACTAGCCGTCATAGTGATCCGAGTTAATGCGCATGCATACACTTAGCCTCCTAGTCATGAAATGTCGTCATGCAGCCACCTTAACTTGTAAATATAGCTTTAGGCTTTTAGCAATTCCTTACGCAGATCCACCGAAAAATTGGCGCTGAAACCCTCAATTCTTTGGGTGTACGAAATCAGGAGATGCGCCGGATTAAGACTGAACTGGCCACCAAAGACGCGATCATCGAAGGACTAGAGGCAGACCGGGTTCAATACCAAGGTAACAATGCCGAATCCTTAGCTTTGAGCTCCAGGCTTGTTTTTATGTTGCTAACATTTTCTTGTTGTGTTTGCAGATGCCATCATCAAAGCCAAGGAAATTACCGAAAACGCCGGCATTGTCGACCGGCTCCGCGACGAAAACATTGAGCTGAATAAGCTTAACCAATCAATGGTGGCGGAGCTGGAAACAGTCAAGAAGAATCTTGCCAGAGCCAGACAACTTCTGGAATCAGAGAGGCAGAGCCACAAGGATGCCCTCACTGAGGTCCAGGACCGGCTTAACAGGCGCCTCGATGAATCGCTGGCCATCGATAACCAGCTTCTGAGTAAGTATCGAAAAAACTTAAACTCATCACTCTGTCTTAGCCAAAATATAAATGAACTTCGCCTTTTTGCAGCTCCGGCGGGTTACGGCCATGAGCTAACGGCGGAAAACCGGCTTGACCGGATTCTGGAAGTAGGGGAGCTTATCCCGAAGATTATTTCTTCGGGAAAAGAGCTTGCTGAGAAGTTCTTTCCCGGCAACCCCGAGCCCCCGACGAACCTTGCCAGCTTAGAAGCTGAACTGGCCGAAGCGGCTTCATTCTTCGATGAACGGCTTCGTTCCAGTGCTCGTGGAGGTGCCAAGACGGCCTTGGGCTTGATGATGGCACATTACCCGGAGGCGGAAGCCTGGCGGGTGGCATCCGGCTTCCCTCTGGAAAAGGAGGACGGCACAACGCTGGACGACCAGGACCGCAAGAAAATCCTTCACTCCGTCTCCGACTATGCCAGCAAGATTGCCAACATGGTTTCCTTGACCACCATCTTCAAGGAAATGCCATGCCCGCCGACTCCTGTCCAATCAGATGATGACAATGAGGCAGCGGAGAAATCATCATGAGCCGAATTTGCTCGCTGAGCCGGCCATCCTGAAAATGTAATGGAAACATGTAAAGCCGTCTAAACAATGTAAATGTCTAGAAATAACTTAGCCTTTTGCTGTATGTTAATCAGCTTTATATTTGCAAACTTGCAATTTTATGCCTCAGTTCAATCTGGCCTTGACACCTTAGCCTTTAAGCGCCGGCAAACCTATTGCGAAGCTAACTCGCTGAGCAACAGGGTACGCAATGACCAATCTGTTTAGACTCAGAACAAGTGCCGCCTTTCGGTGCCGAAACGCTTTGAAGCAACCCGGCGCAAAAAGCTAGCAGACAAACATTAATTTGGCAAAACGTTGATTTTTCATCACCTTAAGGCGGATTCAATCATGAAAGAGTTTACCAACGAGAGCAACACAGGCAATTTCGGGTAAACAGATAGCAACAAAGAGATCATGGGGAAACGAAGGATGGTACAGATTCTCGAATTCGACATGAGAGAAACCAATTTTTATTTCATGATCACATTGACATGGTTACAATAGAATTTGCTAAGTGTAAAAAGGACGTAGCTGAGCAATATTCCACGGACGTTTCGTCTCATCTAAGTCGTAATCTACATGCCTTTTCCTCTTGCGACCTTTCTTCCTGAGATCTTTCTTTGAATCCCTTAAGTCGAGGAGATAATATGACCCGTTTTTCAGAACTTTGCTGATAACGAAAGGCCCTTCCCATGGCGGGAATAATTTGTGCTGCCGACTTTGCACAAGTCGAAGCACTAAGTCGCCTTCTCGAAAAGATCGATTCCGCACTCTACGGCTCTGGTAGCGACGTAGATCTTGTTGATAGATGGCGGACCTTTGGAGAGCTAGCTCTCTTTCTTCTTCGAGGATATCTAAGCCGTCTTGACGTGCTTCTTCTGCGTCTTTCTCAACGTAGGCTGCGACTCGAGGCGAATCGTGGATCATGTCGGATGGGAGCACCGCTTCTGCACCATAGACTAGGAAGAAAGGGGTGAAGCCGGTTGATCTATTTGTGGTAGTACGAATACTCCATAAGACCGCCGGCAATTCCTCAACCCAGGCGTCGGCTGCTCGATGCAAAGGAGTTTCAAGCCTCGGCTTAATACCTTGCAGAATAATGCCGTTGGTGCGCTCTACCTGTCAATTGGATTGTGGGTGTGCCACCGATGCCACGTCGAGTCGGATCTTTGATCGGCTGCAAAACTACGATAGCTCACCGATGGCAAAGTTTGTGCTGTTGTCAGTGATAATGCTATGCGGTATGCCGAATCGAGTTGTAATCTCGACGATGAACTTTGTAGCTGTGGCTCCGTCGAGTTTCTTGATGGGCTTTGCCTCCACCCACTTCATGAATTTGTCGACCGCCACCAGCAGGTGAGTTAAGCCTCCTCTTGCCGTCTTAAAAGGTCCCACCATATCGAGCCCCCAGACCGCAAACGGCCAAGTAATAGGGATCGTTCGGAGCTCCTGAGCCGGCAAGTGAACCTGCTTTGCGTAGCGCTGACACCCTTCACAAGTCTTGACGATGTTGATAGCATCCTCCTTAGCCGTCAGCCAGAAGAATCCGTGCCGAAACGCCTTGGCGACTAACGCCTTTGCCGCCACGTGATGCCCACATTCGCCGGAGTGGATTTCTTCCAAGATTTGTCGTCCTTCTTCTGGAGAGACGCATCTTTGGAAGATGCCGGATGTGCTCCGTTTGTAGAGTTGTCCGTCAATAATCATGTACGCCTTTGCTCGACGCTCAATTTGACGGCTTAGCACCTCGTCGTCCTTGGGCAGCTTCTTACTAATCAAGAAATCAATGTAGGGCGTAGTCCAATCTGGGGTTACCAAACACACCTGAACTGATTCTGCCGTCAAAGGGTAATCTTTGTCGCCACCTTTGATGGACGGCTTGTGTATATGATGGAGAAATACGTCTGGCGGCACTGCTTTTTTCTTGGAACCTATTCTGGCCAAGGCATCTGCAGCTTCATTGTCATCTCGGGAGATATGTCGAACCTCTAAGCCGGCAAAACATCGGCCGAATTCATCGACCGTTCTCCTGTATTCCGCCATTGTGGGGCTTTTCGTGTCCCAGCATCCATCAAGTTGCTGCGCAACCAGATCCGAGTCGCCATAGCAGAGGATGCGCTGTACTCCCAACTCTTTAGCCATGTGAAGACCATGGAGAAGAGCCTCATATTCTGCTACATTGTTGGTGGCGTTGAGGTGGATTCAGAGGACATAACTGAGCTTATCACCCTTTGGCGATTTTAGTACTACTCCAGCCCCTGAGCCTTCCTTCATCTTTGAGCCATTGAAGTGCATTACCCAGTACTGAGAATCCGGCAAAGGTGTGCTTTCCATCGCCTCTGTCCAATCTGCTACAAAGTCGGCTAAAACCTGAGATTTGATGGCGGTCCTCGGCTTGTACTGGATGTCGAAAGCTGCTAACTCGATGCCCCATTTGGCGACTCGACCCGTTGCATCGGCATTGTTGATGATTTCCCTTAGTGGAGCCTTGCTGACCACCGTGATTGTGTGATCCTGGAAGTAATGCCGTAGCTTTCTGGAGGCAAAGAATACACCATAGGTTAACTTCTGGTAGTGAGGGTAGCGTTGCTTTGAATCTGAGAACACCTCGCTTATGAAATAAACGGGGCGCTGATCCGGCCATTGCTTCCCTT
Source organism: Puccinellia tenuiflora (assembly GCA_012064385.1). Classification (NCBI taxonomy): domain Eukaryota; kingdom Viridiplantae; phylum Streptophyta; class Magnoliopsida; order Poales; family Poaceae; genus Puccinellia; species Puccinellia tenuiflora. The sequence goes on from QRDG01000527.1 coordinate 1,540,920, forward strand.
CCTCCAGGCGTTCCACTACAATGACGGCACTTATGACGAAATTCGTGGCCGACAAGTAGAGGAGCAGCGGCTCTTTTTCCCTTGGAGCTGCTAAGATTGGAGCATGCGTTAACGTATTTCAGCCAAAGCTGCCTCTGCTTCCTCTGTCCAAACGAAATTGTCCGACTTTTTGAGGAGCTTGTATAATGGCAATGCTTTGTCGCCAAGCCGGCTAACGAATCGGCTTACAGCCGCGACGGAACCCGTAAGCCGTTGAATGTCTTTTAGACATGATGGCCTTTCGATGTTCTGGATTGCCTTTATCTTTTCCGGGTTAACTTCAATTCCTCTTTGGGAAACAATGAAGCCTAGAAGCTTGCCTGCGGGTACTCCAAAGACGCATTTTGCCGGATTAAGCTTCATCTGGTACTCCCTTAGATTTGCAAAGGTTTCCGACAGATCAGCGATAAGATCGCTGCGCTTCTTCGACATGACCGCTATGTCGTCAATGTAGACGTGAACATTGCGGCCAATTTGCTTGTCCAAACATCGCTGCATACACCTTGGTAAGTAGCACCAGCGTTCTTTAAGCCGAAAGGCATTGTGACATAGCAGTAATTGCCATATGGCGTGGTGAAGGACGTCTTGATTTGATCTGACTCCTTCATCTTAATCTGATGGTAACCCGAATAAGCGTC
>QRDG01000527.1:1555052-1658666 GCA_012064385.1 Puccinellia tenuiflora
GAACACCAGATTTCCACTTCTTCTTGGATACCAAAGTCCACTCACTATCCAAATCAGCACAATATGCAGCATATTCCTTACGCCAATTCGGACCACCCGAGCTCCAAAGATGAAAGAAACATTTAAACTGAAAGCATTCAAACCATTTCTGCTGCATAATATAAAAACCCACTTGTTTGCAGGAAACAACAAAGGAGAAAACCCGGTCGTGCAATAGATGAACACGTAATGAACCACAGAAACCACCAACTGCTGCTTCCAAGGCTAAAGAGACCGAATCCTCATCCAGCTTGAAAGATGCCCGAGCGAAGGAAACCACCATAAGAAATCCATCCGAAGGAAACCACCATAAGCGAATTATCTCGCTTATATTTGTTGAGTATTCTTAGCTACTGTCTGTTTTCTAGTAAGCTCTCGCTTTTAGCATGTTATCTTGTTTAGAGCTGCTAGTTCTTTATGTTAAGCTCTCTTTTGTTTCACTCTTATTTGTTAGAGAGTTGTTTTAGTTGCTTGGTTGATGTGTTAGATTGGAAAATGCTATGCTTGTGATAATGGTATGAAATAGAGAAAAGCTGCATAGTCTTGTAGACCATTGTGTAAATAACTTGCTCCTCTTCAATTGTTTTGAGGTATAAAATAACTAATGGTTAAAAATTTGTTGGCTAATGTTGTTAAGAGATGATTAGTGAAGATGTGTTAGTAGAGCGTGGAGCCGTACTTTTCTGAACTAAAAACAACTTAAGTCAATAGTGCTTAGTGTCGTGATTTCCTCTTAGTTGAAAAGAAGTTTCTATTGGTATAGTTACTGCAACGGTCGGGGAAGCCAACGGGGCACTTGTGTCGCCGCCACGATCCCTCTCGGGGTGTCTCTAACCATTTGTAAAACTTTGATACTATTAGTTGTTTGCAATATACGACATGCTATGTGAGTTTTTGGTTTTTGGCACTTCCACCTCCATATTTTGCTAGCCTCTTCGGTACTTTGCATTGCCCTTTTTCACATTGAGATTGGTGCATACTTCGCAAGTACATCCAACCCCGTGGGAGATCTTCATCTTGTTCTCCTACACATAAGCCAACTATCTTCCTCAAAACAGCCACCATATCTACCTATCACAGCATTTCCATAGCTGTTCCGAGATACATTGCCATGCAACATCCATCATTTACATTACATGACTTTATGTCATTTTTACTTCATTACCATATAGTATTGCTTGACCATTTGAGTTAGTGTGATGCGTGGTTTTCCACATGTGTTACATCTTTTCCACACTACGCTCGGTCTTGCATATCCACCATACACCATGTATTAGTCTTTGAGTTTGAGTACACCAAAAAGTGTGATGATCATCTTGTAAAATAGAGTGTTGCCTCTACCTGTGAGCATATTGAAAAGAGTCCAAAGTGGCCAATCAAAAGAGTCCAAAATAGACCAATGAGAGAAAATATAAAAAGCCACAAAGGCCTCAAAAAGCAAAAGCAAAAAAGAGAAAAAGAAAAAAAAGAACATAAAATGAGAGAGGGGGCAACACTACTATCCTTTTATTCCACACTTGTGCTAGTAGCACCTACATCATTGTAGTGAGTTTTCATGCTTCATTAGTATAACTATGTGGGGACCAAACGTTATAGAACTTGGCTTGTATATTCCAACGATGAGCCTCCTCAAGTGAGCTCTAGGTCTTCATGAGCAAGCAAGTTGGATGCACCCCCACTAGTTCCATTGGAGAGCTTCCAATCATATAGCTCTATGTGCATCCGTTGCATGGCAATCACTACTCCTCATTCAGTGTCTACTACGGGACTTCCTCTTGTCTTGTGGTTACCTCTTCCACTGTTTGAGCCTTTCTTTTTGGCCTTCCAAACCCCCATTATTATTCTCTTTGCCATAACCTCATGGTGCCAAGCCTTCTTCTTGCTTGTATTAGTTGAGTGGACTACATAACAGTTGATAAGTTAAGTGGATGGATTAAGGACACTTGACTTGAGCTTGGCTATTTCTATTATTAACTGAATTTGATGCTTTGAAGATTGATTGACATTTTACATTGGAGACACAATTTACTATTCTTCTTTCTAAACCTTATGTATGGTTCCTAGTCTCCAACACGCTGATTCATGAAAAGTTCTAGCTTCTTTTAGCTAGCATTTGTTAATCATTGTTTGCTTAATGTCAACTATAGACAATTGTTTTGGATCACCTTATTCACATCATGTGTTTTGCATTACTATGTTGATCTAGATTGTGAGTTTGCATGTCTCCTAAAAAATTATTTGTTATCGTTCTGCCTACTCGAGGACGAGTAGAACTAAGCTTGGGGATGCTGATACGTCTCCGACGTATCTATAATTTCTTATGATCCATGCTTGTTTTCATACCTTTTGCTACATGTTTTGTTTACATCTTATAGCATTTTTATGCATTTTTGGAACTAACATATTAACAAGATGCCCCAGTGCCAGTTCCTGTTTTCTGCTGTTTTTTCCGTTTCAGAAAAGTACTTAAGGAAATATTTTCGGAATCGGACGGGACAAAAACCCAGGATCTTATATTGTCGTCACGCACACGGAGTCCAAAGGGGAGCCGAAGACGCACCAGAGGGCGACCACACCCTAGGGTGGCGCGGCCCACCTGTCTGCCGCGCCACCAGGTGGTGTGGCCCCCTCGGGCCTCCACCGACGCCGCCCTTTTGCCTATATAATCCCCCCGACGAGAAAACCCTACGTACCCGATCAAAATTCTAGAAAACATCCGTCGCCGCCGCCGTCGTCAACCCTAGTTCGGGAGGGTTCTGAAGCTCTCCCCGGCACCCTGCCGGAGAGGGGAATCATCGCCGGAGGGCTCTACACCACCATGCCCACCTCCGGACAGATGTGTGAGTAGTTCATCCTTGGACTACGGGTCCATGCAGTAGCTAGATGGTAGTCTTCTCCTCTTGTGCTATCATGTTTAGATCTTGTGAGCTGCCTATCATGATCAAGATCATCTTATTATAATGCTACATGTTGTGTTTGCTGGGATCCGATGAATAGAGAAGTACCTTGTGATGTTGATTATTGATATTATCATGTCTATGTTATTTGTGATCTTGCATGCTTTCCGATACTTGTAATTGCCTTGATCAAGTAGTTGCTTGTATCTCCAAGAGGGAGTATTTATGCTAGAAAGTGGGTTCGGTCCCTGTGTGCCTTGGCTTGAGTGACAGAAACATATAAGGACGGGGGAGTGCCGTTGCTACTAGGGAGTAAACTTTATGCACAGTTCTTCATGCAATTGTCTGTTGCTTGCAACTTAATACTGGAGAGATTTTACGGTATGTTATCTCAAAGGTGGACTATTAAGGCATAGGTGTATGCTTGGAACAGCTATCTATGTATTTTGTCGTAATGCCCAAAGCATCTCATATAGACATCATCATCCTCTATATTATGCAATGTTCATGCATTGTCATGCATTCTCTATTCTGTCAATTGCCCAGCTGTAATTTGTTACCCAGCATGTGTAGTATTTTATTTATGGAGAAGACACCACTAGTGAACTGTGGACCCCGGTCTATTCTTTTAGATCTGCAATTAAATCAACTGCTCTACTGCTTTCATTTACTGCAAACAAGCTTCCTTCCACACATATATTTAATCCTTTGTATTCAGCAAGGCCGGTGAGATTACAACCTCACTGCTTCGTTGGGGCAAAGTAGTTTGATTGTGTTCTGCAGGTTCCACTGTCTCCCCTACAACAGCTCTTTTTCTGGCGCCATTGCAGTTGTGGACAACCTTCTGAAGCATTTCTCACTCCTACTGGTTCGATAACCTTGGTTTCTAACTGAGGGAAAACTTGCTGCTGTGCTCCTCAAACCTTCCTCTTGGGGTGCCCAACGAAGCGTGATTGATTAACACCTCTCGCGCTATCAGCGCTCGCCCTCAACATCACCAGGGTCATCTCGTCTGATCTTATACCGCAATGCAGTGCATACTGGGCATGCATCCAAATTCTCGTACTCCTCACCGTGGTAGAGGATGCAGTCATTAGGGCATGCATGTATCTTCTGCACGTCTAATCCTAGAGGGCAGACAACCTTCTTTGCTTCGTACGTACTGGCGGGCAATTCGTTACCCTTTGGAAGGTCCTTCTTCATTATTTTCAACAACTTTTCAAATCCCTTGTCAGTCACACCGTTCTCTGCCTTCCATTGCAGCAATTCCAGTGTCCTACCCAGCTTTTCCAGGCCATCTTCGCAATTTGGGTACAACGGTTTGTTGTGATCCTCTAACATGCGTGCGAATTTCGTCCTCTCATTATCAGTTCCGCAGTCTCTCCGTGCATCAGCAATGGCACGACCAAGATCATCAGCCGGCTCATCTGATGCCTCTTGATCTTCAGCTTCCCCCGCTGCAGTATCAACGTATTCAGGGTATATAGGATAGTTGTCACCATCCTCTTCTTCTTCATTTTCTTCCATCATAACCCCTGTTTCTTCGCGCTTGGTCCAACAATTATAGTTGGGCATGAAAGCGTACCGAAGCAGGTGGGTGTGTGATACGTCTCAAACGTATCTATAATTTTTGAGTGATCCATGCTAGTTTTGTGATATTGTCACATGTTTTTACTGTCATTTATATCATTTTTATGCATTTTGTCGGACTAACCTATTGACAAGATGCCCAGTGCCAGTTCCCTGTTTTTGTTGTTTTTGTATTTCAGAAAAATTACTTCTTGAAATATTCTCGGAATTGGACGAAAATTTACGGAGATTTTTTATGCGAAATAAGACACCCGAAGACCAAAGAGAAGCCTGAGGGGCCACCCACAGGGCGCAGGCGGCCACCTGCCGCGGCCCCCCTAGGACCCGTGGGTGGGGCCCGCCCCTGCTCCTGGGGCACCCCTCGGCCCCCTCCGACGCCTATAAAATCCCTAAAAACCTAAAAATGCGAGGGCGGCCATTATTTTCCAGAAACTCGACCCCGACATGCCGACACCGAAAACCCTAGTTCGGGGTCCAATCTGAAGCTGATCCCGGCACTCTGCCTGGGGGGGAGATTGATCCCGGAGGGCTCTTCATCGTCATGCCTTCCTCCGGGATTATTTGTGAGTAGTCTCACCTTGGACTACGGGTCCGTGGCAGTAGCTAGTTGGTAGTCTCTCTCTCTTGTGCTTCATGTCTTATGATCTTGTGAGCTGCCTAACATGATCAAGATCGATTATTGTAATGCTATGTGATGTGTTTGCTGGGATCCGATGGATTGTGAAGTTATGTTCAGATTGTGCATGATTCTTATATGAGTAATTTATGTTCTTCCATGCTCTCCGATGTGCGTAGTTACTTTGGCCAAGTGAATGTGTGTATCTCCAAGAGAGGGTATTTATGCTAGATAGTGGGTTCATGCCCCCTTTTGTTCCTGGGCACGAGTGACAGAAACGTCTAAGGGCTAGGGTGTGCTGTTGCTACTAAGGGTAAAACAGCGATGTTAATGTCTATTTTGATATTAGTATTGCTTACTTCATGCACTTTACTTAATGCAATTCTCTGTTGCTTGCAACTTAATACCGTTGGGTAACAGGCTGGATAGCGATCCCACGGTGGACTTTTTAGACAAAGACGCAGTTGGACTCAACGGTCTTTGTTCCTTGTCGTGATGCCTCCATAAATATTATCATGTCCTTTTTGTCATAGCTAAATTGGGTTTGTGTCATGATCTTGTCAATTGCCTAGCTGTAATTCGTTCACCCATCACATGCATATTTACTTACTTGAGAGACTCCACTAGTGAACCCATGGTCCCCGGTCCATCTTTTTACATCGTTTACAACCTTATTTACTTGCTTTTAATTATCATTATTCCTCTGGTCACTTTTCATATTTCATCTATTTCATCATACAATTAACCGCTATGTTTTCTACGAGACCGGAAAGATTGACAACCTTTCCGCCGTTGGGGGCAAAGTATTTTGGTTGAGTGTGTGCAGGTCCACGTCTATTGAAGGTCAAGCGCCAGAGATCTTCAACATTCACCTCGTTGTTGATTTCAAAGTCCTACTGATTCGATAAAGCTCGGTTCATTAAACGAGGGAAAAGTGCTACTAGATGCAATTCCGCCTTCGCTTGTGGCACCACCCAACTTATTTTAATACAGCAGCAAGCTATTTCCTGGCGCCGTTGGCGGGGACTTTGGAGCTACATCAAGGGGAGTCTTATACTCTCAATCTCTTTACTTTGTTTTTTTCTTGCTTGCTTTATATCTCGTTTAGTTTATTTTCCTGTTTCAAAATTTTAAAACGCAAAAATGAGCTACCTTCTCGTTTAGTTTATTTTCCTGTTTACATCAAGGGGATTAGCTACCCATGCCTACCTTCTAATGAGAGTAACTCTCTAACTCATACATTATTTGATTGTCCTCCTTGCTCACCAAAGGAGATTGAATGCTATGATCCTATTGATTCGTTTGAAACATCCCCTTTTGATAAAAACTAGGAGTAGGACTCCCCCCCTTTTGCCTTAGCCGAATTGGCCCATGTGGGCCTAGGTGGTGCGGCACACCTAAATGGTGGATGCACCCCTTTGGTCCATGTGGGTCCCACTTCTAGAACATTCCGGAACCTTCCGGTACCCTATAAAAATTTCCGGAACTTTTCCGAAACCTCCGGAAACAACTTTCCATATATGAATCTTATTCTCCGGACTCCTCCGGAACTCCTCGTGACGTCTGGGATCCCATCCGAGACTCCGAATCACCATTCGTTCGTTTCATCATTTAATTCATCGCAAAACCTAATTTCATCGGAGCGTTAAGTGTGTGACCCTACGGGTTCGGGAATGCATAGACATGATCATATCAATAATTAATAGCGGGACCGGGATGTGCATATTAATTCCTATACACTCAACGAAACTCTTTTCTCGATTGAACCACGATGCCAGAGATTCAATTAATCTCATATACGATTCCCTTTGTCTCACGATATTTTACTTGCCCGAGATTTAATCATTGACATCCCCATGTCTAGTTTAATCTCGTTACCGGCAAGTTCTCTTTACTCGTCCATAATATAGGATCCTCGTGATTACAACCTAATCACATGTCTGTAGACTTTTGATGCTATATTACCGAGAAGGTCTGGAGATATCTTCTCCGTTACATGGAGGGACAAATCCCACTCTCGATTCATATCACCCAACAACCCACCGTTGGAGATACCTGAAAGCCACCTTCATAATCACCTAGTTACGAAGTGAAGTTTGATGTCCACAGAGTATTCCTCCGGTGAACGGGAGTCATATAATCTCATGGTCTAAGGAAACTATATTTGGCATATTAAAAGTGTTGACAACAAAACTTTTGTGACACGATTAATTGCAACTCTTTATTGTTTGGGTCATGTCCATCACACCATTACTCCTAATGATATGACTCCGTTATCAAGTGACTATAACAAGTCCATAGTTAGGAAACTCTAACTATCTCTTGATCAACGAACTAGTCCTGTAGAGGCTCACTAGGGACTCCTGGTGTTTATATTCCACACATGTATTATGTTTCCATTTAATACAATTATAGCATGGATAATAAACTATTATCATAAACATGAATATGCTTAATAAACCATTTTATTATTGCCTCTAGGGCATATTCCCAACAGTCTCCCACTTGCACTAGAGTCAATAATCTAGTTTACATCTTTCTTGCCCCAACACCCGTAGAGTCTCACTCAAGAAGTCTCAGTGCTTATCATGTTTGCTTGTGGAAGAGGTTCTGTCTATGCTCTGTACTATGCAGCTCTTTATGTCCTTTGCAAAATTGTAACTATCACCTAATTTGACATTACTTTATCATCACATGATAAACTTCCTACCATCCCATGATAAAACTCATTATCATATAATGTATACAATATGTTTGGTTATAGAGTGAGATGCTTGTGTCCCTTTATGCCTACATGACGTATGATTAGTCAAAAGGACTTTCATATAGCATGTGCATCCGGAACTCACTCAATCTTGAAACAACTTTCTCAAACCAAAATATTATATCTTATTTTAATCCTTGAATTAATCATATACTCCTATATGTTGTAGACTTAACAAATCGATAGTGAAACTTGTCACTTCGATATTTCTGATCATGCTTTCGCCGCGCTACTCTGATTTTAAGAGATCTCCAATTTAGATTGGTTTTATGACTTCAACCAAGTCTACCACTTTCTAAATTTATCTCAATTTCATGAAAAATGACTCCTCATTTAACATGTTCTTACAACTAAGAACTTGGGTCACACATCGTCAAATACAAACGCATGGTTCTTATATGTTTATATCTATGAACAATTCATAGTGAATTCTAACATGTCCTCCAACCATCAATTTTGTACTGAGTTCTCAACTCAATGCTTCACCTATTTCTTACAAGGAGATGAACCATTCTTCTCTTGTTTTACTTTGAACTCCTTCAAAACTTGTTTAGGTTAAAACATCCCGATTTTAATGTTATCAAACTTATCTATCCTCCATAGCCATCTCCATGGATATTTGACATTCTAACTAACTTCACAAGTTATGCATTGGTCCATGACAATATTTACAACATTCACGAAATCTCCATTTCATTCAAACACAATGTTGTAAACTCCCACTCAAATATACACCATACACATATTAAATTGTGAAACCACTTTGGCTCCCACTCAGAAATATGTTATCTTTATATTTGACCATGATTAAACAAGTCCCACTCAAACATATGTCTCCACATATTTTGATCAGGGAAAATAGTTTCTGCTCTAACTTTAATATATGTCACCACATATGTTAATTAGATCCCACTCAGTTTCTTATGCACTTTCTCGATACTTTGGACTCCTCCAAAATTCTTATTTAACCATTAAAATCGAGAACTCGTATACGAAATACTAGTACTCTGCTAGCATCAATCCTCTTGACTTTAAGCACAACTACACCACGTAGTTAACAACATTGAATCTGTTTAAAGATATTTACCTCTTGTGCTTTTCTTCAGTAAGTTTTATTTATTCCTCCCAAAACCCTTTTGAAGAATAAATATGTGAAACATTGTTTTCACAAAATCAAGTAACAATTACTTGTAATTTAAACTTAACATAGGATGACTCTAAGTCACTTTCGTATTTTAAAGTTTCTATTTCTTCTTTTGTAGTTTCGTAGGTATGTCTTATTTCTCAAACATGACAAATAAATCATGAATATTATTTTGCAACTTTTGACAAATTTCATATTCTTGAATCCCACTTCTCTTTAGACAAGCTAAACCAAAATTCAATGATCACCATCATTAAAATTCTTTTATGTGTCAAGTTTTAACCAACATAGCACTTTACATATGTGCCACTTGATACATAAACATACAAGGTTTTAGCTTTCTCAGTTTATTCCAACAATTCTTTTATCCATGAAACCATTTCACGATAAAACCACTAAAATACATAACACAACCAAACACATTGGTTTGTCCCTTTTAGTCTCACATTGTGGAATCTCTATTCATAATCTCATATGAAATACTACAAAACTCCATTTGCTATGGTTTCTAATTATCCCATAATTACAGAAACCACTATTTCACATAACTCATATGCTAAACGCAAATCATTAAATAGACCCTTTATTTCAAAAAAAACGGAGTGTTATCAAAATAAATCTAAATGATACAAATAAACCTTAATTCAAATCCCATTTCTATGACCACGTAATATCAAAATATAATGTGACTACAATACTTTAGTTTTATCAAAACACTTTTGAATAATCTCTAAATATTGTAATTTGTGATAACACTTGTCACAAGTCTTCATACTAAACAATAACTCAAATATTTCATCTCTTTTGATCAAATCGAAAAGACTCAATTATCTTGTTAACTTAATATCCTTTACTTCCATGGTCTCATCATAACATGAATAAATACATCTATTTACTCATTCACAATGAAGAACATAAAATAATGATGTCGCTTATTCACTGAAAAATACAACCAACACTTGTGCTTATTTTCAGCTACTCATGGCATTTTCAGAAAATGGCATTTTTTAATCATACTACTTGGTGATGCGCATCAAAATGCTCCTCAACACTATAGTACAACTTAAAAACAAATCTCATCATCAAGTATTGGATATTTTAGTATGTTTCATTTTATAAGTGTTTAACTAATTATCGTTTAAATCTAACAAAGGACAATAATCTCATAATCGAAACGTGATCACTAAAAAGGATTACTCATGAAAATAGAACAACCACTTGTCTTTAACATGAACTAGCATAGTGGCCCGCGCACATGCGCGGGCAACATATGTACTGCTTGTAATATTCCCAATTCAATATATAATCTTTTTTTTTGCAGAGTATGATGAGCGGTAGAATGCAAAACATTGAAATATGAGTTAATATGTATATGTTCAGACAACTGTAAGCGAAATATTTTATTTTGTTTACTTTTAAATGTGAATAAGAAATAGAAACCAAGAACATATTCATGTCATAAATGGTTCATATTTAGAAATAGGATGTCATGACTGATGACATGTGCTATATCCTGTTATTTGCAAAAACAAAGAGGAAACATAATTCTGATGTTATGCAATGTTAAATGCCGGTAGAAAAACTCGTAGATGTTACAAAAAGAAATGATGTAAAACACATAAAGAAATATCAATGATGACTTATTAATTTTTTTGATCATCTTATACCTTTGATCCAAAGTTTCAGCACGAAAACATCATATGAAACAAAATGTTATAATATTCCTCTAAAATCATTCAATCCACAAGCCTCTTAGAGTCCATTGGCCTGAATTAACACACATCGTAGAGATTGCAAGTAAAAAATCAAACATGTAGTATAATTTTTTTTGTTGCTGTGCATAAACTTAATTTGGAAAAGAAGGAAAGGTACAAAATTTTATCTACTTGATAAATACAGGAAAATACATATGGCCAGAAAATATAGAAAAAAAACCTTCACAATCTTTCCCAAGTGTTAATTACCACAACATAAATCATTGATCCAAAGTGATAATCCTGACACCTGACACCAGGACACATACCATCTCATATCAATGATCAGCTAGGTGCAAGTTATATGATAGTAATTGTTTCACTTGATAAATATATTTAGATGGAGACATCGTTCAAGAAAAGAAAGACGTTCATGTTTTGTATTAAAATACAAAGAATAATCTCATCATAAACATGATATAACGTGTATTGATTTAATTGCTTCTTTTAAACCCGTGACCTAGTAACTTATCTTGAAAGAAAGTACAACTCAGTACTGTTATATTCATAAAGTAATACTGTATTTGCCAATAGAATAAACCTAGGAGTACATGATGTCATGTGATACTCCGAAATCACAATATTGTTGGTGGAAATTGCAGTGTTATGCGGTGGGGAGTATTGACTTACCATTGCACATCATATACTGAAAGACCATGACGCGGTTTTGTTCTATACCTCCTGGTCGGCAAGAGAAATGAAGGTAACTATAATTAGAGAAACTACATAACCTGAATGGACGTACTTAATTTCAATCATTTTCTAGTTAGAAGTGAATTAATAACATTGGTACAAAGAGACCGAAGTTTGGTACATGAAAAGTTGATGCATGAATATTCAATCCAACAAAGCCAGCCGCTAAGATATATATGAGGTAGTGTGCGACAAACATACCATACGGGTATTTGAAGAAAGGATCAAAAAATTTATTTCCCCTGAAGAGAAGTATTTTTGGAATAGACTTAAGGTTGATTAACTTCAAATTTTGCGGTTCGTAAATAAGAATGGAAATATGCGAGAGTAATAAATAAGATAGGAAATATGCGGTTCAGTGCAACTTCTAAGTTAGCTTGTAGTGGCATGGGTAAATAATACCCTCGAGCTTGCTCAAATAAACAAAAGCCGCTAATGATGTGCACATATTGGTTGTCAAAATAATAATTGAAAAGGCAAGTAGTGAGCAGTCCAAAAAATTGTATATTCCGATCATGTTGGATCAACTATTCAATTATACATTGTACATTAAAAACCACAGGTTGGTTTTTCTTTTACAATTCAACTATACCTTGTACATTAAAAATCACAGGTTAGTTTTTCTTTTACATTCAAAACCATATTTTGTTTACGAACATCTTGTCCTCTTTCTTATTTAGTTATCTGTTGGTCTCAACCTCGCGAACTCTATAATAGTGTACATTATAATTATGAGTGGTACTTCCTGGCATCAGTAACGGATATTAATAACATTGTAGCTCCAAAGAAAACAAACGTACAATTTGTGCAGCAGAAATGACTTACGCAGGGTTTGAGGGATTTAAGTTCAGAAAATATGTTAGGTGAGTATATCATGTCCTTCTGCCCATTGCTTCTTAGGTTCTCCTGGTATTAGGCTTGCTAGTAATAATTATACTTTCAGAGAAATTTAGTAGAAAAAGGTTTCAACATCTGAATGAAATCTCGGAAAGTGCTTTGTGACTTGTAAGTTCCAACTGAATTTTGGATAGTGCGAGAAATTAAAAAAATACGATTCTAATATACAATCATGAAAGAAAAACAAAAAGATGAGCAAATCCAACTGAATTACTTCCATGTTGTTGACGGTCATTATATATAGTCGCCACTTCTCCTGCATGATGTATCCAAAATGTGCATACTCTTATAGGTACAACAAAGAATTTGATTTTCATCTTACATAAACACACTTACCATTACCATGGTTGAGACAGCTTGTGCCAAAAATAACGTAACAATCCACCGCTGAATTTAATCCTGCATGCCAATGAGAATTCCAGGAGAATGCGAAGAAGGAAATCGACCTTCTGATTTCTCTAGGCACCAATTAATTCCAATCTCTGATAGTTACGTGCGTGCAGCTAGTCGATGGATCAAAAATCGAGCTAGCTTTTGCTTCGTAAGTATCCCATATGTACACTGCAGGTTCGCATCTGCTACAGGGACATATCAATATGCAGCTAGGTTCGTCACGCTAGTCCATCTACTGCCTCCGTTGCACGTCGCCGGAAAATACTCAGACGCGATATTTAATTAACCATGATTGTGTGGCTGATTTGGATCAATTGCTAATATTTTCATTGTAGACTACTCATTACGCGTCGCTAAACAGGTAGATTGCTACTACCCGGCCTTAAAGCAATGATCAATTGTTAAAACTATATTTTAAGATGGAAGCCATAAACGACTGGCTAGGCATGAAGCAAAATCAAAAGAACTGATCCAATCTTAGGTGGACAAATCACGCATGTAGTTATTTGACAAAGCAAGGCATCGTAGACTTAGAAAGCATCAGATCGAGAGGACATACTCACTGAACCATGCCAATCATTGCCGCCGCTGGACTGGTCTGAAGGGATCAGATCGTATGAACCTGGTGACTGACTTGAGGTTCATGCACACCACGCGCGGCATGTAGCGGCCACCGATTGCTTCTTGGTGTGCGGTAGATGCTGACGCGCTCGACAGAAGATCGGCGATACCCATCGGCATATGGTAGATTGATCTAGTCGATTCCGCAGCGGTGTAAAGAAACTGCCCTTTTTTCTATTCACGGGAAGAATAACCGAAACGGTACTTTTATGTAATGGCAGTGGTGGGTAATTTGCTTAGACTTGAAAGATCAATCGGCTGTGGTTTATTAATACAAATAATAGACGGTCAGATGTTTCTGATTTTTGTGGGAATTTCTTGAGTATTTCTCTTTTTTCTGGTGAGCCCATCATGTACCTTTAATATATAATAGATGATCTTGTTATATATGATAATCCGTGCTATATTGATAGATCCTATGATAATCATTTATTTGTTCCTACCATTGAGATACATGTTAATGAAGAGTTGTGCTTAGAAAGTTTATATGATAATGCTCTTGACGATGGTCCTATGTTACTTGATGATAAACATTATAATTCTATTGAAAGTGGGTTTGATCCCACTATTTTTGAGATGAACCGAAATTATGTGCTTGTAGATCATGAAAAGCCTGTTTTAAGTGATAGATATATTGTTGAGTTTGTTCATGATGTTACTGAAAATTATTATGAGAGAGAAAAATATGGTTGTTGGAGTTCTCATGTTACTAAGACACCCCTCTTTTTGTTGCAAGTTTTGAAGTTGCACTTGCTTTGTCTTCCTATGCTACTAGCTTTATGCTTAAATGAATTATTTTTGTACAAGATGCCTATGCATAGGAAGTGGGTTAGGCTTAAATATGTTTGGTATTTATTTCTTGATGCTCTCTTTTGTCAACTCTTATTCTTATTAGAGCATCATTGAAATCATTAAGCCTACCTAAAAGGCGTTAAAGAAAAGCGCTTGTTGGGAGGCAACCCATCTTTTATTTTCAGTTTGATTTTTACTTTTCTTGAGTCATGAAGTTATTACCTATGTAGAAAATTCATTGTATCTTATTATTTTGGGTTTTTGTGCCCAGTTTAGCCTCTAATGCATTGAAAGTGCGAGGTATTGTGTTGCTGTCCAAAAACAGATTCTGTGCGCATGTTGCACGAAAATCCTAAAATCGCCTGAATTTTATCTTTTTCTGACTATTTTTGAAAGCAAGCCTGATGCTTTTATCTATATTTCGTTAGTTTTAAGTTTTTTGATTTGAGCTGCAGAAGTGCCTCGAAAAATTCGATCTTTACAGACTGTTCAGATATTGATAGATTCTACTGTTATTTTGCATTTGTCTCTTTACCATCGTCATATGTGATACCCTAGGGGTAGAGTGCCACGTTGAGGCTTAGTAAACAGTAGCTAATGTCTAATGAAGTTGGTTTGCAATTTGTCGTGAGTTGAACACATGTGCATTTTAATTTATGAGCACTAACCCTCTAATCAAATTATGAGAAGTTTTGTGTGAAGGGAGTTTTTAAGTTCCAAAGGAGAGGAATATGAAGAAATCGAGGATGGATCAGAGCTCAAGCTTGGGGATGCCCCCATGGCACCCCCTTTGAATATCAAGAACCATCAAGAGTCAAAGCTTGGGGATGCCCAAGGCATCCCCTCATCTTCATCGACTATCATAAGGTCGTCTTCGTTGAACTTCGTTTTTATCACTTTACATATTATGTGCTATGCTTGGAGCGTCTTTTTACTTTCAGTTTTGTTTGTTTGTTTGCTAGTCATATTTTTTGTTGGATCCTAGTTTTATTTGTGTGGGAGAGAGACACGCTCCGCCTTTTCGTTTGAATACTCCTTTGCTTCGTTTATATCTTTTTGAGTATTCTTAGCTACTGTCTGTTTTCTAGTAAGCTCTCGCTTTTAGCTTTTATCTTGTTTAGAGCTGCTAGTTGTTAAGTTAAACTCTCTTGTTCTTCACTTATACTTGTTGGAGAGTTGTTGTTGAAAAATTGTTTGAATTGTCAATGCGACAAAATGCTGTTTGTGTGATGATAGAATAAAATGAAAAGCCTGCATAGTTTTGTAGATCATGGTGTGGATACTTGATGCTTCTCAATTGTTTTGAGATGTTAAGTTGAATGCTTAAACTTGCTGGTTATTTGAGTGGAATTTATTAGTAAAGAAATATGGTTGAAAGCTTGAAATTGTGTGGGTTTTCACAGTTGTTAATTCATAGTGCTAATCTTTCCATCAAAAGAATTGTTTGGTCAACAAGGGAGACGGTGTAGAGTCTTTATGGTTATGACCGGTAAATGTCTTATGTTGTTCTATTACCGGTTATTTTTAGATGTTTGCTTCAAACACTTTTTTGCTAAGCCTAAAAATTCGTACTGAGTTTATGGTTCACTCGTGCATCCAATCCCCAAAGCCAAACTTTCTTGCCAGCTGAGTCCACCATATCTACATATGCATGGTATTTCCTACCATTCCAAGTAAATTTGTCATGTGCTACCTTTAAAAATTCAAAATACTTCTTCTTTGTGCCTCTGTTTTTAAGCTCATGAGGGAGCAGTAGAGAGCTAGATATAACTTACAAGCTAGGTCATTTCCCCCCTTTCACCCGGTGTTGATGGATTACGTCTTCACTTGAATCAACCCGAGAGCAGCTTAAGCAAAATATAAATATAACTCACAAATTCTCCTCCGCGCAATGCTAATCTGAGAAATCAGCCCAAACATTGGACAGTGGTGAAACCAAGGAGAAAGAGGAGCGTACTCGCTCTTCTAAGAACCAGCTGCTCTCACAAGTCTAAAAACTTGCTTGTCATGAGGGACTAGATAGTTTATCTGTTGTGAAGTCATTGACGAAAGCATGCATACCTCAAAATCATTTTACTTCCGTTTTAAAAACCAAAAGGCTCTAGCACATGACTAATCCCTGCTTCCCTCTGCGAAGGGCCTTTCTTTTACTTTTAATGTTGAGTCAGTTTTCCCTTTTTCCTTCTATCTCCACAAAAGCAAACATCTAGCATTGACCCAGGGTATCATTGAGCATATTACATTATCAAGATTAAACATGAATCTTTATATTGACTTTATCTATAAGATAAGCCGTTGGAAGTTGAAGCTCTTTGCTAATGCTTACATCTTCCTTTGTGTTGATTCTCAAACACTTTTGTCATGGAATTATTATCCTTGTGAATTAGTCAAATATGTTGATCACATTGTTTTCATGTCTTTGACATACTATTTATGAAAGGTTTTGCTTGGATGATTCAACTTGTTTATTCATTGCTTTCTTGCTATCAATTATAGACAATTGTTTTGTATCTCTTCATTCACATACTTTGATTTGCATCACTATCTTGATGAAGATTATGTTGGTTGCATGTCTCATCAAAAATTATTTGTTATCACTTACCTACTCAAGGACGAGTAGGAGTTAAGCTTGGGGATGCTGATACGTCTCAAACGTATCTATAATTTTTGAGTGATCCATGCTAGTTTTGTGATATTGTCACATGTTTTTACTGTCATTTATATCATTTTTATGCATTTTGTCGGACTAACCTATTGACAAGATGCCCAGTGCCAGTTCCCTGTTTTTGCTGTTTTTGTATTTCAGAAAATTTACTTCTGGAAATATTCTCGGAATTGGACGAAAATTTACGGAGATTTTTATGCGAAATAAGACACCCGAAGACCAAAGGGGAGCCTGAGGGGCCACCCACAGGGCGCAGGCGGCCTCCTGCCGCGGCCCCCCTAGGACCCGCGGGTGGGGCCTGCCCCTGCTCCTGGGGCACCCCCTCGGCCCCCTCCGACGCCTATAAAATCCCTAAAAACCTAAAAACGCGAGGGCGGCCATTATTTTCCAGAAACTCGACCCCGACGCGCCGTCACCGAAAACCCTAGTTCGGGGTCCAATCTGAAGCTGATCCCAGCACTCTGCCGGAGGGGAGATCGATCTTGGAGGGCTCTTCATCGTCATGCCTTCCTCTGGGATGATTTGTGAGTAGTCTCACCTTGGACTACGGGTCCATGGCAGTAGCTAGTTGGTAGTCTCTCTCTTGTGCTTCTTGTCTTATGGTCTAGTGAGCTGCCTAACATGATCAAGATCGATTATTGTAATGCTATGTGATGTGTTTGCTGGGATCCGATGGATTATGAAGTTATGTTCAGATTGTGCATGATTCTTATATGAGTAATTTATGTTCTTGCATGCTCTCCGATGTGCGTAGTTACTTTGGCCAAGTGATTGTGTGTATCTCCAAGAGAGGGTATTTATGCTGGATAGTGGGTTCATGCCCCCTTTTGTTCCTGGGCACGAGTGACAGAAACGTCTAAGGGCGAGGGTGTGCTGTTGCTACTAAGGGTAAAACAACGGTGTTAATGTCTATTTTGATATTAGTATTGCTTACTTCATCCACTTTACTTAATGCAATTGTATGTTGCTTGCAACTTAATACCGTTGGGTGACAGGCTGGATAGCGATCCCACGGTGGACTTTTTAGACAAAGACGCAGTTGGAATCAACGGTCTTTGTTCCTTGTCGTGATGCCTCCATAAATATTATCATGTTCTTTTTGTCATAGCTAAATTGGGTTTGTGTCATGATCTTGTCAATTGCCTCTCTGTAATTCGTTCACCCATCACATGCATATTTTTATTTACTTGAGAGACTCCACTAGTGAACCCATGGCCCCCGGTCCATCTTTTTACATCGTTTACAACCTCATTTACTTGTCACCTTTCATATTTCATCTATTTCATCATACTTAACCGCTTTGTTTTCTGCGAGACCGGAAAGATTGACAACCTTTCTGTCGTTGGGGGCAAAGTATATTGGTTGAGTGTGTGCAGGTCCACGTCTGTTGAAGGTCAAGCGCCAGAGATCTTCAACATTCACCTCGTTGTTGATTTCAAAGTCCTACTGGTTCGATAAACCTCGGTTCGTTAAACGAGGGAAAACTGCTACTAGCTGCAATTCCGCCTTCGCTTGGGGCACCACCCAACTTATTTTAATACAGCAGCAGTGTGAAGGATTTTCGAGGAAGAGTAATCCTTCTTATTCTGACAGACAACACATGAACAACACATAAAACCATTCTGACCGTTTGCCTCGGCCACACCGATAAAACTACGCAGGCCCGTAATGAACTCGCCAGTCCGTCGGTCACCGTACATCCATTGCCGGTTCATCGAGCACCTCATATATTTCGAGATATATATTGCCGACTCATCTGCATTATATAAGTATATCAAAAATCATTACACACAACATCATGAATAGAGAAGTGACCAAATTAATTAATACTAGTTCATCACATTAAAACCAAAGCAGAGTAGTTACCAAATGTAATACATAGTTCTCATAATTAAAACATACATTGAAACTAACATACAAACCATCTAATGCATTTGAATGCAACAAGAAATGCGATCAAAATCGCAACTAAGGTAACCATTGATCCAACAGCATAATGATATCAAGCCTCTGTATTAATGGCATAATTTCTAATCTTTCTAATCTTCAAACGCATTGCATCCATCTTGATCCTGTGATCATCGACGACATCGGCAATATACAACTCCAATTTCATCTTCTCTTCTTCCAATTTTTTTCAAATTTTCTTTTAAATCATCATTTTCTTTTTCAACTAAATTTAACTTCTCGACAAGAGGGTCGGTTGGAATTTCCGGTTCATATATGTCCTAGATAAAAATATCTATGTCAAGTGCTGGTCGGCATAATTATTATAAACACGAAATTAAAATAATAGTTATAAAAGATAATATACCACATCCGAATCATAGACCGGACAAGGGCCGATGGGGACGGATATCAAAACCATGGCACTATACATATAACAAACAATCATACAAGTAAGAAATTATACAAGTAACTATGTAAATCATATAAATAAGAATTTTGTTATTTTTTAATAAGAACAAGAGGCTCACCAAGGTGGTGCCGGCGACGGGGCGACGCGGGCGATCGACAGCGTTGTTGCGATGGCACTGAAACCAACAAATCATACTTTAATTTGAGCTCAAATTGCATATAAAACAAATAAACTCCCTAACTTAGACATTTCATCAAACATCTAGCTTGCACTAGAAAAATGAAAAGAGCTAAACTAATAATGAAATGAGCTAAATTAGGAACGCCGGAAGAAAGGATAAAGTTGCTAACCCTTGGATAGATGGGTGCTACGAATCTTGACAAATGGTGGAGAAAAATGGGATGAACTTGAGCTTGGGAGAGAGAGTAAACCGAAAGAAATGGAGAAGAGTGAGGATGGCTCGGGGTGGAAGAAGAAGATAAAGGTGGTGGAAACCTTTAGTCCCGGTTCGTATTACAAACCGGGACTAAAGGTCCATCTTTAGTCCCGGTTTGTTAATACGAACCGGTGATATAGATTATGTATATTGCGGAATATTATTGATATTGATATTGGGTTATTACAATGAGCCAACCGTGGCTTGTTTATATAGTAGAAATACTTGGGGGCTAAGGAAACCTAGAGGAGATAGACTTGGACTACAATTCTAATCTACCTAATATTGTGGTACCGTAATATACTCTAACACCCCCCCCGCAGTCGGATCGGTAGTGACGCGAATAGCAGGAACGTCGTGGACGGTCTGACTGGAGCATAATCCGAAGTCGTGAAACTGGAAAGGGAGCCGAGGTGATAGCCCTTGATGCCGATGTCGATGTAGCCGAGGGTGTGGGCGCTGNTTACAAACCGGGACTAAAGGTCCATCTTTAGTCCCGGTTTGTAATACGAACCGGTGATAGATTATGTATATTGCGGAATATTATTGATATTGATATTGGGTTATTACAATGAGCCAACCGTGGCTGTTTATATAGTAGAAAATACTTGGGGGCTAAGGAAACCTAGAGGAGATAGACTTGGACTACAATTCTAATCTACCTAATATTGTGGTACCGTAATATACTCTAACACCCCCCCGCAGTCGGATCGGTAGTGACGCGAATAGCAGGAACGTCGTGGACGGTCTGACTGGAGCATAATCCGAAGTCGTGAACTGGAGAGGGAGCCGAGGTGATAGCCCTTGATGCCGATGTCGATGTAGCCGAGGGTGTGGGCGCTGTAGTCGTGGTCGATGGTGCCGTGCGTGATGTAGTCGTAGTCGCTGTTGAGGAAGTCATTGATGTTGGTGTTGTGGTCGATATCGTCGTCGTTGAGCCTGGGGAACTTGCCGTTGTTGTTGTTGTTGTTGTTGTTGACATAGACGTAGTTGAGGTAGGCGGCATGCCGTGCCGAGCTTGCCAAACACAGGAGAGTGTCAGGGACGAAGGCAAGTGTCGATGTTGCCAATACCGGACGTGCGAAGATAGGGACCATCACAAACCATGCGAGTCAGAGTTGGTTGGAGGAGCAAAGAATATTCTCCGTTTGACGGTCGGTTTCCGTCGTTGGTTTCGGAGTAGAGAAAAAAATAAAAAAGACATTCCAACTCTGGTGGCAAGGTCGTTATGGACGAAGACGACGTTTGTTGAAGTAGATCGAGTTGTAGAAGTAGTAGATGTCGGGGATTTAACTCGAATTCGGCGAAGAACCCGTTTGGCGTTGACGTTGAACACGATCGGTGGTGGCGGCGATGTGCGGAGATGTTGGTGTAGATGGTTGTCGGCGATGATGATACGGTGATGTTGGTGCAGCCCGATGTTGACGGCGAGACGCGTACTCGGTTGACGTTGTCGAAGACGAGCCAGCATGGTGACGATGCGTAGACAATGCAGCTGGCGATGAAGCGTGGACGCTTGGCGGAGCCGAGTCGACGACTTGGTCGGAGTAGAGGCGCGCGATGACGACGTGCGGCGGTGGGCGACGCAATCCGATGTATGATCGGTGAAAGTAGAAGAAACGCCGGTCAAGCGGCCGACGAGAAAATTTGCGGCGATCTAATCTACTAATTGTGCTGCCCCCGACGGAGATGATCTCCCCGGGGGCGGCGCCGCGGAAGCGTGGGTGGCGGCTAGGTCAAGGATCTCATCGCTCTGATACCATGATAGATTATGTATATTGCGGAATATTATTGATATTGATATTGGGTTATTACAATGAGCCAACCGTGGCTGTTTATACAGTAGAAAATACTTGGGGCTAAGGAAACCTAGAGGAGATAGACTTGGACTACAATTCTAATCTACCTAATATTGTGGTGCCGTAATATACTCTAACAACCGAGACTAAAGGTTTCTCACCTGGGCAGCTGCCGGCCGCAGACCTTTAGTCCCGGTTCGTGGCTGGAACCGGGACTAAAGGTCCCGAACGAACCAGGACTAATGCCTTCCGGTCCCCGTGCGACGTCCTGGCCGCTCGAACCGGGACTAATGCTCTCATTAGTCCCAGTTCGTGACGCAACCGGGACTAATGCTCTTTTTCGGCGTGGACAAAAGCCCCGTTTTCCACTAGTCTCGGTTCAATATATGGCAAACTCTTGTGCCCTTAACCTCTTCTATTTCAGTATCTATACCATCAAGCTTCTAGTACTTTGTTGCATCTTGGACATGTAAATATACCCTTCCATGTGTAGTAATTGTTCTATTATTCTATTATAAGTCTATTACTTTGAACATAAAGGTCAACAATAAGAAAACAGAACAATAATTTACCCGTTCTGATAACAATATGAAAAACACAAGTTAAAATAAGATATTTTCGATCATCTCAGCCCGTCCAATATCTTCAATTAATCAATTCCATAATCTGCATTCAGTACCTATTGCCTCCTGATTTTATTTATAAACTCTTAATTATTCCCTGTTACATTTTGTATGCATGAAAAATGTTATATATATGCTTAACAATTTCGATGTCGATGTGGTTTGTACTACGTAGTTCTGTATCCAGAATCATGAGTGGATAAATTCATAGGATACAATATTGTTAGTAGTTTTAATAGAAAAATATAGTTTTCTTGGATAAGTACCGTTTGCTGCATTTTAGCATGCACCTTATTGCTCCTTAAACAACCGAGTCATGAATACATGGTTGAGACAATACATCATTTGTTTATAGAATGCCCTCTAGCACGAATGGTTTGGTGTATTGTCTATTTGGCCTTTAAAATGGGTCCTCCTGTTAATATAGCAAATATGTTTGAAAACTGGCTGCAGGGTGTCAATAAAAAGATTAAGCAAATCCGAGTGGATATATGCGCTTTACTATGGGCCATACGAAATACGCGAAATGATTTTATTTTTAACAATGCAAAATCATCTTGTTTTATACTGGTTTACCTATGGCAACGCACTGGATCTGTATATGGTCCTAGCTACCGGAAAGTCGAAATGGAGGCCGGGCTACATGTAGCCCGGTTTTCTAAAAAAATTTGAATCTGCAAATTTTTGTATCAAAAAATTCTGAAAAAAATCATAGTTGTAGATAATACATTGATCTACCACTGTGAAAATTTTCAATCAAAAATTCCTTGTATTCTGTTCTGAGCAAAAAAGAGAAAATCCGCAGAGCTGACTCGGTGAACAGTGCGCAATCTATAAAATTTGAAATCTTGCCAGATTTCTCTTTTTTGCGTAGATCAAAATATTTCGAATTTGCGGTTGAATTTTTTCACAGTGATAGATCATAGTATTATCTACGACCATAATTTTTTTCAGAATTTTTTGAAAGTCAAATTTGCGGATTTTTTTTTTTGAAAACCGGGCTACATGTAGCCCGGCCTCCATATCGCCGCTCTCCCTAGCTACAAACAATGGAGAAGCGCGCAGTATTGGTTACTGGGTTTATACAACTAGTGCAGCTGGCATTTTGATCGAAAAATTACATGTTGATGCAGTGTCGCTTCATGTCTTCTTTATTTTGTTTGGTTGATCCATGTATCAACCTTATGCGATCTGTGATACAATGATCTGTATACTCTGAATTTTTTAATAATGCAATAAAAAGCTGCATGCATAAATCGATGCAGAGGCCGGGATACCCCATTTCAAAAAAAAAAAAAAAAAGAAGGAAATAAGCAAAAATATAGAAATCTTCTGCCAATTGTCAGGTTGACTTTATTATCTGCCTACCTTCATCCCAAATTGTTGATTTCTGATCAGACGACTGAGGATGAACATAAATACAACCATCTCATTTGAACAAAATTAAGCAGATTCCAAAATCTGTATATATATCTAGCTAGAAGCACACAAAAACTGACCAAATTAAGTATAAGACTACTCACAGTGGGAAGTAAAACAAAATAATATGTTACCATCTTTATAGTACGTAGTAACATATTTATGTTATCATAATATATTGTATTTTTTAAGTTGTAGACTCATTTTGCCTTAAAATTTGTTATGTTACGGTACCATATCATGATACCGTTGCCTCCTCTCTCTTTATTTATTGTTGTGCCAAATCATCATTTTGCCAACATGACATGTATGATACTACTTATCATACCCCCATTATAGCTAGTTTAAGCCACAACAGATGGAAAAATGTTATCATGCATTACTGGGAACCGCGTTTTCCAATTTTACCCTTATCGGTCCCTTACACAGATTCATGTTGATTAAACTACAAAATTTAATTAAACTTGACATGTGAATTATATGTGCCCAACTTGATGTGCAACTATTGCTAGAACCTATTGTACTTGAATAATAAGACCAATATACGTAGGGCCTCTTTGATTTGAAGGATTTGCATATAAAATGCAGGAGAAAGGATGGCACCTAGAGACAAAGAATGGCGTAGTTGGAGGATTTAAATCCTTAGAAAAAAAATCTATCGATGGTTGTTTGTTTGTAGACTAAATCCTTTAATAAAAAACCCAAGGAATCCTTTGTACAAATTTTTATCGGAAATCTAGCATCCATTCAAAACTCTTTTTCATAACCCTTTATTTTTCCTGTGATGTAATAAAAAAAAATTTGTGCATACATAATCCTGTAGGAGGCAAAAGCGAGCATAATATTGTAATCTTACGTTTTTCCTATTCCTATGTTTTGTCTATCCTACCAATCAAATAGGCCCGTAGTGTGACTCAACACTACAACATTTTCTACAGATTTACTTCAGATTGTAAACGCTATTAACAAGAGGATAAGCTTGATCCCTTTCACATGTGTGGGCATATCCAAGACACTGCATAGCTTATATGCATCCATGCACCTAGAGTACATACATTATGTTGTGCTGCTGAAATTTACTGAATAGAGTATATGAAAGAATGTTGTATTAATTGTGTAATGTAAAATACGAAAATCTATTTATCTAAAGAATTCTCCACTAATATTTAAAATCAAGAATTTGCTTGGCACCACGGTGGCTTCCAAAGCAATTAATCTGTTCAAATATGTGGGCATATAAATTTGTTAACTAGAAGCATCTTTGTTGAAGCCATATAATGACAGAACTAATGTACTGGATTTAGCGTAGACTCCATAGAGCGGGCACAATAGCCTCAGAATGGTAGCAAGTGCCAGTGCAACCTAGTGACAATGCACAATGATGTGATCGATGGGATCACGAGTTTGAGTTTCCACTCACTTACTAAAGGTCAAATATTCCCCTGGTTTTCTTCTTTTCATATGTAACTTTAGGTTACCTTAAACCTGATAAGCCCATGCATTTCATCTAAAAAATTAAAGGTTATATCACACGTTAACAGTAAAGAGGCAATTCAATATCCTTAGACGTCGTTATCATATACTAATGGGAACCTTAACGTTCTGAATGAGACTAGTTGTGATTGAGCCCTCATGTAGGTACACCCACTAACTTTGGACATAACTTTAGTGGAATTGTAGTTGTGACAAAAAAGCATCCAGAGTCTACTACCACATTATACAATGTCACACAATTGAACAAGAATTGGATGATAATTTGAAGTATGTGGCCCATACAGAAAGACAAGTGGTGGCAAATGTATATCAGCGTGAAAATTTGTAGGTCCACATAAATTTAGAACTAGAATGTAGGTTCATCCTAGCTTAGAGAAAACTCCTTTGGGGAGCAATACATTGGGGATTTGCATCATTGCGAAAGTTCATCTTAATTACCCCCCCCCCCCCCCCCCCCCCCCCCACACACACACACACACACACAATAGTCTATATTCTGTAAGCTTCAAACAGGGGACTATACACTTATTCCGTTAGACCTGACAGTGCGATGTGCAATTTCTCTTGTTAGGCACTAGAGACGCAGCTAAGTTGTCGTACATTACGATGCATGTTTGCAGAAAGAACACACGTACAGTTAGAAATAATCAGGGTCACACGAACACTACTAGGAAAACCCTTATAGAAAAAAAGTTACCGCCAGCGCATTAAATTGTGGGTGCGCCAGCGCTATTTACCGCCGGCGCCCACCATACCCGCGCGCCGGCGGTAACAGATTACCCCCGGCGCACCTACTACCTTGCACGCCGGCGGTAAGTGTGGAGCCAGCCCCGCCCCTCACCCCGTGAGTACCCCCGGCACATCGACCACATGTGCGCCGGCGCTAACAAGCTTAGCGCCGGCGTGTCGCCAGTCCAACGCGCCGGCTTACCCTGGAGCGCACTTTACCCCCGGCGCACCGGCCACATGCGCACCGGCGCTATGCTGTTTACCGCCGGTGCAGCGGTGAAAGAGTGCGCCGGCGGTAACCGCAGCATTTTTGCAAACCCCCCCCCCCCCCCCCCCCGATCGTCTTTTCAGTTTTGCAGCAAATCAAAGAAAATGATAAAAAATTCAAAAAATAAAATCCTTTTAGATATAGGGAAGGTTTAGGGTCTAGTTGTTAGGAAAAATTAAAAATACACATTTTGACTTTTTTCCAAAAGTACGTGAAAAAATGTTAAAACGGCCATAACTTTTGCATACGACGTCGAAAAAATGCGTTTAATATCTCAAAAAAAAACTAGAGAAAATTTCGGAACCGCCCTCACCTAGGTTTACCCGGTTGGACTTTTCTCAGAATCTCAAAATTCCAAAAGGAAAAAAAGTTATTTGAGAAAGAAGAAATTTTCCTACAAAATCAAAAAATTGAGAAAAAAAATCCAAACCCGGGTGAGAATCCCCAACTATATATACCCCCTTCTCCCTTTCCCTTCTCATTTCTTCTTCCTTCCTTCCTCTCTCTCCCTTTCTCTCTTCTCCCTTCTTCCCTTCTCCCTACTCCCTCTCCCTTCCTTCCTCTCCTCCACCTCCACGGCCACCTCCACGCCGTCCACCTCCTCCCCACGCCGGCCACCTCCACATCGTCGGCCACCTCCTCCCCACGCCGGCCACCTCCTCCCCAAGCCGGCCACCTCCACGCCGGCCACCTCCACGGCCACCTCCACGCTGGCCACCTCCTCTCCGACCACCTCCACGCCGGCCACCTCCTCTCCGGCCACCTCCACGGCCACCTCCACGCCGGCCACCTCCTCTCCGGCCACCTCCACGGCCACCTCCACTCCGGCCACCTCCTCCAAGGGCACCTCCACACCGGCCACCTCCTCTCAGGCCACCTCCTCCAAGGGCACCTCCACGCCGCCCACTTACAAATTTGTCCACATTTTTGTTTTTTGAAATTTGAAAATTTTGGGCTGCCAGATCCAGATCTGGATCCAAATCTGGATCTGGCCGCCCAAAATTTTCAAAATTTTGAACTTACCACCGGCGCGTGTGGTCGGTGCGCCGGGGCTAATATACCGCCGGCGCATGTGCATGATGCGCCGGTGCATGTGCATGATGCGCCGGCGCTAATTTTTTTACCCCCGGCGCATAGGGGTTGTGCGCCGGCGGTAAGATATTACCGCCGGCGTGATGATCGCCGGCGCAGCCCCGTGCGCCGGCGGTAAGCCTTTTTGGTGCGCCGGCGGTAAGGTTTTCACTAGTAGTGGAATGCTATGTATCAGTTCGGCCGTTCATGGCTTTATTTATAAAGTGGGGCGAGGAACTCAAAGCTATATATAAAATTGCAAACCAATGCCCCTTCAAATGCATGCATACAAGATTCATTCACGAATGTTAATTTCATGATAACAAGAGACTAATGGAGAATAACCTGGACAAGAACCTCAAGATAATCTCAGGTTTTGCATACGTATGATGTGGGCAAGCTACTTTAAAAAAATTCAAGCGCCATATATGCATGTACTAACTGCAATCGTCTATTTACTACCGAAAGATAACTATAATTTCTACGGAGCATGTTTTAGAAAAATCAAACTAATTAGACATGCATGCATGCGGCAGTTAAAAGACACCACTTAATTTCTAGTTACATAATCATAAAGCATGAAATATTGAAAAAACAGTTAGGTCAGAGTTCGATAGTTTACCATACTAAACCTGACTCTTATTTCTGAAAAAAACAACTGTGGCTTGGCTACAACCTAGAAATGAGACCTACCGGAAATGAAATACCAGGGATATATTTCGCGAGCTTGTGTGTACTATCCATGACTTTGTTTTTTCACAGGAAACTCCTCCAAAGGAAGGAAAAACGAGAACCCCCTATAACTCACTCATAACAATAAATAAAACAGTAACATAGTAAGAAATTTCATTTGTACAATATCTCCACGATGGAATTGATCATTTAAGGCGAAGATGCAAAATATTAACTTAATTTGCAAGCAAACTAATGGTTACTAGAGATATCCCAGTTACCTATAATCTAATTCAGGCTTCTAAACTCAAAACTTGAGGCTCTTAAAAAAATTCAGAAAATTCATCAGTTTTATGTACCTGCAACTCTGCAAGTCATATACAGTACTATGAAGGATCCACTGGAAACAGTTTCTGTTGAAGTTTCTTTCTCAGCACAGGAGCCCTGCAGGGTCGAGTCAAACATGCAAGTGGGGGCGAGGGATCGTGACGATAGCGCCATCAATGGAACAGTGTATCCTACATTTGTGGAGCCGCAGCTGGGGGACAAGGGATCGTTGCGCCATTACTCGTACTTTGGATACCCAGCTAGCGTTGCAGTAGTAAACTCTGAAGAAGAGAAAGGACAGGAGACAGCAGAAGATAACTGACCGGATGATGATAGTAATGGAAAATCCGAGCGAGCTGCAGATCTGTGTGGC
This sequence comes from Puccinellia tenuiflora, assembly GCA_012064385.1. Taxonomy (NCBI): domain Eukaryota; kingdom Viridiplantae; phylum Streptophyta; class Magnoliopsida; order Poales; family Poaceae; genus Puccinellia; species Puccinellia tenuiflora. The sequence continues at coordinate 1,583,488 of QRDG01000527.1, forward strand.
TGCGGCGCGCTACCGCTATCCGTCATCCACCACATCAAATTAAAACTCGTGCTACCCAGCTGCGCAGATGAGTTTCATGTGAACTCTGGTGCCTCGTCGTACTGTAGTGCCCTGGAAGAGGAAAATGGGTGTGAGAAGAAGAACAGGGGCGGGGCAATTAAGTGAACAGATCTGATCAAAAAGTTTACTCCTGCATGCGATGCGATGCGATGCGTGCGTGTTCCGAGATGCGTCAATGGCGCAATGAATATCCATTGCCTTTCGTTCCCAAGAAAGGGCAGGAGGAAAGGCGGAATAGGGGGGAAGGCTCTCCTCGGGAAAGATGAACCGCGGGCGACGTACGAGGCGAGGGAGGGAAAACCGCCAGCTAGTACGGCGCTGCCTTGCCTACAGGGTCTAGTGTCCAGAAATTCCCCATTAACATTAACCCAATCAAAAAGCGCGTGCCAAAACGGCCCCAAAAGGACGAGACCGGTGGCCGAGGGGGGTTGGGCACGGCGGAGGAGGAGGGCCGGCCGGCCGGGCGTGGCGTCGACGGAAATCCCGAAGGAGGCAGCTGGGTGACAGATAGAGCAGTGAGCACGCAGCCGCGACGGCACCACCCGCCTGGGTGCCGTCCCGTCCGGCCGTGTGCTCACTCTCTTCTGTCACCGCGCGCGCGCCCAGCCGGCCGGCGCCCATCCCGCTCGCCGCGCTCCAACCGCCCCACTGCACCGCATCACCTCTCCGGCGGCACCGCTCAACTGCCATGGCCGAAAGGAGACGACGAGCCCACGCGGAAGGAGTTTTGGCTAGGAAACATCGAGGAGGAGGAAGGTGTGTGTAGTGTAGTGTACCGGCCGTACTGATTTATAGCAAAGGGATCGAGGTGGGAGGTGGTGGGCCATGTGCGCGCGCGACCCGGAGTTCCGGACGGCCGCGGCGTCGCAGCTCGCGCCCTCTCTGGCCGTTGGGAGATCATCGGTGGCGACTGCCCTCCTCTGCCCGTACCCCTAAGCTCCCTCCACTAGCTAGAGCTGAGCTAGGCTGGCCGCTCGCCGGGTTTGGTCCAAAATCAGGGGATCATCGGTGTGGGCAGTGGGGCTAGCTGCAGCGAGAGAGAGAGATGATAACGTATTAAAATGGGGAGCGCCAGTAGGGGCCTTGACACGCAGCACATGTCCTTGGCAGTGAGCTTTTTTGGGCTAGAGAGAGACGGCAGGAGGTTTTAAGGTTGCAGCGATGAGCCAACGATATACAGTACGTACGTGGCCGCATGGTGGCCAGGAAAACCTCATGTGACTCTCTTCTGCTATTTGATCAACACTTTGGTGGGTGGAGCCGCCCTTGCTGGGCCGTGGAGCCGTCTCCTTAAGCTGAGAACATCTCCACCAGCGTCCCCGATACCCTGCCATCGATCCTATGAGGTAATGTACTTAAGGCCCAGTTCTTTTGGGGTTTCTAGACAGATTCTAGGTGAAAATAAGCTTAAGCCCCAAAGAACTGGATTTTAAGCCTTTTTTGTGGCAGCCGGCTTCTCTGATTCCTTCACAGTGGAGAAAAGCTGGGTACCCCCTACTTCCCGCCACCGCCGACGGCTTCCCACGAGTGAAACGAATCGTTTTCTTGGTTTGCTCCTGTTGCACATCGTAATTACAGCAACTGCCACCGCTCGGCCGAGTGAACAGGTTATTTTCTTTTCTTCCTTCTCTCTCCCCGAGCGAAGCTTCTCTCTTTTCCTTTTCCTCTCTCTCCCGAGCAAGGGTTCCTCTGCCCCTGCCGCCGGCCGCCGCCCCCGCCCCCGGAGCCGCCGCCCCCGCCTCGTCCCCCGAGCCGGCCCCGGCCCCGCCCCCTCCCCCCGGCGCAGCGGCTCGGGCGCTCCACCGGCGCCTGTCTCTTGCTGCCGCCGCCGGCAAGCAACCAGGCCGAGCCCTCCATCTTCGCCGCCACCGGCTGCGGCACCGCCCCCGCCTCCTTCTCCACCTCCTCCTCTTCATCCTCCACATGCCCCGTCTCCAACGCCGCATCCGGCGCTCGTCGGCCGGGAAGCCGTTCTGCTGCGGCCGTTCCGCTGCTCCCCTCCAGCGCCGACCCGGGCCACCAGCGCCGGCCCTGCCCCCGCCCCCGGCGCTGCGGCTCGGGCGCTCCACCGGCGCTCAACCTCGTCCTCAACCTAATTTATCTCCCCTGCTATCTCATTTTTTAGAGATATTGCAACAGTTCTCATGAGGAAAAATTTCAGGATCCATGGGAGCATTGTGTGGAAGGAGGAAGAAGATGCTAGAAGGGCATGTCGCCAAGTCACGGATGTAGTGGCGTAATTTTCTTTCTCAAATTTGTGGCAAAGAAAAAGAAACAACTCAATATCAGGTAGTCAAAAACACAAATTATTCTCAGGGGCATCACAGACTTTTTAACATATAACTCATGCAATAAGCTAGGATACCGGAAGCCAAAAAGAACTGGATTGCAATTTCGCATGAGCTTATTTTCACTGCTGTTTTTCTGGACAGCTCGAGACAAAGTGGCTTATGCACAAGCCGGAGCAACTGGGCCTAAAATCGGTTCAAATCGACCAGACCTTCTGAAAAAAAGTCAGAAGGTAAAATCGGTTCAAATCGACCGGACCTTCAAATCGACTTTGTGGCTACGTCTGCATGTGTGTCATGTTTTATCATGGGTTGTGGCCATAGAAGATCGAGTGTTTTATCATGGGGCGTAGCTAGGGTAGTCGTCCCCATAGGGGCGGCACCCCCGATGGCGAACACTTTTTTAGGGGTGTCGGATACACTAGATGGAGATACTCTAAGGGCGGGAGCCCAATTTCGTCCCCCATAGGTTCATTTGTGCTCGAGAACAAAATAATAGCCAAACAACAATGTCCTTTAACGGATACAATGTTTGTATTGTGTATATTTGGCACCAAATCTATCTGAAGTAGTGGCGGAGCTAGCCAGCTCAATGAGCCGGGGCAAAGCTAGTGCAAGCAATGGTGGCAGACGTTTTCCCCAAGATGCATTAGCACTAATATCCATGATCAAGCTAATTATCAGCAAAGACTTGTCGGACAAGCCCAGGCAGCCGCTTGGGGTCGCCGGTAGCTGGCTCCACCCCTGATCTGAAGTGTGCCAACCTCTACCTAGGTGACGACCCAACATTACCCACACAGCCTCATTTTCCCACCTTGTCTCTCTCCCATCTGATGACTCTCTCTCTCTCACCCACCAGCGTCTCCGTCTGTCATCACTCCATATACATCATTACCGCCTCCACCCCGGTCATCGCGCCGCCACCAGACAGTCGTCGTCATTGTCGGCGTCATTTTCACCATTTTCTCGTCACGGGGAAACTAAAGCGATGCAAGGAAGCGTGACGGAAGATGCCGCAATGCAACACTAGTAGGAAAAGTGCTATAGCCGCCGGGCACTTTTTGCCGAATAAGAAATTAACATTCGCCAGCGGTAATTATCACTGGCGAACATGTATTCCAGTTCGCCAGTGGTGGTGCAAGTACCACTGGAGAACATGCACTCTTGTCCGCCAGTGGTAAGGGCGTGAACCGGGCGACCTCAGCGGGGCCACCTACCGCTGGCGAATAGATAGTTTGTTCGTCAGTGGTAAGTTAAGTACCACTGGCGAACAAACTTTCCTACTCGCCAGTGGTAGGTGGCCCCGCTGAGGTCGCCCGGGCCCTCACTTACCACTGGCGAACTGGCCGGAAATGTTCGCCAACGGTATTTTATGCACCACTGGCGAACAAGACTCCTGTTCGCCAGTGGTAAATTAGGGCCGCGTCCCAGGCACCCACGCACACGGCCCTCTCTCCCTTATCTCTCTCTTATCCTCTGCCACCACACACTCTCTCTTATCCTCTACATCTTCCACCTCCCGCACCACGCCGCCACACTCCTCCATCGCGCAGTCTCCACCTCCGTCGTCCGCGGTGACTGCACCGCTGCTGCGTGTATGCTACCTCCCGCGTCACCAAGATCCGCACCGCCGCCCTCCACAAGCTCTCCCTCCGGCTCCATGCCGCCTCCCTGGTCGAGCGCACCGCCAAACCCCCACACGCGGGCGCTAGCGCTGGGTGGACTCTCCGTGTGGCTGCTCGCCGTGCCGTCCGCGCTCGCCGACCTGGCCCCCACTACTAGGGAAAAGGCTATAGGAGACATCCTTATAGGAGGCGCATATGGCAATATGCGCCTCTGCTAAATTACCCGAGGCGCACTGTTTGGCCATGCGCCTCCAACTATCAAATAGTTGAGGCGCATACTGGGGCCATGCGCCTCCCCTATTCCATGTACGGATGAATCTGGCGCATCACCGAGCTATACAGGTATTTTATTTTTAATTTCGAAAATGATATCAGAGGCGCATATTGGAGGTCATAGGAGGCGCATATTCCACATATATGCGAGGCGCATCACCGAGCTATGCGAGGCGCACCCTATATGCGCCTCTGATAATATGAATAGGCGAGGCGCATTTCAGTATGCGCCTCCGATATACCTATAGGAGGCGCATATTGATATGCGCCTCGCATAAGTCAAATACCCGAGGCGCATATCATATGCGCCTCCGGTAAAAAATACCAGAGGCGTGGACATAGAGGCGCATATGATATGCGCCTCGGATGGGCAATGTGGTGCGCCTCGGCTAGGGTTTTCCCTAGTAGTGCCCCCAGCTAGCGTACGGCGCAGGGCACTCGCCGCCGTCGTGGACTTCCAGCTGCCGCCGGCTGGATCCCACGCAGGATCCGGCTTGTCGGCGACCTCCGGAGTTGAGCATAAGGGGCCCTGGCCAGAGGCTCCCGGCACGCCAGGCGCCCACCCCGTCGATTTGGGCCCCCAGCGCCGCAGAAGGAGCGTGGTCTACACGGCGCGTCCGCCTGTCCTCCTCCGTGCGTGAAGGAAACGGAGCCCCTCCGGCATGGACGGACGTTTTTTTTTTAAATCTGGAAAACGATATCACTGGCGAACATCTCTTTTGGTTCGCCAGTGGTAAGTTTCTTACCGCTGGCGATATGAGCGCTGGCGAACCGCATGTTCGCCAGCGATAGCCTATATAGGTTCGCCAGTGATAGGGGTTTTCTTACTAGTGCAAGTTTGACCTGCCACGACAACTTGGAATTGTCAGTCACAACTCCTCAACGCCTAGAGCTCTACCTAGGACTTGCTCGCACACAACATATTCGGTAGTTTCACCCAACGAGTTTTAGGTAAAAAAGTGTAAACTCTATCTGATGATTATTTATGAATCAAAGAACTCTCTGGGCAAGTTTTATTTTATAGTTTTTCTCATTTTCTTTGATTGTCTTCAAAACGGTACCAAAATCGCCAACTTGACCGTTCATACCAAGGTGTCGAATATTTCTTTTTTTCATGGCTAATGCATGAAATAATATTCGGTACCTTTGAATGATTTTTTCTTAAAAAAAATCATGACCAAACTATCACACACTTGTAGTTCAAATATGAGTTATTTTTGGAAAATCGACCGAAATTCGAAAAAAAGAACAAAGTTATCAATAAAGGAAGAAAATTCTTCGCGTCTGGTAGTTGGCCAACCTACAAGTTCTAGTTTCTAGCAAAATTGAAGTGGTGCCATTTTGGTCTATATTTTTGGTAGTTACTACACCAAAAAATCCTTTTTAAACTCAAAAAAATGAAAAATCATGTTTCCATGAAACGGAGTTGGAATCTCTTTTGGGGATTCATGTTTCCATATAAAGATGCACATGTGTGCCCAATTTGAGAAAATTACAACCAAGTATGACATGGATATGTCCATCGTGTTCGTCATTTGGGTTGAAACCCATGGATGTTCATACATTATAGCCCTTTTCGAGAACACTTTTGTTTTCTTCTAACCGTGTCATATTTCGGTTTTGGTATTTTTCTTGAAAACTTTGTCACATAAAGAACTCTTTGCACAAGTTTTCTATTTTTTCCTCATTTTCTTTCATTATTTTTAAAATGGGATCAAAATTGTCGGTCTAACCGTTCATAGCAAGTTGTCAAAAATTTGAAAAACTTTCGTGGAAACTGCATGGAATCGCATGTACCCTTTTTTCAAAATTTCATGACCAAACTATCATACACTTGTAGTTCAATTCTGAGTCTCCTTTTAAGCATATGTGTTCCATACCAAGATGCGCATGTGTGCTGAATATGGTAAAACTATAACCAACTATGCCATGGATATGGCCATCGATCTGATCATTTGGGTTCAAACCCACGAATGTTCATAAATGATAGCCCTTTTCGAAAACATTTTTTTCCTAAAAGTGGCATATTTCAGGTTTGCTATTTTCCCTTAAAAATCGGTCACATAAAATGACTTTTTGCACAAGTTTTTTTTAATTTTTCTTTCGTTGTTTTAAAAATATGGTCAAAATTTCTAGCTTGATCATTCATACACTAGTAGGAAAAGGGCTATAGCCGCTGGGCTCTCGCTGGCGAACAAAAAAAAACACTTCGCCAGTGGTAAATATCGCTGGCGAATATTAATTCCACTTCGCCAGTGGTACTTGCACTACCACTGGGAAACACGCTTCCGTGTCCGCCAGTGGTAAGGGCGTGACCGGGGCGACCCCAGCGGGGCCACCTACCGCTGGCGAACACGGAGCTTGTTCGCCAGCGATAAGTTAAGTACCGATGGCGAACATGCTTTCCTGCTCGCCAGCGGTAGGTGGCCCCGCTGGGGTCGCCCGGGCCCTCACTTACCACTGGCGAACATGCTGAAGCTGTTCGCCAGCGGTATTTTAAGTACCACTGGCGAACGAGCTGCCAGTTCGCCAGTGGTTTCCTGGGATTCACACATCAACCCGACCAGCCCCCCTTTCCCTCTCCATTATTGCACCTCACTCTCCCCTTCATAGTAGCTCAAAGCTACTCCATTAAATGCCCATCCCCCATCATTTCCACTAGTTTTAACCAATAAAAACTAGTTTAGTTCATAGATATAGCCTCACCTCCCTCTCTACATCCTATCCACCAAAGGTTTCCCTCCACAACTATTCTAGATCTAGATCTAGCCTCTCTCTCTCTCTCTCTCTCCAACACAAGGATTCAAAGCTCCAAGCTCCACACCACTTTCTGGGTGAACTTGACTCGATCTCGTACGTGTGGTCATCTAATTATGATGAATCGACTATATATAAATTAAAGATTTTTTGTGAAATTTGACCGGAATTTGCCGGAATTGACTATATATGTGTGAAATTGTGCATGTTATGGTTGTGTGAAAATGTGAAATTAAAATGAGTTGTCAATATTTTGCCGGGATGTTGATTAATTTCCGTCTCAGCAAATTTTGGCACTCCCTCTTAGGTCCTATTTTTAGGAAGGTCATGCCGAATTTTTTCGTGAAAAACGATATATATATATGGTTCTAATAATTGTATTATTTGTTCTACACCATGCAGGCGACAATGGTCACTTTGAGCAAACGTGCCGTGAATAGATACTTGAGGCACGCGACGAAAGACATGTTACGGAATAATCGCAAAATGATACAATGTCCATGTCGAATATGCAGACTAGAGGGCGTCCTCGACCCCTTTAGCGGATAGTTGCTGGAGCACCTGCTCAGGCGTGGTTTCATGGAGGGGCGCACTCAGTGGATAAGTGATGATGAAGAAATCCATTGGGCGGCGGCAGGAAATGATCAGGAAGGGAATCGGGTCAATGATGACAACGAGGTGCAAGAAGATGATCAAGAGCATGCTCATCCGACATATGATATATATGCTGGAGAAGACAGTGATGAACAACACGTAACGAAGGAAGACGAGGACACGGGGCACCGCTAACTTCAGTCGTGCGGGACCCTCATCTCAAAGAACTGCTTCTAAAGAAGACGACTAACCCCAGATCTGCTACAAGAGAGCAATCTAAGCTGGCGCAACTAGAGATAGACTCGAATACTCTGTTTTATCCAGATTGCGAACCGGATGACTCCCGCTTGAAAGTAGCGCTCGATGTTCTGCAGATGAAGGCAAGATACAAATGGAGCGACGTAAGCCTCGACGCAAGTCTGCAATACTAGCAGAGCAAGCTTCCGAAGGAGAACACATATCCTAAAAGTTGTGACGAGGCCAAGAAAATCGTGTGCCCCTTTGATTTACCGCACGAAAAATACCACGTGTGCATCAACAACTACTACATCTTTCGGGAAGGGGACACGGACAAGACCGCATGTCCGGTGTGCAAGGCTGCTCGATACAAGAAAGGGAGGAATAAAGCTCCTCAAAAAGTTGTGTGGTACTTTCCGCTCATCCCCCAGTCTGCAGCGCTATTTCAGCGGACCGCAAGGAAGCAAAGCTCATGCGCTGGCATACGAGAGAAGGGAGAAAGTTCTGAAAGATCCAAGAGCGGAATGAAAAGGTAAATCTAACACACCCTTCGGATGCATGCCAGTGGAAAGCATTAGACGATGAATATCCAACTTTCAGGGAAGAGCCAAGGAACATTAGGTTGGGTGTGAGCACCGATGGGCTCAATCCATTTGGCAACCAGAGAAGCACACATAGCACCTGGCCCGTGTTCGTATGGATATACAACCTCCCGCCCTGGCTGTGCATGAAGAGGAAGTACATACACATGAGCATGTTCATTCAAGGGCCGAAACAACCGGACACCGACATCCATCTGTATCTGAAGATACTGAAAGATGAGCTACACACGTTATGGGAGGAAGGCGGGGTTAACACATGGGATGCCCTCGCAGAAGAATATTTTCCTATGAGAGCCGCCTTGCTCTGTACGGTGCATGACTTGCCCGGCTACGGATACGTCTCAGGACAGGTGTGCCACCGACATAACGGATGTGTGAGGTGCATGGATGACCCGACGTTTCACCAGCTCCAGAAAGATCCCGGGTCTTCGAAAACCGTCTACATCGGCCATCGAAGGTGGCTACACATTAAAGACTCGTGGAGAAGGCGTGGAGACCTTTTCAACGGCCAAGATGAGCTCCGGGGACCTCCACGTAAGAGGTGCGGCGAAGAAATATATGATTTGCTGAATGAATGGGAAGAGTGCCCTCGGCCGGGAAAGAAGCAAAAGGCGCCAAAACCACTCCTGGATGTATGGAAGACGAGGTCCGTGTTTTGGGACTTGCCATACTAGCCCATCCTCGGTACGCCTCATTGCCTAGATCTAATGCATATCACGAAGAATGTGTTCGAGAGTCTGTTTGGCACTCTGCTCAACATGCCGGAGAGGACGAAAGATGGGCCGAAAGCAAGAAGCGACCTGATACATATGGGTATCAGGGAAGAGCTTCAGGGAGGAAGTCTGGCTATTGATCATGACCAGTCGAAAGAGGAGACGGGCGGTCCCAAGGGCAAAAGGGTTAAGAGGAACGACTATTACTGACCCACCTCCTGCTTCACACTATGTCCAAACGAGATCGAACAATTGATCAAGTGCCTTCTGGAGTCAAAGTGCCTTTGGGTTACCTGGGGCTAATAAGCAGATTTTTAGACCCGCAGAAACAAAAGTTCAGCGGGATGAAGTCTCATGACTATCATGTGATGATGACCCAGATACTTCCAGTTGCGATCAGAGGGATAATGGACAAGCACATCCGTGAAGCCCTTTTTTGCCTCTGTAACTTCTTCGACGTGATCTCTCGAAAGTCAATCACCGGGAAGCAACTCTCAAGGCTGCAGGAAGAGATCGTCGTGATACTATGCGAGCTTGAGATGTACTTCCCGCCCGCATTCTTTGACATCTGTGTGCATCTGTAGGTCCATATCGTGGATGATATCATCCATCTTGGGTCGTTGTTCCAGCACAACATGATGTCGTTCGAAAGGATGAATGGGGTCATCAAAGGATTCGTTCGTAACAGGGCCCATCCGGATGGAAGCATCGTTCAGGGCTTTCTCACCGAAGAGTGCACCTCTTTCTGCATGAATTTTCTGGACGTGGAGGACCCTGTTGGTTTGCCCGGAAACGAGCACATTTGCACGCTCGATGGAGCACGTAACAAAAATGGCCGGAGGGAGTTGCATGTGTACCACGCTTGTCGACGCACCGATTTTAACAGGGCAAACTTAGTGGTTCTCCAACACATTCAAATTGTTGATACTTGGGTGGAAAAGAACAAGAGCCTGATTGAGAAGAAGTACACTGACCAGGGAAAGCGGAGGACAGAAGGAGAAATAATTATAGAGCACAACTCCTCTTTCTTGCGATGGTTCAAAGATGAGCTTGACGCTCCGCCCCCAATGGCTAGTGCGGAAGCTAAACTCTTATACGCCTTGTCACGTGGCCCCACCCCCAACCTCGCGACGTTTTAAGCATATGATATCAACGGGTTCACTTTCTACACGGAGCAAAAGGACAAAACTTTGGATTATCAAAACTCAGGGGTAACGATGGAATCCTACACCGGTGACAAAAAGTTAAGATACTACGGAAGGATCGAGGAGACCTGGGAGCTTAACTACTCTAGAGAGAAGGTGCCGATGTTCCGCGTCATATGGGCTAGGATGTCGACCGTCCAAAAAGAAGACAAATACTTCACCACCATGGTTATACCCGAAGCCGACACTTCATCAAGCACGAATGTCACCGCGCAAAATGAGCCATGGGCACTGGCTAAGCATGTCTCCCAATGCTTCTTCATAACCGACCCGTCACGGCCTAGCCGTGTCGTCGTGAGGAGAGGCAAAAAAAAAACATCGTCGGAATGGACAGTGTCGCCAACGAGGACGAGTTCGACATGTTTGGCGACCCAAATATCGACGATGATCAAGATGATGATGATAAGGAAACATACACCACAAGAAGAAGCAGAACCACGCTACCTACGCAAGGTCTTCCATTCAAAAGAAGAAGTCATGATGTGGGGCTAAATTATGCAACTGCGACCAAAAAAGGCAAGAAGAATGCCAAACGCTTAGAAAGACGCACTGTATCAGCATTGCATGCGACTATGTATCTCTATTTTCTATCGGACTTGTTTCAATGATTAAGTGATGTGATATTGTGCATGCACTAATTAATTATATATATGTACCTCATGTTATGTGTTTAAATATATCCTTAAACCTTACACTTTTTTATTAAGTCAAAATTTGACTAATTTTAATATCATGAATTATAAAACAAATAAAGAAAGGGATAAGAAAACAAGAAAACAGAAAAAACAAATAGAGGGAAAAAACAAAATAATTTGGAAAACAAAAATAGTAATAAAAAAGTTCTCGCTGGCGAACGAGGGCCTATGTTCGCCAGCGGTATGACTAATCACTGGCGAACAGGGGAAGATGTTCGCCAGCAGTATGTACCGCGCCGTCATCTTCTCCTCCGGCCACTCGTCGACCGCGCCGCCGGCCGTCTTCTCCTCCGCGAGCCCGCCTCGGTCACCACCACCGCCCCACCCAGGCCTTCTTCTCCGAACCGCTCGTCACCCACGCCGCCAGCCTCCCACGCCGTCGAGCACGCCTCGGTCACCACCACCGCCCCACCAGCCCTTCTTCTCCGAGCCCGCCGGCCTCCCTCTTCCCCGTGTCCGCCGGCCTCCCTCTTCCCCGAGCCCACCGGCCTCCCACGCCGTCGAGCACACCTCAGTCACCACTAGTTGCAAGGTGAGCATGCCCAAGGCCCCCTCCTCTCCCTCCTTTCTCTCCTCTCCCTCCATCCCCTTCTTCCCCGGCCAGCTCTCCTTCCTCCGACACCCAAGCCCTCCTCCTCCCCAAGCTCTCCCTCCTCTGACACCCAAAAGGTGTTCATTGAAATGTTACCGCTGATTTGAATTATTGGGAATGATGCAGTAGTTAGTTAGCAAGTTAGGTTAGTTAGTTTTAGCAAATTAGGTTAGTTAGTTAGCAAATTAGGTTAGTTAGTTTTAGAAAATTAGGTTAGTTAGTTAGCAAATTAGGTTAGTTAGATTTAGCGGTGAGCCGTGATAATTTGCAAATTAGGTTAGTTAGTTCTAGCAAATTCCGCCTAAATTTGTTCATGAACTAATTTAACCGGAACCAGTTTGGGTTACAGGAGGTTGGTTAGATTAGTTAGTTTTAGCAAATTAGGTTAGTTAGTTAGCAAATTATGTGGAAGCTACTTTGTTTTAGGTTTAATTTTAAATTTAGTTTTAGGTTTAAATTAGCTACTATAGTTTAAGTATTTAAATTATAATTCTTAATTCCAATTGTTTTGCTGTATGCAGGACCTTGATGCTACCGTGTTGTTCAGTTTTCAGGTGAGATGATGTTTTTGTGGTGATGATGCCTTTGTACGGAATGTGGTGGTGGTGTTGCTTTTTGTGGTGAGAATGTGGTGGTGATGAGGCCGTTGAGCCCTTTGTTTTGGTGAATGCGGTGAATGTGGTGGTGATGAGGCCGTTGAGCCCTTTAATTTGTTGTTGTGAATGTGGTGGTGATGAGGCCTTTTGAGCCCTTTGTGAAATGTTTGTAGGTACCCCATGAGGCCGTTGAGATTGCTGGAATGTTGATTAACTTCCGTTCCGGCAAATTCGGGTACTCCATATGCCCTATTTTTAGCAAAGGTCATGCCGAAATTTTCCGTGAATTTTGGCATGACTTTTGCTATACAATAGGACATATGGAATACCCGAAATTTCCCGAGATGGAAGTTAATCGACATTCCGGCAAATTTGGACTCATGGGGTACCTTAGTATTTAATAAAGTGATTTTTTTTATATATTTTTTGTACTAAGTTTGACTTAATTTCCTCGTCAGTGCAAAGATGGCTCACAAGACCAGGCCGGGGGTTCTCGGACAGGAGGCGACGATGCGTACCTATCGATGCTTGGACAGTACACCGGCGCCGACGAGGAGAGCGAGCATGCCGATGAGGAGATGGAGGCCCCATCTGCTTGCGAAGCCGAGCGTGGTGATGCTGGGACCACTACTAGTGGCACCGAGGAGGGCGGCCCTTCTGTTAGCAAAGCTAGCAGAGAGCGTAAACGCAAGAAGCGGGAACCAAACAAGCTCTCCAGCACCCAACATGCATTCACAGAGGTGGACCCTAAAAGCGGTCTTCCTACGAAGCCGGAAAAATATGTAAAAGGGTACGGCCTCCAGCTTGGATGCATCGCTTGGGAGTGGGGTAAAATCAACGACGACAACCTAAAGGTGAAGGAGAACGAAGGTTTGGCCGCCTACCTCATCGATAAGCTGCACACAAGATACAAGTTCCCGGCACCCTACGATAACAAGGATCTCAAAACCAATATTATTAACACACAAGCCCTCGGCAAGTTGGCCAAAGCCTTGGCAACTTGGAGAGGAGATGTGAGGAAGATGATTGAGGAAGAAGGTGCCGGTTTCGATGAGATCCACAAAGTGTGGCCCAGCATTTCCGAAGAGGACTTTGAAGAATTAAAGGCCATAGAAGCCACTGCTGCAAAGCAGAAGCAGAGGCAGTGGGGGAAAGACATGCAGAAGAAGAACGTTGCTCATAATCTCGGAAGCCGGGGTTACGCCGGAAAGGAGCCAGTTTGGCAAAAGGAGGACACATGAAGGGAAGCGCCGAACCCCTACGACAAGATCAAAGACCCGCTCGCCCGAAGGGCACAATTCAGGGATCATCCCAAATCGCCCGGGGAGCTTCTCTTGAACGCCAAGGTGAAGGAACTTGAGAACAAAATTCTCGAGGAACAAGAAAAGGAAGAACATGATCAATCTGAAGGCTCCTCGGACCAGAAGGGCCCGTATCAGACACCTTTCCTTAGGGCGCTAAACGAGACAAAGAAGGTGTCGTCGGATAAAGTGCCGCATCGTGGCCGTGTGGTCAGTGCCGGAATGGGTCATAAACATTCCTATTACTTTCCCGGCTCCAAGGAGAAGGGAAAGGAGCGGAAGATTGCCGAGCAATCAAAAATGGATGCATCCATCGATGCAGCGGTGGAAAAAAGGCTCAACTCCCTCCTGCCCAACATCTGTATGTCCATCGGGGCTTGGTTTGAGGGGGGCAAACAAGGGCCTCCCCCCGTGATCAGCTTAGCAGGCTCCAGCAACTCGAGCGGTGTGGCGCCTGTTGTGCAGAGCCCGGCCGTCAACCCTAATTCTGGTAGGGACAACCATACGCCGGCCGGCAACAACGCAGCTGGTAGGGAGGAATCGCCGGCCGTCACCGCGCCTCGAAGATCAAGCCCTCCCGTCTTGATTACCCCGCCGGCGACCCGCGGTCCGTCGCCATTAGCCGAGCTCAACGCCCTCATGGTAATTAAGCGTCGTAAAAGCCTCGACAAGTTACATATTACTTCATTCTTTGGCGCCCTCTCTAACGCCTTACACATGTTTTCGCAGGCCGACGAGACGAGATGCACATTGCTCCTTGGTGTGAACGGTGAGCTCAAGACGTGCAAGGTAAGATCGTGACACCTCTCAACCGCGTTTTCCACGGCAGCCCTATGGCCGATGATGTGTTCAGGGTTACAATCAGCCGGGCTTTATCGGGTTGCGGTAGTTTGTATCCTCCTTTTCAACCAGACGAAGCCGATAGCGAGTTAAAACTTGAACAATGCATGCTTTGGCCCATGATATGGCCAAACGCACTGATTCGTGTGGACCCTTCTGTCACCACCCCAGTGCAGCAAACACAGGACGAAAAGGAAGCCAATGATGGCGATGATGACCCCAATGACTTCCTCGCTGATGATCCTTACGATGACGGAGCTCACGATGACAGATATGCTGGCGAGGGTCCAGTTGACCATGATCTAATGCATACGGATCTCGGGCAAGACGCTGATCTCCCAGATAAATATCAGGGTACGAAGCGTCTATTCTGTTCTCAAGATACGCCAGAAGCTTCCCCCGAGCAAGCTGGTTTGAGCCAGGACACAGTCAAAGAGGTGATCAAAGATGCGATGGCGCCGAAGGAATCTAAGAAGACGGGACGGAAAAGATCTAAGAGGAAAGCTGACTTTAACTCCAGCAGCCAGCCGTTGCCGGGAACTAAGTCGAAGCCGCCGCACCGAGTAATGGACAGGGTACCCATCCCCTACTGGCCTTCGGTTGTATGGGTAAAGCGATGATGCCGCCGAGGCTGGTAAAACTCTTGACTGGGGATATGAGGAGCCTACATGATGGTATTCTTTTTTCAAGAGGAGAGGCTTCTCAAAGAGAAAGATCCAACATACCCGGTTTTCTCCGTAAAGGTACCAGAGATAGATGCCTTGGGATTTGTCACTAAAGACTCTGGGCACGTGATCCTT
Organism: Puccinellia tenuiflora; assembly: GCA_012064385.1. Lineage (NCBI taxonomy): Eukaryota > Viridiplantae > Streptophyta > Magnoliopsida > Poales > Poaceae > Puccinellia > Puccinellia tenuiflora. The sequence goes on from QRDG01000527.1 coordinate 1,598,666, forward strand.
GTGAGATTTAATGACATCATCAACATGTATCACATGTACCCGCTAAACCCATCGATCGTCCGCCTGGTTGCACTTAGTATGGCGCACCAGCTCTTAATGGAGAATACCCCGGACATCATGATAATTGACCCGTACTACATGAAAGAAATGTTCCTGAGCACCCCTAGGGCTAGGGCAAAGGTGACGCGGTACATCGAAGATTGCTTCAAGGCACATCCTTCCAAGAGCATCTTTCTCCTGCCTTACTTTCCCGAGTAAGTCATTCGCTAACCGCCATTACATGGTTTCGTAGATTTCCATCGTTAAGTTTGCATGGTACAAATGGTTAATTTGAGGATGACGGTCTCTTTTGAACTGTTTTGCACAGTAACCAACACGACACCCTTATCGTTCTGTACCCAAAAGACTCGCATGCCGTCTATCTCGACTCCGGGAGTGATGTGACGAGTAAAGACTACACCAAAATCAAGGCTGTTCTGAATGATGCTATTAGTGCTTACGCCGAAAAGGAAGAAGGCATCATTAAAATAAAAAACACATGGCGAGGCAAGAATATATTCGGCCACAAACTTGTGTTCCCGTGCATCAAGCAGGCGCCAGGCACTAAGATGGAGGCATGGTACCTCATCCATCACATGTGGGAGTACATAAAGGATCAACAACGTCTGCAATTTCCGTTTGCTCTCGACAGATGGTGCAAGAACTTGGCAGAAGCCAGTGATGCTGTTATTAGAAAAGAGTTCGGTCGCATCCAGCAGATGATCGCTGGAATCATCTGCAACGATGTCTTGGATAAATCCGGGGTGTTCTTCAACGGCTGGGCATGCCCAGGTCATTCACTATAGATGGTGTTCTCCCGTTCCCGCCGATGCCGAAGCCGAACAAGAAGAAGCAGTGATCGACGAACTGTGTTGGTACGATCGATAAACTTCTGTTGTTAAATTATATCCGTAAATTAACTTGCCTAGATACCTCTTGCTTCGGAAGTCGTTGAACTTGCATGTGTGATCGATGTTATTTACAGTTAGATATGAACCGATCCAAATCATGTTAGTTTTGTTTCGTATTTCTCTCTAAATGCCGATGATTAAAATAAGTGACACCGTGTGATATAGGGATGTTCTAGCAAGCCTTGTGATATGCACGAGTACACACATCTTGTGCATCCTACTTGGCTCGCTAGCACCATCTATGTAATTTGTGTGTCCAACCTATATATGAGGCATGCTTTCGATTTTGGTGCATCCATTTAACTATTATTCGATTTGTGCATGAACTCTTGGTCTTCTTTGCCTAACACTTTTATCTTTGCATGTCTCGTGTACAGAGAGATGAAGAAATGGTTTATACACGTCACCGCTAAAGTGGGCCGGGCTATAAGATGTCTCAAGCAAGCGGGACGAGTTTACATGTGATTGTAGTTTACATTACTAGCTACTTACTTTTGAAAACTTGCGACCTAAACTATCGACTTCCAGAGATGTGTGTGTATTCATGCATATGTATGCAAAATATTGGGTCTCACTTGTATATTTCGGCTTATAATGCATGCATATATGTGATGAAACAACAATTTGGTCACTTGTCTATTCGTATCTATTGAAATTCTGTCAATTATTGTACTGTTTCTGTCAATTATATATTGCTGGAATATATATGTATTTACCTGTATATATTGCTGTAATACATTTCTGCTTTTATTTGAAAATAGAAATACATATTACTGGCGAACAGGAGTCTGGTTCGCCAGTGGTAAGCCCTGGGAATACTGCTGGCGAACATGCGACTGGTTCGCCAGTGGTAGGTGGCCTACCGCTGGCGAACGAGGCAGTCGTTCACCAGTGGTAAGTTGTTCGCCAGCGGTAAGCTGTTACCACTGGCGATATGAGCGCTGGCAAACCACACATTCGCCAACGGTAGGCTATCCAGGTTCGCCAGTAATAGGGGTTTTCCTACTAGTGATAGCAACGTGTCAAATATTTTTTTTAATGGCTACTACATGGAATCACACTCGGGGTACCTTAGAATAATTTTTTTCAAAAAATTCATGCCAAACTATCATGTATTGTAGTTCAAATTTAAATTACTTTTGAAAATCGACCAAAACTCGAAAAATGAACTAAGATATCTACAAAACGAGAAAATTCTTCATATATAATAGTTGACCATCCTACAATGTACTTAATGTGAAAATTGAAATGGTGCCATCTTTTCCCATATTTTTGTAGTTGCTTCGTAAAAAACCCTTTTCGGTACTCATAAATTTGTAAATCATTTTTCCATTAAACAAAGCTGGAATATCCTTTTGGGACTTATATTTGGCATACCAAGAGACACGTGTGTGCGGAATTTGGGAAACTTATAACCAAGTATGTCATGGATATGGACATCACTTTGGTCATTTGGGTTAAAACCACTTATGGATGTTCGTACAAGATAGATGGTCTAATTTGAAGGGGTGGATGCTGGCTTATCTATCCTTCAATATGCAGATGAAATGGTTCTTTTTATGGATCATGACCTTGAAAAAACTAAGAACCTGAAACTAATATTGTACTCCCTCCGTCCAAAAATAAGTGTCTTAAGTTTGCTTAAAAATGGAGGTATCTAGACATGTTTCATGTATAGATATATCCACTTTTTGCCAAACTTGAGACACTTATTTTTGAACGGAGGGAGTAACTGAGTTGTCGAGAGTCTCAAAACTAATTTTCGTAATTGTGAATTATTCTGTTTCGGAGAAACCTAATAAGGGGTTGCTCAATATGTTGAACTATTTGTTTGTGAGCAGGGATAATTTCTAACTAAATATTTGGGTATTCTGATCCATTATCGGAGATTTATAAATTCTAAACGGAAACATGTCAAGTAGCGTCTCGAGAAGACAATAAACTGTTAGAAAGGAAAATTGTTTTATGTCAATGGTCGACGAATTCGTGATAATTTAGTGCTAAGCTACCACACTGCACGGCGGATCACTCACAGTGCACGCGTGTGGCATGCGTTGCCGTTGGCATCCCCGCGGTGATTTGACGGTACCACGCGACGCGATCGAACAAGCAGCTGATGATTCATGCCTCCCCCGTGGGTGATCTTTTGCCTGGACTGAAGCATGCCTGGCTGCCTGCCAACCGCTCGTGTCCCCGCGACTAGTCAAAGCTCAAAAGCATCCGGCGCCTTCGCCTCTCCCTATCAAATGACAGACCAAGATAGCTAGGCACCACCAAGACCATGCACGCACTTAACGGCGGAGCACATGATTGAATAGGCAGACGGAACTACTTCGCTTACGACGTTTTCCTGGTACCACGCTTGATACGCCTGCACTTTGCTGCTAACGAGGAACGGTTTGATCTTTGGCGTCGTACACAGATCGTACGATAAGTGTTGTACGTATAGCAGCTCTGGATAGGCAAATTAGGATTTGTCGACTTTATCTTAATTTACGATCATTTTGGTATTTTGATCACTATATACAATCTTGATTGCAACACATAAAATATTTTGCATGATCAAACAAATTTGTTTACGTAATAAATGTTAAATAACATATATAGTTTACCACCAAATAAATTTAAACAATGTTCACAATAGGAAATAAATTGTAAGGAAATGAGAAGGTAGAACTACTGATTTCCTTTATGAGTCTGCACATGCTCAATCAAATCATTTTTAAGTTAAATATGAGTTGCCCGATCACACATTCGCTGACGAAATTGGATGAAATGTGGAAACGTTACCTCTCCACCCTCGAACTCAATCAACTCACCCTAATAGTCCCATCCTTCGTCATCGAACTTCCGGCGAAGGACGTACGGCCCGAACTACTACAATGGTGGCACCGGCCCGAGCTGCTACGACGGTCCACCTCCTCCGACTTTTGGTGGTGGCGGCGAGGATGATGAGTGAGAAGTGGTGGTGGTGGTTGTGGGGTTGGGGGGGGGGGGGGGGGGGGGGGGTTGCGCTCTATACCACTAGCGGGCGTGTGGGCGGACGTAAATCCAACCCAATTTTAGACTGCAAATGGGTCCTCGGATCGTGATTTTTGTCCGTACAAATAGAAAACGGACGTGAACAGACGAAACGAACGGTGTCCCGTTACTGTTGGCGCGCCCTTAATCAGTTTGTGTCTGATGCACTGGCTAGCTAGCGTGAAACCTTTTACACACGCACGGCCGGCCGAACGGGCGAGCACGCCTGCGCGAGCGAGCTCTGTGGCTCGAGCACGCCTGCTAGCTCTGTGGTCCACGCATGGGTATATTTCTTTGAAATTCGCTTGAGATATGCTCGGAGCAACGTAGACGACACGGTGCATGCGGGAGGCAAAGGCTTAAAGAGCTTTTCTTTGCCCCTCCGACCGTGGTCCCTTGACTACTCAATTTGACCATACATATGATATGTAGTCGACACTTTCCCACAGGGCAAGGCATGCATGCGCACGCTAGTCGTACACATTGCTTTGTAAGTACTCCAAAATAACCTGCAAAAAAAAAAAAACCTCCCAATTATTGGACTGGCCACACACTCCTCCTTTCTTTCTCTCTCCTCAATACCGATGTCAATGGGTACCCATTACCCACATACCCAGCTGGTACGAGCCCATCCCGCCGACGCTGCCGGCTGGAGATGGCGAAGGAGAGTGGCCAAAAGTCCCCTTTGTCCATAGTAGATTTTTTTTTGATAAAGGTCCATAGTAGATGTAGGTTTCTCCTAGTAGTATGTTTGTTTGGTGTGTTGCCAGATTCTAGGGGTAGGATGCTGGAGCTCTTGGGCCAGATCCAGCGCTTCCTCACGGTTCCTTCTCTTCCCGCGGAGCTCCAACGCCGGAGCCGTAGGCGGGGAAGAAGGTCATTGTCGGCATCCCCTCAAATAAGGTCCTTGGTCGTGGTGGCCGTCAGCTTCGTCTCGGCAGCTTGAGTTTGGCCCCTTAGTTCGACTCTGATGGCCAACATGTGGCTTACTTCGATGCCGACGATGGATTCTCAACCTCCAGGTGGAGGCCCATTGAAGGACCAGCGGTGGCGATCTGCTTCTTCCCGGTGCCAAGTGGTTCTGTCTCCGGCCGGCGCTGTTGGAGAAGGCCACGGCGGTGGTCCTCTCTACTCCGACGGCGAAGAAGGACTCGGTTGCGTTTCTCAGATTATATGCAGGGTCATTTTTTGCAATAGCTAGGGACTGCTACATAATTTCTATACTTGTTGGGTCCCTTTTGTAACTTGTACCCTCACCGTGATCAACTAATGCAGCTTTGAGAGGCTTATCTTGTTCAGAGAGAAAAAAACAATTATTGGTGGCCGGCCGGGTACTCTAGGGTGGGCGCCGGCCGCCCACTGGCCCGTACGTACGCCTCGGTGCATTCCTATGGAGGACCAGTCCAGGTCCAGCAGCCGCTCCACTCGGGTCGCGCCGGCCGTACGTACGCTCGTGGCTGGCTGGCCCTGTCTGTCGACCCGTACTACGTACCTGACGTTTTATGCGGGTGCGCGCGTTTCTATTTACGGTAGCGTCACATGACACCCAAATCCGTGCTTGCTTGCTCCAGTCCATATCTGCCACCCACCGGCCAACCGGGTGCGTACGTACGTACGTCGCGCACAGCGCCGGTACGTCCGTGCTCTGTGAGTGGCGGACCCAGGAATGACCAAAGAAGGGGGCTAACTTATGACATGCCTAAATTTTTTTGCTTGATAATGCCCCAAATTAGTTAGCCTCTAATCTGTAATAGTTAGAATCTCTCCATCTGTTACCTAATGTTACGAATGATTGAACAAAAATCCTCTAATAGTAATTACGCTCGGGGTGCTGCTGTAGACAGTAGAATAGACTGTAGTGTAGCAAGCAGTTTGAAACTCTGAATTTTCGTTTTTGGCGACAACACATGACTAAAAGTATCATAATTTTTTGTGAAAAAATACTAGCCCCTGCCATGTACGGCCGTGGCAGGCTGGGCGCCTTAGCTCGCTGTCCATTTCTCTCAATCCAACTGTGGGGAACCACGGCCTTGTTTGCGCGCGATTGCTGAGTTTCAGAAGTACAGGCCTTCATCGATGGGCTCGCTTTTTTTTTTTCTCACAACCATGGGCTCAGCTTCGGATCTCCATTCGCCAACAGTCTATCTCTAAATCTCACTTCACCCTTCGATGAAGAAATATCGCCCGACGGCTCGGCCCGTACGCACAACTTGATTCCCCGATCCCGTGTCTTTGCATGCTGTGGTGATTATAATCACAGTTGATTATTAGAGCAACTCAAAGAAGTGAGATGTAGAGACAATTTGTTGCACATGATGGTACCTACACACCCATGCTTTATACGGTGGTTGTAAGCCTTACATACCCATTTTAGCTTATTTACCTCGTAAAATATGGAATCTTGGTGTCCAATACTGGATTCAGAATTTTGAAAATATATATGTTTGTTCGTTATTTTTGGGGTTGACTTTTCATTGACTTTTAAAATAATCCTAACGGACGGAAAAAAAAACATGAAGTTTTTCAAATCACTTTTTAATAATTCTATCAACTCTAGTAGTGACATCGCCTGATCATTTTGAGTAATCTCTTTTTACCGTTGCAAATATGCTTCGGTAAAACTTAGAGTGTGTAGCTATCATCATGCACACCGGGTCTTTTCCCTTCATCAATATCTAAACTATATCACAGTTCAGATGGAAAGCAGCCAACTCTATGACCAAGCTGACTTCAAGAGCCCCATCACAGTTTGCATCTTGCTCTTGAAATCACTATCACTCACATAACCATCTGTCCGCAAAATCAACTACTTAAGATGAAGATCCTAAAGATGTGCAAGAAAGTTCAGAGATGAACTTACTTTGTCATATTTGTTGAGAGTTTTGCGGATACCAATTGCATTCATGGTAACATATTTGACTTGCATTGGCCGTATTCTCGACAGAAAAGAAAGCACGAAAGTAGTTTCAATGTGATGTCAAGAAAATCAATGAAAACCAATCACTTCGATCGTGCTTGTTTGGCCCCCCTCATTTCATCATTTAGAAGAAATGAAATGATTTTCAGAAAAAATGATAGGGTTCGGGATAGGAATTGACCTAACACACCATAGACATTTGTTGGAATTCCAACTGAAATGAAGTTTTCAATTCCATGACAGTCAAACACATTGGTCTTGGAATCTCGATTGAATTCCATGATTCCGGCGTGAAATGACTATCATGAGTCCGAATCATGGCTCGGAGAAATCATTAAATTTAGACTTGCATGCATAGCCAGTCACATGTATGCATGATTTCGAAATCATTAAATTTAGATACATTCCCTAAAAACAATGCATTGGACTAGTTCTCTCTTAATTTTTTATTTATCTTATGATAATGTGCAAAGAGACTTTACATTATGAAAAGGGTTATTTTCGAAATTTGTTTTATAATAACTTTATTTGTTACATTATTTTGAAAATAGGTCTGGTTTGTCGGTTTTGCTACGAGGGTAACAAATTTCGTTATATAGGGTTGAGTTTCAATTTCGTTATGAAGACTTGCCGTTGTTTGTTTTATTCTGTGGTTATATTGGTCACATGGCATCCAGGTGTGAACTTTCGGCAGCTGAAAGGAGAGAACATATATTATTCACCCATCAGACCCGTGCAATCGGTGCACCCAACACACAAAAAAATAAACACAAAAAGTGCTAGAAAATTTCGAAATTAATTTACCAGGTTAACACAACCTATATCTACCACGACACAAATTTTCAATTTCAAATTCTACATGCGGCTCAAGAAAAAAAAAGTCAAATCAGATTATGAATACTTCCTCCGGTCCGATTTAATTGTCGGAACCGAACACTTTTGATAGTTTAAAATTCGTACCCTACTTAAGAGAGTCTTTACGGCGGTAGTAGTACTTATTTTAATTTTGGCAATGAATTGAGCCCATTAATGCCATGAGAGCTAAATTTGTCATTTTTGTTTCTCGAGATGTGTTTCAAATTTTGTTTTGAAACCTTGTGACATAATTGATGCACACTATTTCCGATTAGTGAATTACTTGTGAAAAATTTCAACAACTTTTTATATGTAGTGTACTTATGTTGGATGCACGGATGCACCAATAAATGGATGCTGAGGATACGTTCTCTACTTCAGTGACCCGCGGCCCGGTATCGTCGGGGAAGGATAGGGCTGGCTAAAGCCCATGATACGCTAACCCTGCCATAGTGCCATGGCGTGGGACAAAACCTGAACTGACTGAACGTGGCGAAGCTTGCACTTCAGAGAATCGCGACAAAGACATGCACAATGTGGTTCTGCATGTGGTTGATGCCGTTGCCCGGCTCACGGTGGGGTACGGCATGGATACGGAGAAGACACGAAAGGAGACAGTCCTAGGCTCCTAGCAATGGCACACCGCAGACCTGAAGGCTCCAGCAACACGCAACAGGGGTTCTTCGACAGCAACAACTAATAGCCTACTGCTGACAAGCTACGCTATAGCCATGATACCAGGTTCCGCAGTGGAAGCGAAAACTTCCAAAAGAGCAGAGCAATCATCTGTTCGGCTCTGCTCTCGTCAAAAGGGACGCGAGGTGCAGGAATTGTGCACTAAACCATGACCGATGAAGTCGAGGAACTAGGGATGAACCAGCACCGAAACAAAGCATCTAACAAGGACATTCGATGTCTATATGTTTGGGCCAGGAGGGACTGTAAAAGATCGGAGACGCTGAACACATGAGGAACTATACTACAAATTACGTGGAGTTTGTTCCATGCAACAAAACTGGATACATAGGCAAGACAATGATGGAAGGTAACAGTGGTTTGGCAGCGACTGGTCCAGGGGCTGCCGGCAGTCTGTCTGCACTAATGCGAGGGCCTAACTGGCGCCATGAGACTCCTAGCTTGGAACTATCGTGGACTGGGGCAGACAAGGGTAGTTCATGAGCTGGTTCGAACATAATTCGGTGTGCCAACCGTACCTCTTGTTTCTGTCAGAAACGAGACAAAATAAGAGCTTCGATGAATGTTTGTGTGTGTGTTTTGGTTTTGGCATTGTTTTCCATTGTCCGTAGAATGTAACTGAGGGGTATATCCCTCTATTGGAATGACAATGCAAAAGTATAAGTTATAAATTTCCGTCCATACCACGTAGATGTGAATACTGAAGAAGGAAATGGAATAACTTGGAGTGACACTTCTGTCTATACATAAGCTCGCACTCAAGATGGACATCTTATTTGGAGCCTGTTGCGTACAGTTTAGACCTTTTGCTGATGGTAGGTGACTTCAAAAAAGCTTGGTGGCAAACTGAGCATTCATCAGCTACTAAAAGGAACGGACAGCAAATTCAAATTTAGAGATGCTCTCTCTTTTGTGATCACCATGACCAAGGTTTCATTGCTCTCTCAGTGGACTTGCAACAAAATGAAAGAAGCAACAAAGAGTGTGGTGTGAGGGTGAGGCGTGATAGAACTGTTGCCTTCCCGAGCTAGATAAACACATTCATAGATGCTGAAGTAAAGCATCAGATTTATTTCAGGTCAGATCATATATAACAACCTGCCGAGCCCTACGTTGCGACTTCCCCAGCTCATCTCCTCTAATTATCAGTACCGTCTTCCTTCTGAGTGCTGATGATGGAGTTGGCTCGCCTTGCCACCGTACTTCTTGCGGCGGCGGCCTTCGTCACTGCCGACGGGCAGCTGACGCCGTCCTTCTACGAGAGGACGTGCCCGCAGCTGCAGGCCGTCGTGCGCCAGGGCGTGGCCAACGCCGTGCAGAAGGAGGCGCGCATGGGCGCGTCCCTCCTCCGCCTCTTCTTCCACGACTGCTTCGTCGATGTAACTCAACCATTTGCGATGCCTTGGTCTGTCCCTTGGCTACGGATTTGCATTATGAACTGACGGGTACGCGCGCGCGCAGGGGTGCGACGCGTCGATCCTGTTGGACGACACGGCCAATTTCACGGGTGAGAAGAACGCGGCGCCGAACGCCAACTCTCTTCGCGGCTACGAGGTGATCGACGCCATCAAGGCGCAGGTCGAGGCATCCTACAGGGCCACCGTGTCGTGCACCGACATCGTCGCCCTTGCCGCCCGAGACGCCGTCACTCAGGTATCCACCAATTCTGGCGGAAAATTTGACTTATGCAGACTGCCAAATACAGTAGACACTAGCTTAAAATATTGTGGTTGCTTACAGCTCGGGGGCCCGAACTGGACAGTGCTTCTAGGGCGACGGGACGGTGTCACGGCGAGCAAGGCCGCGGCAGAAGATAACCTGCCGAGCCCTACGTTGCGACTTCCCCAGCTCATCTCCTCCTTCAGATCCAAGGGCTTGGACGCCCGTGACCTCGCCGCGCTGTCCGGCGCGCACACAATCGGGATGGCCCGGTGCTCCACCTTCCGTTTGCACATCTACAACGACACCACCGTCAACGCTACTTTCGCTGCGCAGGTGCGCTCAAATGTCTGCCCCCTGGCTGGCGGCGACGGCAGCCTCGCGCCGCTCGAGCTGCACCGGCCCAACAACTTCGACAACGGCTACTTCAGTGATCTCATCAGCCGGCGCGTCCTTCTGCGCTCTGACCAGGAGCTGTACGGGAGCAACGGCGACACCGACGGGCTCGTGCAGGCGTACGCCGCCAACGCGGCGACATTCGCGGCGGACTTCACCGTCGCCATGGTCAAGTTGGGTAATCTGCCCTTGACCGGGAACACAGGCGAGGTCCGGCTGAACTGCCGCCGTACTACTTGAGAGTATCTATCTATTTATTAATAATGCAATATAGAAAAATGCAAGGATTTATCATCCAAACGGAACGGTGGGCACCAATTCTCATGTCGAATAGTTTTACTAAGTTTCCCGGTTCAGTGTCCACCGCTTGAAGACCAATCCGATTAGTAAGTTCAATGAATTTCCTATTCTATATGGCTATATGTAATTGGCAATTTATGGGAATAAACTAGCAAACTGAGACGTATAGATATATCAGTACATCACCACCTGTTGAGTGACATTGCCATTTCGTGGTTACATTTGTAATTAGGAGATAAAGTTGAAACATTTGCTTGTTCCTTATAATGTTGGATCATTAGTACGCATTTTTTTCTTCGATTAATATAGTCAAAACAGAATCGCCAGTACTGATATGCTCCGAATGTTCAGGTGAAACACATGCTTGCTGTAGTACCATTACCAACTATGCAACCTGATGACTAACAGCGATCGAACATTAAGGAACAAAATACCAAATCATCATCATGATTGAAAGAGAGAATTGTAAAAAACCACCACAATTACGCCAAAAGTCTAGAAAAGTACCAACATAAAGAAAATCACAAAAAGAAACCGGTTTTCAGGTTAGTTGGTTTCAAAAAATACTAACGGTCAAGCCTAGGATGTCTAAGTAGATTTCTGACCGGTGGACCGTAATGTTCAGAGGACAAAAAAGGTCAAAATAGATGGATGTTGGATAAATTGCAAATTCTGTTTTTTTTTAATGTTCAGGCAAGTTGACAACTCGTTCTCTCCTACTCTCTTGCAAAAAAAGGAAAAAATCCTCATCAATTCTTCTACGACACCGTCATAGAAATTTTTTTTTCGAAAAGGGGAACAAAGACTCGACCTCTGCATCGAAGCGATGCAAACAAACTTTTATTGCAAAGTTCAGAAAGATGCAAAGTAAACAAACTCGAGGCCGCATTTCGCGACAGAACCTCCACCAGACTATCTTTAACCTATGGTAAAGTTGAAAACAAAGAAAAATACACAACTTTTAGGCAAAGCCTTCAAGAAGGAGAAAAGGTGAACATGCGCCGATGATGACGAGTCCAACCGAGGTTCGAGCTCGGGATTTCATCCCCAAAGACGAGCTTCGAGGCACCACCTCTTTAGCAAGGGAATGATGACAATCGTGCGCCAACAATGCCAGGAATGTTTCCACCGAAATGTGCAATTCGGTGTAGACGCTTGTATAATCACCATCTGTCCGGCCAATGACACATCAATGACCAAATGCCGCTGGAGGAGAAACTGAAAACTGATGACGTCCCATATCGCCACGCTTCCAGCCACTGCCGCACAACCTTCGACCGAGCAGCAACATGCATGATTTGAAGCTGCAGAGAAGATGTCGTGGGTAGCACCTATCAAGATCAGACATAACTTGACGCCTTCTTATGAGACGCCACATCACCACCGCTGGCTAGGCATGACTTGACAGCTCTTCCAAAGTCGTCGTGCGTAGGACCTACTACGTCGAATCGAACCCGATATCGAGGTGGAGGAGGCGTCCCATACCGCTGCCGGCCTCAAACCTTCGCGGTCACCGAAGAGGACGTCTCATACCGCCACCGACCACGACACGTGGAGCTGGAGACCATCACCAAAACGGAGATCTAGCCATCGCATCATCCACGTGACTACGGAGGCCACTGACATAGATGAACGATCGAGCACCGTCGGAACTCCCAGTTCGAAGCTCCATGTCACCGGGTTTTCCTCCTCGCCCAGTGATGGTGTAGTTGATGGTTGCGTTGGTGACCCCAAGCGAAGGTTTTGGATGTAGAAAGTAGTAGTTTTCCCTCAGTGAAGAACCAAGGTTTAATCGAACCAGTAGGACTTTTAAATCAACAACGAGGTTCCTGTCGATGATCTCCGGTGCTTAACCGTCGACGAACGTGGAACTGCACACACTCAAACATTACCTTGCCCCCAACGGCACGAAATTTGTCAATCTTCCCGGTCTGTTGAAAACAAAGCGGTTAAAACGTATGGCGAAGTGGATGAGATATGGAAACGGACTAGCGAGCAAGTGATTATGAGAAGCAAGTGAAAAATGTTGTAATCAATGGAAAAATATGGACTGGAGGCCATGCGTTCACAAGTAGTGTCTCTCCATAAAATAAAATACTCATATGATGGATAAACAAATTACAGCTAGACATTTGACAAGATTATGACACAAACTTAATCTATCCAAATCAAAGAGTTCATGGTATATTCATGTAGGCATCACAAAAAATAACAAAGACCGTCATCCAACTGCATCTTTGTCTAAAAAGTCCACCTATGGATCGCTATCCAGTCTGTCACCCATCGATATTAAGTTGCAAGCAACAGACAATTGCATTAAGTATAGTACATGATGTAAGCAATATTTATGATCAGAAAACATAAACACCGCTGTTTTACCCCTAGTAGCAACGGCGCACCCTAGGCTTTGCATGTTTTTGTCACTCAAGCGCTAGCACAAAAGGGGGCAAGAACCAACCATCTAGCATAAATACTCTCTCTTGAAGATATAAGCAATCACTTGGCCAAAGTAACTACGCACATCGGAGAGCATGCAAGAACATAAATTAACATATAATAATCATGCACAATCTGATCATAACTTCATAATCCATCGGATCCCATCAAACACATCATATAGCATTAAATAATCGGTCTTGATCATTGATGTCTACGCACACTTCTATTCTTGTAGACAGTGTTGGGCCTCCAAGTGCAGAGGTTTGTACAACAGCAGCAAGTTTCCCTTAAGTGAATAACCCAAGGTTTATCGAACTCAGGGAGGTAGAGGTCAAAGATATCCCTCTCAAGCAACCCTGCAATTAAGATATAAGAAGTCTCTTGTGTCCCCAACACACCCAATACACTTGTCAGGTGTATAGGTGCACTAGTTCAGCGAAGAGATTGTGAAATACAAGTGATATGGATGATTACAAGTGTTATTTGTAATCTGAAATAAAAATGGCAGCGAGCAAACATGCGACAAAGTTGAGAGTAAACGGTGTTTTGATGCTTGGAAACAAGGCCTAGGGATCATACTTTTACTATTGGACACTCGCAACATTAATAATCACAATTGAATGCATAGATACTTCCTCTTCACATGCTACTCCGAACCATTCTCCCGTTGGATAACGAACACCAATTCACTGCGTAGGGCTATAAAAGCACACCTTAAAGTCCGTATTCCACATCTAGGGCACCCCGCGCTGTCACTATGGGCGCCCCAAAATAGTACTAAACAAACACCATAATTTTATAGTGACACCAACACAAAGAACAACTCATGGCAAGTATCCCCATAATCTTTAATCCAAAGAGTCACACACGGCATGCGCACTGTCACCTTCGCACCATGGGACAAAGGCGACTCCGGAGATTACAAAGATAAAACCACTTGAGTAGCATATTCATAACGTAATGAAGAGGAAAAACATCTATGAATTCAACCTAGATTACAATGCTCATGATCACAAATAGATCACACCAAGAGAGAGAGAGAGAGAGATAAACCACATAGTGATAGCCCACAAGTGTAGGGGATCGTTTGTAGCCATTTCGATAAGTAAGAGTGTCGAACCCAACGAGGAGCTAAAGGTTGGATTAATATCTTCTCAAGTTCTACACACACCGAACGTTTGCTCTATCTAGGAAATAAAACTATAGGAATAAAACGGGTAAGAAAGAATAGCTTTGCAAGATAATGAAGAACAAGAAAGTAAATGTTAGTTGCTGCAGCAATAAGGTAACATAAATTGACATTATGTAACAGAACCATGAGTGTGGAAAAGTGGTGGAAGGCGTGGCGGAATTGTCCATAATTAATTAGTGAAGCTACTCGATTCATTGTCTTCGATGCAGTTTTCTATGTGGGAAAGGCAAAGCATACATGTTCTCAACTACCTGTGATTACATGTACTATATGATTGGAACATTAGCAAGCATCCGCAACTACTAACATTCATTAAGGTAAAACCCAACTATAGCATTAAGATCATACGGTCCTCTTTATCCCATACAATGTCAAATACCGGGATGAGGCTTAGGTTTCTGTCACTCCGACAGCCCTACCCCCCGGCCACCTTCACGTATTACAAACCATATGATGTGATCCATGCACGCATAAATATATAATGGGCATCATAGGACTGTACCATATCGACAGACAACTCGAATCAACCAAACATATTCAATAATTGAACCATATGACAAAAAGAACTACACAAACATGACATAGATCACTACTAGAGAATTGCTTATAGCAGCACACGTTACCGCCGGCTGTTTGTAATTTTTTTCACCGGTGGTAAGTTGTGATCAGCCGGCCTAAATTCACCCCCGGTGGTTTGGGCCAAAACCGCCAGGGATAAGCCACATAGCGCCGGCGGGAGGGAACTTGGGCCGCCGGCGGTAACGTGGGCCGCGGACCCCGGGCTGGGCCTCAACTTACCGCCGGCGTTTGGCCAAAAACCGTCGGGGGTAACCCCTCGTACCGCTGGCGGGAAGGATATGTAACCGCCGGCGCTAAGTGGTCCCAGTGCTGGCCCTGTCCGGCTCAGATTTACCCCCGGCGGTTTATCCGAAAACCGCCGGCGCTATTTTATTACCCCTGGCGGTAAGATGGGAACCGCCAGCGGTAAATGGACTTACCCCCGACGGTTTGTGGTGAAACCGCCGGCGGTAATCCTGGCATCTATTTAAGCTCGACCTGGTCAGGTTCGACCGAACCCGCTCACACGGCCCTCCCTCTCTCGCTCATGAGCATCCTCTGCTCTTGCGACCCGTGTCGCCATTGCCGTCGCCGTGCTTCCCCGGCTCGCTCCGGCGTCCATGGCTACCGCCGTGATGCCTCATCGATGCACCTCACTCCGCCGCCCCTGTGGGTGGCGTCGATTTGATCCTCGCGCCTTCTCTGGCGCCATCGCTATCCTCACCCGTGGCTAGGGTTTCGGGTGCGGTGCTCTGCTCGCCGTCGGTGTCCTCTTCGCCGGTGGCTGGGGTTGCTCTCATAGCTTCCTCGACGTGCTGCCCGCAGCTAGGGAGCCGTGGGTCTTCCTTCTCATCCATGGTGCCGCTGCCCATGCTCCGTCGCTCCGCCACCGGTAAGTTCCTCCTTCTCTCTCTGCTCTCTGGCTCTCTCTGCTCGATGTCGAGCCTCTCACGTATACTCTAGCCTCTCTGTGATCCGTAGCTAGCAGGAGTGATGCCCTGCTGCTCATCCATGTATATGTGCGTGTCCCGATTTATAAGATGTTCCTATCTAGGATTTTATTGTGACAAAGATATGTGATATTGATTACCTTATCTCCCCGTGCTCTGGATTAATTCCTTGATAGCTGAATTAAGCATTATCACTCTCTCTTGTCTTGTGCCTCTTTGACTCATTGATCTCTGTATCAATGATCAAATTCCACTTCTAGGTTATTAACAACTCTGTGATGCCTCTAATGTAAATTAGAGTTACACGACTTGTTATCCATGTTGAAAAATAGGATTCTGATGATTCCTTAGGATTTTAATTGCTTGAGCTTATTTTAGTACTTGTGCCCTATTTATCTAACTTAATGCTTGTTCATATCATATGCTACATCACTGGTCCAATTATTTAGTTCATGAGACTTAAGGTTTAGCATCGAATTCATCCATTTGATGAATTTGTGCTTGATTGATATTGCTCTCGATTTCCTTCTGGAAACTATAGTGATATGGTGCCTGTGGTTATTATACTTGTGACTTAATGAACTTGATCATTACATGATCTTGTTTATCTTATTGTGGTTATTCTCTCGGTGACAATGATGTTGCTGTTGCCTAGTTGCAATACTGCTCCTTTAATTACAGTGAAATGGTCTAGTTTATCCCCTTGTGCTCTGGATTAATTTCTTGGTCACTTAATATGCTTTTCTGCATATTCTGTGATCTGTGATGATGCTTAAGATGCATGATCACTCAACCTTATCTTATATCCCTCTCTGATATATTGATCTTGTATCAATGATCAGGTTCTATTCTAGGATTATAACATTTCAGTGATGCCTCTAATTCTTCTTAGAGTTACACGACTTGTTATCCATGTTGAGAATACATTTCTGATGATTCTTAGGATTTTAGTTGCTTGAGCTAATTTAAATACTTGTGCCCTGTTTTTATCTAACTTAGTGCTTGTGCATATTAATTTATGCGCTGCAAGTTATAATGGCTCTGGTAGATAATTATCAGTTGGTGCATTTATTTAAATGGCTTTGCAATTGATCCTTTGGATCAAATGATGATAATCCCTTGACAGTCCCAGATGGGTGTCAATAGATTTATGGTTTGTGGTTCTGGTGATTGGGTTGATCTGTATTTCCATCACATCTGAGCTATATGCTTTTGTCTTTATGCAGGTTAGTTTTAACGTTGTTTTTGTGACAACGAGATGCCCAGGATTAAGGGGCATATTTGCAAAAGCTCAAGATATGTCTTTGCTGGGATGTATTATTACTTCTCATGTCAAAGGTACATACAACCTATCATATGAAATGGTTCATCCATCACGCGTGTTTCTTATGGAAAATTACTTCGCTTAAAAAGTATATTTCCACCACTTGGTCCTTTGGTATTTTAAGATGACCGTGTTCTTTTTGAATGATGATGTACGTCCCAGTGAGTTTATGAGTTATCAAGCATATTGTATGGCGTACGGATGGTACGGTTTGCCTGCAGGATGTAATTCCCAATCAAATTGACGTTCATTTCGATGTATGATCTCTCTTTGGCATTTTTGTCTCGTGTGCCAACGTGTGTATTTCCTGCATATATGCTGAGATTATGATTAGCATTTGCAGCCTGTGTCTGCTAGAAATTCCAGATCTGTGCATAGTTAATTTTTAGCTGAGAATTACGGTTTGCTTGTAAAATCAAATATACACTGCTGCTAGACATATTTTGGAATCAGAACAATGTGAGTTCTGGAGTATCACGTGGGAAATGTATGGGATGGAGCCCATGTGATTTTTTTTAAATCCTAAAAGTATTATCACCGGCGGTTTTGCTAAAACCTCCGGCGGTAAATATTACCCCCGGCGGATTGGAAAGCGCCGGCGGTAAATATTACCCCCGGCGGTTTTAGCAAAACCGCCGGTGGTAAACTGGCTTATCCCCGGCGGTTGGCATAAACCGCCGGCGCTAACCAGGCTTACCCCCGGCGGTTTGCAAACCGCCGGCGGTAAGGTATTACCACCGGCGAGGTGGTCGCCGGCGGTTTGCAAACCGCCGGGGATAGCCTAATTCTGGCCGCCGGCGATAAGCAATTCCCCAGTAGTGGATCATTGGATAATACTTTATAGCATCAAACACCATGTTTACATAGAGGTTTGTGGGAGAGTGGACCACTGTATACAAGGAGGAATTGGCGATGGAGATGGCAGTGAAGGTGGCGGCCATGGAGGAAAGGGCAAGGCGGAGGCGGCACGGGTGGCGCCGGTGGCGGCCGTCCGGTTAGAGGGAGCGCCACCCCCTAACCCCCTTCCTCCATGGCTTCTTGGTTCTGTAGAGGAGCCCTCCCCCTTGTATATGAGAGGCAAGGGGGAGGCAAATTCGTGGATTTTGGTGGCTTCCCTCAAAATTAGGATTTCCTCTCTTTATATAGGTGGAGACAATGCTTCCCGGCCTTCCGATTGATATCCCCTTGATCCAAGGTCTCTTGTGCACCTCTAGAACCTCCCTAGAGACCCTCACATCCTTAATGAGGTACCAAAGTCGTGGCTTGGTCGAATCCTCCAAGTTTGGTAAGAGTTGGAGTCAATCACGTCACCAACTTTCGGAATCCCGTAATCAGATATTTGGCCTTCAGTAAAACGGGGATTCCCGGAGCTACGGACCTCCGATTGGGCTGTTCTTGGGCTTAAATGAAAGCTATGCAAATTTCCCACAACTTTGTCCGTTGTGATATCAGTTGACGTCATCTTCAGGTCTCAAATTGACGATCTCTGAAATCTGTTAGAAGCGACAAATTTCAGGAAAGTCAGAGTCCACCTCCAACAAGTCTCCTTTTGTGTTTTTGCCAATTTCCAAGCGATTCCTACACATGAAAGTGTAAAACAAGAACATTGTGCACTTTTGCAACTATTAATAGGTTAGTCCAAATAAATCATAAAATTAATATAAAAACAAGTGTCAAAGGCATAAAAGTAGCATGAAACAATCAAAAATTATAGATACGTTTTGGACGTATCAACATCCCCAAGCTTAATTCCTGCTCGTCCTTGAGTAGGTAAATGATAACAAAATAATTTTTGATGTTGAATGCTTTATCGAGTTTTTTAACAATTGCATAGTAAATGATGTATAGATAATAAAACTTTTGCAACCATGTTACCTAATGAAAAGATATCAACGAACTAAGAGTTCATAATATGAAATTTATAAACATCTAGCAAGATTGTAATTATAATAATAAAACATGATAGAGTCGTATCTCGCTTGCCCTTTCTGGTACCGCAAAACATAAATACAGAGCACCTCCGAAGTTCTAGTGGAGACTAGAACAAAGATATCAAAGATAGAAACATCACAGCTATAACTTAGTTAATAGTATTTTTCAACAAAACACATTACACTAAGAATGACAACTATGCTCTCGAAGAAGTGCTCAAAGAAGGATATGGTGACTCAACATAAAAATAAAAGACAGACCCTTCGTAGAGGGAAGCAGGGATTAGTCATATGCTAGAGCTTTTTATATTTTTATTTTTATTTTTATTTTTCAACAGAAGTAAAATAGTTTTGAGATATGCATGCTTTCGTCAACGACTTCACAGTAAAGAAACTAGCTAGTCCCCCATTTCAAGAAAGGCTTTTAGACTTGTGAGAGCGGCTGTTTTAGAGGAACGAGTACATTCATCTTTCTCCTTTGTTTCACCACTAACCAATGTTTGAGTTGATTTCTCAGATTTTCATTGTGCGGAGGAGAATGGTGAGTTATATTTATATTTTGCTTAAGCTGCTCTCGGGTAAATTCAAGTGAGGACGTGAACCATCAACACCGGGTGAAAGGGGGGGGGGGGGAAATGACCTTGCTTGTCACAGGTTATATGTAGCGCCCCGACCCCGGAATTATACAGAGATACTATGTAACCCACAGGCCATGCTACACAATCGAGGGTTACTGGGGTTACCACTCCCAGGCCAAAACCTTTGGCAGGCGTGCTCGGAATGGATCATCGGCAACGCAACACCTCGATCATGCCATGAACACTAGCATAGCTATCAATGCATAATAGAGAGATCAAGACTGCGGAACATCTGGCACATCACAGACTCTACGACACAAAGAGATCATAGTTCAACTCATATAATGAGAAAGATAGCAAATAACACGTCAGAGGTCACAGACCCAACATTACATCAAGCGGAAGCAAATTTAGTTGTCTAAACAACAAGATCGAAATTATGGCCTCAGAGGCCTACAATAACATATCCCAGCCAGCCTGTTCCATACATCCCAAGCTGCCACCTGGGAACCCCAGACTACTCGTCGATGTCAACGTAGAACCCACCTTCCTGTTCGGTGACGTCCTCCTCTGAAACAAATAATAATCAACAAAGAGAGACTGTGTACGACATACTCGCAAGTTTAGTAGGGCGATATAGGCCCAATGCTGTTTGGCTCTAAAGTTGTGTAGTAGTTATTTTGCATAAAGCTAATTTTCCTTTCAAACATGACTCATGGCATCGACTACTCAGAAGGTTTTCTCAAAGGGGATAAGATAGTAAAGTTTTATCTTCGGTTCACCTTGACCAATTATTAGCCAGAAACCACCACTCGTCTCCACCAAGGCACTCCCTCGAATCACCCTCGAGGAAATGAACCTTTAACACACGTTGCCGAAGCTGCAACCTCTAGTTGCCAAATTTTAATTAAGTTCATGTTCTCTATGGTCTTATCGTCCGTTCCCAAGTCGTCCATAACCGCGGACACGGATTTCGAAAAGATTAAACCCTGTAGGGGTGTACTGTTTTTTACCACCGGTACCGTCTGGCTCGCCTGATTAGCTCTCTTCCGGGGAAAGCCGGCGAGTGGGCGCGGTTAGACCTTTACCTTGCATGAGGCTTACTCAAGGATCATCAGTGTGCGGAAGGACAGGTTCATCGCCTCCAACGCCCTGCCCCGCGGCCACATCCTAAACACCACCGTCCTCATCGAGCCTTTTTCCACCCACACACTCACACGCAAATGGAAAGCTCAAACTAGAGGACCCTTGACAAGCCCCTTACAAATTATTCGGTCAGTAAGGATTCCATATGTCCCACCGAATGGAAGCACGCTCAGTCTTGGTTCAAGAGGTAAAGAACTCGCACCTAGGCGGCAAGGATGAGGCAAAACACCATAACCCCGATGGCAACTCATCCAAGCCCTTTTAAGAATTTTTATTAAGTACCACAAATATCCTCCACCTTGTTCGAACTTTCCATCAATTGTCATAATCATGGAAAATAAATTACCGGACATCTAAGCATTAGACTAAGCATGGCTAAGCATATAACCAACACATATGAATTATCTCAGGCCAACACATCAAACCTATGGTTCATAGGAGCGAAAACATGTATTGGTTTAGGGGACATGCATTTCATAGGATACTCTATATCTTGAGCAAAATTGACATTGGAATCGAATGCAATATTATGGTGGATAAAATATTTATATAAAACAATAGGATGTTATATGCCAAGAAGGTTAGGTTATCTCTTGCCTTGCTGATAGTGCTGGTCGCGCGGATCGTTGAGGTATTGTGGTGGAACCTCGACTCCGGAATCTACCGAAACACAAACAATAACAGGAAACGAAATAAATAACACGAATACAGGAAATGAAATAAATAATAGGAAATGAAATAAATAACACGAAATAAATAACATGAATAAATAACTCATGATGAGATGGTCAAATTATGCATTGAAATGGTCTTGGGCATGTCCCACAAGTTAAATGGAACCCCTAAAATAATTATTGCAATTAACGGGTTATATCTCCATATTTAACTTAGTGGACTAAGCATTTATCCAAAATGTCCAGTAGTAAACTATGAGTTCTACATGCATGAGAATGACATTATTAGATAGGTATTGTTCTCCTGATCATTTTGGTACTTCGTTTGCAATTTTTCGATTAACGATGAAGAAATGGTGATTTAAACGGCCATTCAATTTAAATCATTTTAACCATTTCGAAAATGACAAGAAAGGAAAAGTTGTTTTCATGCTGTGAAATTAACATATCTAAACAGCCCTTGAGTTGCTGATCATTTGGGCTATTAAACAAAGGAAAAGTTATGAATTTCCCAAAATGTGATTTAAATCTGCCCTTTTAATTAACTTTTATAAACAGAACTAAAATTAATTCTACAAATATCTCAAATGACATAAACTTGTTGTTCATAATTTTTTTGAACAATTTGATAGCTCATTCATAATTTTGGGACAATTATTTCTCAAGTTATGCATTTTCCAAGTTTTGCTTATAATCTACCATCTTATTTATTTCAATTTAACAACAAATTAGAATATTCATTTTAACATGTAAATAGGACTAACAGGTAGATATTATTTCCCTGAACATTTTGAGACCTTAAATATATTTTTTGGAGCAAGTATGAGGAAGTTATGAATTTTCCAAGTTGGACTTTAATTCTGCCATTTTGTAATTATTAAATAGAGGCAAATTAACTTGGTCAAAAGGTCAAGGCAAGGGTAGTAACATGTAGAGTTTCTTCTCCTGAGCATTTTGACATATTGTTTGCATTTTTCTGATTTGTTGTTCAAAAGATATTCAAATTCTAAGTTTGAATCAAATTTCTGCCTTTTTATTTATTTTCCTAAAACTGCCCGATTCGTTTTGTACCCAGGGCCAGCTAGCCACACCTGCTGTCGGCTGGGACCAGGGCCACGTCAGCGGCCACGTTGGCACCCAGGCCCACGGGCAGGTTTGACTACGGCGAAGCGCAGACCGGCGCGCACGGAGGCGACGCTACGAGGCGAACTAGCCCTAATGGAAGCTACGGGCGTGCTCTACGTGACAAGGTGAACTAGGCAGCGGCGACGCGTGACCATTTGGTCACTGGAGGAGCTCCGGCAACCACTCCGCATGGCGGCGGACGGCGGCTCTCGACGGGATCTAGCTACGGAGGGGGGGGGGGAGAGAGGGATATGAGGTCTCGGAGGTGGCCCGGCTCACCCTGAGTACAAGGGCGCGGCCGGTGAGGTCGGGGGAGGCCGGAATCATCGACGATCTTGCCCGGAGCGCGGCGGCCATAGAGGAAGAAGACGACGTCGAGCTCGTGAACGGAGGCGCCCCGGCTCGATTCCTTCGACGACGAGGTCGAGTAAGGCGATGCGGAGGCGGTGCGCCGGCTCGATCTGCTCCGGGCTTCCTAGAATGGCGGCGATGCGCGACATCGACCTCGGGTTCGTCCATGGCACTAGCTAGGGTTAGGGTTCCGGGAAAAAGAATACTGGCGAGGGAGAGAGTGAGGGGAGAGAGAAAGTAGAGGGCCTCGGGGACGCCCTTATCCACCACGGCATCGTGCGGCGCGGCGAGTTGGCGAGCTGGTGCGGCATGGCGCCAGTGCCATTCGGTCGCTACAGGGAGGAGGAGGACGATGCTATTACAGAAAACCCCCTGGCTTCCTTTTCTATTTTTCTTTTAAAGTGAAAACAGCAGATTTTGACAATTTATTTGAGGCCTTTAAACATTTAGAACCTCCACTAAGATTTGGAAAAATTCATGTAGGTTTCCCATATCTTTTAGAACCTCCACTAAGATTTGGGTTGCAAAATAAAAAGTTTTGAGCAACATTTGTTCATAGGACTTACAAATGGCAATTTCATAATTTCCAAAAATTCATTGACTTGGGGTACTTAAACAATTCAATAAATTATAAAAATATTTATGGAGGCTCATAATATTATAGGGAAGCTCCCCATAATTTTATTTGAATTTTTTGACAAGTTGAACTTGGTTTAAAAATTAGGAAATGATTTGTACCCATTTTGAATTCTCAAATTTATTTATTTGCTCTGCAAGGAATTGCCTTTGACAAATATTTATCAAATTTATCCTTGAGCTTCCTGTACAAATTGGAGACTCAAGAACAATTGGTTTTGTCAATTTGAGTAATGTATTTGGTTTGAAATTTGGGAAGGTTTTGCTTCCCTTTTTATTTGTGTTCCAATTGTTGCTTTATTAACTTAGCAATTTAAATATGTATGTCATGATGCAATGAAAAGAAAAAGTGAAAATTTGGCCCATATTTTAGGGTACCAAACTGGGGCTGTTACATTATATCTAGCTTCGCTACTGCTTCCTCATGAGCTAAAAACAGATGCACAAAAAGGAGCATTTTGAATATTTTAAAGGTAGCACATGACAAATTTACTTGGAGTGGCAAGGAAATACCACATATAGGAATTTATGGTGGACGCTTTGGAAAGACTGGTTTTAAGGATTTTGGATGCATGAGCAACATTCTCGGTCAGTACATGTGAAGGAAATAGATTGGGAAGCGACAACTAGGAGAGCAATACTTGTCATAATCATGCTTTGCGACAAAACAATATTAAACAAGGCATAAAAGTGACATCAATATTTTGAGGCAAAAAGTTCAACGAGGCGTGGGACTTTCTTTTCGTCAATCATGTGTAAACATGTGCCAAGTCAATCCAACATGAATTATTCGGAGGAGGATACCACACTACCATACCATCTTATGAGTAAAACAATGCATGTTAACATCAAAAATAACATATTATGCACTCCTAATTAACAAATTGATACTAATCATAAGAAACACAAATTTCTAAACAATATTATTCACACATCATTTTTAAGTTTCAACAAGTAATCCAACAACCAAATAAACTCCCAATCAACTCTCCAAACAGGGGATAAATAAAATATATGACAATCAGCTCATTTATGTAAACGGTGTTTTGATACTAAGACAAATAAGTACTAAGATACACACGCTCCAAGTTTATGCAAGTTTCTATGTTGCTCAAAAAAAAAGTTTGAAGGTTTGCAAACCGAGTGATTGTTGATGTTGAGGGATGCGGACACACCCCCAAGCTTATTGCTTTGACCATCCTTGGATATTTCTCAGTTCGGTGTTCCTTCATTTCCTGTGACAAAACTTCAACACAAAAACTCTCCCATTCTTTTCTACGGTTAGACATTAGGGCAATAGATAATATTTCCAATGTGCTGCCATTAAACCTAATCAAATTTTGTTTTCATGTTAAAGAGAGGTTGCTGAAGTGGACAACTTCTAAATGAAAGGTAAGATCCAAAAAGAATCAAATAAAAATGCAAACAGGCCACTCTTACAACAAAAGTCAAAATCTGTCCGGAAAAGAGCAGCTGGAAAACACAAATTTTAAGTACACTTAATCGTCTCAGGAATTTTTTCCAATATTTGTGCGTGCAGAGGATTAGATGATACTTAATCTGTTAAATTTTCGTGATTTTTAGAATTTCCAGTAAAATATGAAAAATCACGAAGTGAGCAGCAGATGCTGAAAACCGAAAAAAACCTTAAATATGCATCAACTAAAACTAAATGAGTAAAACTAGTACTTTATTTTTGAAGAGCTAAAATACCAAAGGGTAACACAAAAACAAACTGAAAGTAAAAACAAACCGATGCTCCAATAATAGCACATAATATGTGAAACAATAAAAATATAGTACCACAGGTGAAAACTGATGATTGTCGATGAAGAAGGGGATGCCTTGGGCATCCCCAAGCTTAGACGCTTGTGACTTCTTGTATATTTCAGAGGAGGTCCATGGGAACCTCTCCAAGATTGAGCTTTTATCCCTTCTTGATCTTCTTTCATCACTTCGCTGTTGAATACTTGAAAACTTCCTTCACACAAAACTTCTAATAAACTTCATTAGAGGGTTAGTTCTCAAACAAAATAATCCACCTTCAGTTCTCACTTAACAAATTAAATGCACTTGTTCCTAAACATTAGCTACTGCCACAAAGATCTAAGTGATGCTCCGGGATCAAAAGAACTCCACTTTGCCCGTAAAAAAAGCAATGCAAGAACAAAGACAAAATCTGTCAAAAACAGAACAGAATGTAAAGATGGTTTTTTTCCGGGAAAATAGGACACCTCGAATCAGAAAACTTAAAACTAATGAAAGTTAGAAAAAACCCTGATGCTTACTGTAAAAAATTTGCAGACCCAGATCATGTTCTGTGATTTTTTAGAATTTCGTACGGTGACAGACAGAAATCTGTTTCTGGACAGCAACTCAAAAATTTAACTTTTCTCTCATTAGAGGCTATTCTTGGCACAAAAACCAAAACAAAAAGGATACAAGGGAGTTGATATAGAGGTAACAACACCCAAACACAAAGAAAAACAAAAAGAAACTGGAAGTAAGAATAAAATGGGTTGCCTCCCATGAGCGTTTTTCTTTAATGCCTTTTAGCTAGGCTTATTTTAATGATGCTCTCATAAGAATAAGAGTTGAAACAATAAGTAGAGCATCAAGGAGTAAATATCAAACAAATTTAAATCTAACCCTCTTCCTATGCATAGGAATCTTGTAAGAAAATAAAACATTGTAACATAATGTGACTAGCATAGTAAGGCAAAACAAATGCAACTTCAAAACTTTTAACATAAAGAGAGGAGGCTAAACACTATTGAGATATTTAGAACCATGTTTTACTCTCTCAAAATAAATTTCAGTAGCAACATAATTTTTTTTAATAACATAGGTGTCACAATAAAATTCTTGCAAAAGTCCACATGCATACAATTATTATATAAGGACAATATGAGTAATATAGATCATGATGGGGTCGTTGCATAGAAAACAAAATTTTTCCTACGAAACAAGCGGAAGAAACCCCAAGGATCTAGATCTATTAGACGAAGGTAGCGAAGATGAGATCCAATCTCTTACCCTTGAAGATCAACAAACGCGTTTTGTCGGTGCAGGGGTTGGCTAGTCGATCCCCGCAACTAGACTCATCTAGTCGCGAGGAGATGTATTTCCTCGAAGTCCAATCCGACGAAGTGCCACAAGGGGCAGCACCTCCGCGGTATCCACACGTACGGCTCGATGTAGATCTCCTCCTTCTTGATCCCGCAAGCAAGGTGGAGATGGCTAGATGGATCTCGGCACCACGACGGTTGTGGTGGCGTTGATGGTGTAGTGCTCCGTCCGACAGGGCTTCGCCAAGCCATGTGAGAGGGAGAGGGAGAGGACAAGGCGCAGCAGCCCTTTAGGGCAAAGGGGTGGTGCGGCTAGAGGTGGAGGTCTAGGCGGCGGCAGCCCTCCGGGGAGAGATGGCGCGCGGCTAGGGCAAGGGAGGAGGAGGGGTGCGGCTAGGCAAGATGAGGGGCAGCCAAGGGTGTGCCGCACCCCCTCCCCTCTCCCCTTTATATAGTGGGCGGCTAGGGTTTGGGGAGGGCTGGCCGCCCCCCCCCTTTCCTTGGCCCCCAAGTTGGGGCGCCCCCTCTTGGGCCTCACGCATGGGCCCCTTGGGGCTGGGTGGTGCGGCTGGCCCTAGGCCAGTCCATCACCCTTTTATCCCATGTGGGCCCCATACTCCTATGGGCCCCACTTCTAGACTCCTCTAGAACCTTCTAGAATATTCCGGAACCCTTCCAGAAAAAACCCCGGAACTTTTCCGATACCTCCGGAAACCACTTTCCTTATATGAATCTTATTCTCCGGACTACTCCGGAACTCCTCGTGATGTCCAGGATCCTATCCGAGACTCCGAATCACCATTCGTTAATTCCATCAATTATCTCATCGTTAACCCTAGCTACATCGGAGCGTTAAGTGTGTGACCCTACGGGTTCGAGAACATGCAGACATGATCATATCAATAATCAACAGCGGGACCGGGATGTCCATATTGACTCCTACATATTCAACGAAGTTCTTTATCGATTGAACCACGATGCCGGAGATTCTTAATCTCGTATACGATTCCCTTTGTCTCACCGATATTTAATTTGCCCGAGATTTGATCGTCGATATCTCCATATCTAGTTCTATCTCGTTACCTGGCAAATTCTCTTTACTCGTCCATAATATAGGATCTCCGTGATTAACACTTAATCACATGGTTGCAACCTTTCTTGATGCTATATTACCGAGAGGGCCCAGAGATATCTTTTCCGTCACAAGGAAGGACAAATCCCAGTCTTGATTCATGTCACCCAACAAATACCATCGGAGATACCTGAAAGCCACCTTTATAATCACCCAGTTACGAAGTGACGTTTGATGTCCACAAAGTATTCCTCCGGTAAACGGGAGTGACATAATCTCATGGTCTAAGTAAACTATACTTGGCATACAAAAAGTGTTGGCAATAAAACTGTTGTGACACGATCAATTGCAACTCTTTATTATTTGGGTCTTGTCCATCACATCATTACTCCTAATGATATGACTCCGTTATCAAGTGACTATAACAAGTCCATGGTTAGGAAACTCTAACCATCTCTTGACTAACGAACTAGTCCGGTAGAGGCTTACTAGGGACACCTGGTTGTTTATATTCCACACATGTATTATGTTTCCGGTTAATACAATTATAGCATGGAGAATAAACTATTATCATAAACATGAATATGCTAATAAACCATTTTATTATTGCCTCTAGGGCATATTCCCAACAGTCTCCCACTTGCACTAGAGTCAATAATCTAGTTTACATTTTCTCGATCCAACACTCATGGTGTCTAACACTCATGGAGTCTCAGTGCTGATCATGTTTGCTTGTGGAAGAGGTTCTGTCCGTGTTCTGTACTATACAGTTCTTTATGTTCTTTGCAAAACGTCAACGTCACCTAATTTGACATTACTTTATCATCTCATGATAAACCTATTATCATCACATGATAATTCACATCATCACATGATGAATATAATATATTTGGTTAGAGAGTGAGATTTTCGTTTCCCTTTTATGCCTACATGACGTATGATCAGTCAAAAGGAACTTTCACATAGCATGTGCACCCGGAACTCACTCAATCTTGAAACAAAATTTCTCAAACCATAATATTATATCTTTTGATCCTTGAATTAATCATATACTCCTATATGTTGTAGACTCACAAATCGACAGTGCTATAAAGTCACTTCGATATTTTCGATCATGCTTTCGCTGCGCTTCTGCTATCATGAGATCCCCAATCTAGTTTGGTTTTATGACTTCAACCAAGTCTACCGATCTCTAGATTCTATTATCTCAACTCCATGAAAAATGACTCCTCATTTAACATGTTCTTCTAACCAAGAACTTGGGTCACATATCGTCAAATACAAACACATGGTTCTTATATGTTTAGTCCTATGAACGATTCATAGCGAATTCTAACATATCCTCCAACCATCATTTTTGTACTGAGTTATCAACTCAATGTTTCACCTATTTTTCACAAGCAGATGAACCTTTCTTCTCTTGTTTTATTTTGAACTCCTTCAAAATCTTACTTAGGTTAAACATCATGACATAATGCTTTATCAAACATATCTATCCTCCATAGATACATCCATCTCCATGGATATTTGACGTTTCAAACTAACTTCATAAGTTATACGTTGGTTCCTGACTTATTTACAACATTTATGAAATCTCCATTTCACACAAACAAGATGTTGTAAACTCCCACTCAAATATACACCATACACATATTAAATTGTGAAACCTCTTTGGCTCCCACTCAGAAATATGTTATCATTATATTTGACCATGATTTAACTAGCTCCCACTCAAACATATGTCACCACATATTTTGATCTTGGAAAATAGTTTCTGCTCTAACTTAATATATGTCACCACATATTTTAATTAGATCACACTCGTGTATTTTCTCGATATTTTGGACACCTCCAAAATTCTTAATTAACTATTAATATCGAGAACTCTTTATACGAAACGCTAGTACTTTACTAGCTTTAAGTTTTATTTATTCCCTGCAAAACCCCTTTTGAGGAATAAATATGTGAAACATCACTTTCACAAAATCAAGCAACAATTACTTTGTGATTTAAACTTAACATCGAATGACTCTTAGTCACTTTCGTATTAAGGTTTCTATTTCTTCTTTGTAGTTTCGCAGGTATGTCTTGTTTCTCAAACATGACAAGTAAATCATGAATATTATTTTGTAACCTGACAAAATTTTATATTCTTGAATCCTACTTTTCTTTAGACAAGCTAAACCGAAATTCAATGATCACCATCATCAATTCCTTTATGTGTCAAGTTTTAACCAACATAGCACTTTACATATGTGCCACTTGATACATAAACTAGCAAGGTTTTAGCTTTTCCATTCCATCAATTCTTTTATCAATGAAACCTTTTCACGATAAATCCACTAAAACATTCAACACAATCAACAATTGATTTGTCCCTTTTAGTCTCTCATTGTGGAATCTCTATTCATAGTCACATATGAATATACTACAAACTTTATTTGCAATAGTTTCTAATTATCTCATAATTAATGAAACCACTGTTTCACATAACTCACATGCGAAATGCAAATCATTAAATAGATCCTTATTTCTAAACAGAGTGTTTATCAAATAAATCTAAATGCTATTATCAAACCCTCGAAATAAAACCCTTCTTTGAGACCACACAATATCAAATATTGTGTGATTACAATATCTTAGGACATATCAAACTCCTTTGAAATATTCTAAACATTGTAATTTGTGATAACACTTCTCACAAGTCCGCACACTAACATATAACTCAAATATTTTGTCTCTTTTGATCAAATCATAAAGACTCAATTTTCTTGTTAACTTAATATCCTAAACTCCAGAAATTTATTTGATCTCATCAAATATCATAACTCGAATAAATACACCTATTTAATCATTTATGATGGAGTACACAAAATAATGACATCTAACATTTGCTGAAAATACAACCAACACTTGTGTTTATTTTCGGCAATTCATGGCACTCTTCCAAAGGGTGGCATTTTAGTCATAATCCTTACAATAAGGCGCATTGATAAAACATCAAAATGTTTATTCAATATTCAGCACGACTAAAACAATTGTCATTATTAAGTTTTGGATATTTTAGTATGTCTCTTATTTTATAAATGTTCAACCAATTTATCATCTAGATTATAATAAGAATAATACACTTATAATCGAAACTTGTGATTTCCAAAAAGGATCACTCATGAAAATAGAACAACCATTGTCTTTGACATGAATAACCGTCTCACATGAGCAAGACACACTAATTAAAATCACACTTAATTCGATTACAAAACTTATTCAAATCCTCTAATCCAAATGATAAATGTAGAGACAGATCGTTGCCCAGCATCAACTCCTTGATTGCCGCCATTCCGCAACGTCTTCCCATATCCTTTATGCAAATCTCAAGCAGCAGGTTCTGTTTTCATAAAACAGAATGAGTATCAAATACTTATCGAAACCGCCACAATTGCAATTTGGACTTAAACACTTATAACTTGTATATCAAAATATACTTTCTGCATTGCCAACTTCTCCTGCTATGGGTTCCACATTGACATGACGCAGCCGAGACACAAACTCACAGAAAGTGATCAAATCCCTTCCCATGACCTAGTCTCCGACACAATTCTTGAAGCTGGGGTGAAGCTAGCGTATCACCCCACTATCGCGAAACCGTCATTCAACTCGTGGTTCCAAACAAGCACTAGACGATGATGTATCTTATGCATTATCCTCAGGTGTTGTTCCAAGCAAGTGTTCTCTTCCATCTTGAGTGAAAGAAAACCGTTTAGACATTCGAACCTTGCAATTCTAACTTGCGCTGAAAAACTATTTTTCAACTCACCAACAATCTCCATTGCAGTCAAGTTCTTGAATTGTTTACTTAGGTCAGAATTCATGAAGGTGCACATCTTCCACTTGACTTTCAAGTAGGTGGTTCAAAACCACTCCATGTACTCTTCATCGCTTGCAGAAAAGTTTTGGGTTTATCTCCTATTGGTTCTTCTAGCACGTAGAGCTGATCATTGGTGTGTAGGACTTCTTTCAGGACGCAGGTACTACTCAACAAATTTGACCCATCGAGACGCAGTTTTTCAGCAACGAACTGACTACCGTAGTCAACCATGATCTACAAGGATTTTTGCAAAGACATCTGGACTTTTGTTTATGATAATTTTAGTTCATCTTAATGAACTCCCACTAAACTCAACATCTCTCTGGTTGTTTAGTGACACACGATCCAAATCCACTACACCACAACCGATCATCACGTGAGATGATGTAGCTTCAATGGTGAACATCGCCATGTTGATCATATCATCCATATGACTCGTGTTTATCCTTTCGGCTCTTGTGTTCCGAGGCCATGTCTGTACATGCTAGGCTCGTCAAGGAAACCGTAGTATTTTCGCATGTGTAAATCTGGCTTACACCCGTTGTATGTGAACGTTGAATCTATCACACCCGATCATCACGTGGTGTCTCAAAACGACGAACTTTCGCAACGGTGCATACTAGGGAAGAACACTTCTTGATATTAACGTGAGAGATCACCTTATCATGCTACCGTCGCGATCACATCTAAGCAAAACAATAAGGTGCACAAAAGGGATTAACATCACATGCAATTCATAATTGTGATATGATATGGCCTTTCTTCTTATGCTTTTTGATCACCATCTTCAAAGCACCGGCAAGATCTCCATCTCCGGCATGATCTCCATCATCGTGGCACCATCACCATGGTTGTCCACCAACTATTGCAACTACAACTAATGCTACTCTTAGCAATAAAGTAAAGCAATTACATGGTGATTCAATGACACGCAGGTCACATAAAATAAAAGACAACCATATGGCTCCAGCCGGTTGCCGTACTCGTCGACATGCAAGTCGCGAAAGATTACAAACATGATCATTGCATACATTATCACAAATCACATATTGGCCATACCACATCACATGACCCCCTCTGCAAAAACAAGTTAGACGTCCTCTACTTTGTTTATGCAATTTTTACGTGGCTTGGGTCAACGAGATAGAACCGTTCTAATCTACGCAAAACCACAACGGTGATATAGTAGTTGCTTATTTACTCATCCTTTTGAAAGGCCTTCCATTGAAAATTGCATCTTCACTAAAGCAAGAGAAACAGACACCCGCCAACCACTTATGCAAAACAAGTTGCATGTCAATCGTGGAACCGGTCTCTCGTGCGTGGACGAGTAAGGTTGGTCCGGGCCGCTTCATCTCACAATACCGCAAAGACGCAAAGTGCACGCGAGAAGGTAGCAACATAAAATATCAACGCCCACAACACTTGTGTTCTAATCGCACCAACATCTACGAATAGATCTAGGCTCTGATACCACTGATGGGATCGTTGCATAGAAAATAAAAATTTTCCTACGAAACAAGCGGAAGAAACCCCAAGGATCTAGATCTATTAGACGAAGGTAGCGAAGATGAGATCCAATCTCTTACCCTTGAAGATCAACAAACGCGTTTTGTTGGTGCAGGGGTTGGCTAGTTGATCCCCGCAACTAGACTCATCTAGTCACGAGGAGATGTATTTCCTCGAAGTCCAATCCGACGAAGTGCCACAAGGGGCAGCACCTCCGCGGTATCCACACGTACGGCTCGATGTAGATCTCCTCCTTCTTGATCCCGCAAGCAAGGTGGAGATGGCTAGATGGATCTCGGCACCACGACGGTTGTGGTGGCGTTGATGGTGTAGTGCTCCGTCCGACAGGGCTTCGCCAAGCCATGTGAGAGGGAGAGGGAGAGGACAAGGCGCAGCAGCCCTTTAGGGCAAAGGGGTGGTGCGGCTAGAGGTGGAGGTCTAGGCGGCGGCAGCCCTCCGGGGAGAGATGGCGCGCGGCTAGGGCAAGGGAGGAGGAGGGGTGCGGCTAGGCAAGATGAGGGGCAGCCAAGGGTGTGCCGCACCCCCTCCCCTCTCCCCTTTATATAGTGGGCGGCTAGGGTTTGGGGAGGGCTGGCCGGCCCCCCCCCCTTTCCTTGGCCCCCAAGTTGGGGCGCCCCCTCTTGGGCCTCACGCATGGGCCCCTTGGGGCTGGGTGGTGCGGCTGGCCCTAGGCCAGTCCATCACCCTTTTATCCCATGTGGGCCCATACTCCTATGGGCCCCACTTCTAGACTCCTCTAGAACCTTCTAGAATATTCCGGAACCCTTCCAGAAAAAACCCCGGAACTTTTCCGATACCTCCGGAAACCACTTTCCTTATATGAATCTTATTCTCCGGACTACTCCGGAACTCCTCGTGACGTCTGGGATCCTATCCGAGACTCCGAATCACCATTCGTTAATTCCATCAATTATCTCATCGCTAAACCCTAGCTACATCGGAGCGTTAAGTGTGTGACCCTACGGGTTCGAGAACATGCAGACATGATCATATCAATAATCAACAGCGGGACCGGGATGTCCATATTGACTCCTACATATTCAACGAAGTTCTTTATCGATTGAACCACGATGCCGGAGATTCTTAATCTCGTATACGATTCCCTTTGTCTCACCGATATTTAATTTGCCCGAGATTTGATCGTCGATATCTCCATATCTAGTTCTATCTCGTTACCTGGCAAATTCTCTTTACTCGTCCATAATATAGGATCTCCGTGATTAACACTTAATCACATGGTTGCAACCTTTCTTGATGCTATATTACCGAGAGGGCCCAGAGATATCTTTTCCGTCACAAGGAAGGACAAATCCCAGTCTTGATTCATGTCACCCAACAAATACCATCGGAGATACCTGAAAGCCACCTTTATAATCACCCAGTTACGAAGTGACGTTTGATGTCCACAAAGTATTCCTCCGGTAAACGGGAGTGACATAATCTCATGGTCTAAGTAAACTATACTTGGCATACAAAAAGTGTTGGCAATAAAACTGTTGTGACACGATCAATTGCAACTCTTTATTATTTGGGTCTTGTCCATCACATCATTACTCCTAATGATATGACTCCGTTATCAAGTGACTATAACAAGTCCATGGTTAGGAAACTCTAACCATCTCTTGACTAACGAACTAGTCCGGTAGAGGCTTACTAGGGACACCTGGTTGTTTATATTCCACACATGTATTATGTTTCCGGTTAATACAATTATAGCATGGAGAATAAACTATTATCATAAACATGAATATGCTAATAAACCATTTTATTATTGCCTCTAGGGCATATTCCCAACAGATCATGAACGAGACAACCTGATATATGTTGATGAATAAGGAGGGATGCCTCGGGCATCCCCAAGCTTAAATGGTTGTATGTTCTTGGGGTGCCCTTGGGCATCCCCAAGCTTGAGCTCTTGTGTCTTATCGTTCGTCTCATATCACCATCTTGATTGGATCTTATAGACTATATCCACATAAAACTTCACAAAACTTATTAGTAGGGTTAGTACTTGTTAAACAAAATCCACTCATGTTCAAACATTGGCAAAAGTTTCATAATCTTTATTCAACATTAGCCACTATATATACGAAATTGTTCAAATATTCCTTTGTCCGTCGATAACTCAAGAAGCTAAGAACACTTAAGTACAATATTAAATAAAGACAGAAATCTGCCAAAACTGAACAGTCAGGAAAGATCGATTTTTAAGAGGCACAAACGTAGCTCAAATGATAAAAGTATAAGCTTTGCTGTCAAAAATTTCCAGAAAAATATCACGCTCTGGCGATTTTAAAGATTTTCTACAGTGAGGCACACAGAATCTGTTTCTGGACAGCAAAACAACAAACTTGCATCATAAATAAACTAAAGGACATATATACATTTTATTTTTATATTAAAGTGGTATATACACAATATATACATGTTTATAGCTGAGAAGCTTCCAAGGAAAAAATTTCTTTGGTTTCATAGGTATGAACAAAAGTGTTCAAGGTCGACCCGCACTTAACCATTGCACCTTTTTCCAATCACTTCTCTTTTTGAAAAGTTTTAGTTAGCAAGTACAACTATTTTATTTATAACTCGCATTCCCTATCCATACTAATATAGAAAAAACTTACAACTGAAACTAAAAATTACTTAGAGATAAAGCAAACAAGTGTACACAAGAATATCTACCCCACGCTATTGCTCCCCGGCAACGGCGCCAGAAAAAGGTCTTGATAGCCCACAAGTGTAGGGGGTCGTTTGTAGCCTTTTCGATAAGTAAGAGTATCGAACCCAACGAGGAGCTAAAGGTAGGATTAATATCTTCTCAAGTTCTATCAACCATTGACACAACTCTACGCACACCGAACGTTTGCTCTATCTAGGAAATAAAACTATAGGAATAAAACGGGTATGAAAGGATAACTTTGCAAGATAATAAAGAACAAGAAAGTAAATGTTAGTTGCTGCAGCAATAAGGTAACATAAAGTGACATAATGTAACAGAACTATGAGTGTGGAAAAGTGGTGGAAGGCGTGGCGGAATTGTCCATAATTAATTAGTGAAGCTACTCGATTCATTGTCTTCGATGCAGTTTTCTATGTGGGAGAGGCAAAGCATACATGTTCTCAACTACTTGTGATTACATGTACTATATGATTGGAACATTAGCAAGAATCCACAACTACTAACATTCATTAAGGTAAAACTCAACCATAGCATTAAGATCATACGGTCCTCTTTATCCCATACAATGTCAAAAACCGGGATGGGGCTTAGGTTTCTGTCACTCCGGCAGCCTACCCCCCGGCCTCCTTCACGTACTACAAACCCTATGATGTGATCCATGCGCGTATAAATATATGATGAGCATCATAGGACTGTACCATATCGACATACAACTCGAATCAACCAAACATATTCAATAATTGAACCATATGACAAAAAGAACTACACAAACATGACATAGATCATTGGATAATACTTTATAGCATCAAACACCATGTTTACATAGAGGGGTACAGAGGTTTGTGGGAGAGTGGACCACTATATAAAAGGAGGAATTGGCGAGGGAGATGGCAGTGAAGGCGGCGGCCATGGAGGAAAGGGCAAGGCGGAGGCGGCACGGTTGGTGCTGGCGGCGGCGGCGCATGGCGGCGGCCGGCCGGCTAGGGGGAGCACTGCCCCCTAACCACCTTCCTCCATGGCTTATTGGTGTTGTAGAGGAGCCCTACCCTTGTAGATGAGAGGCAAGGGGAGGCAAATTCGTGGCTTTTGGTGGCTGCCCCCAAAATTAGGGTTTCCTCTCTTTATATAGGTGGAGACAATGCTTTCCGGCCTTCCGATTGATAGCCCTTGATCCAAGGGCTCTTGTGCACCTCTAGAACCTTCCTAGGTACCCCTCACATCCTTAATGAGGTCCCAAAGTCGTGGCTTGGTCGAATCCTCCAAGTTTGGTAAGAGTTGGAGTCAATCACATCACCAACTTTCAGAATCCCGTAATCAGATATTTGGCCTTTAGTAAAACGGGGATTCCCGGAGCTACGGACATTCGATTGGGCTATTCTTGGTCTTAAATGAAAGCTATAGAAATTTCCCACAACTTTATCCGTTGTGAGATCTTCAGTTGACGTCGTCTTCAGGTCTCAAACTGACGATCTCTGAAATCTGTTGGAAGGGACAAATTTTAGGAAAGTCAGAGTCCACCTCCAACAAGTCTCCTTTTGTGTTTTTGCCAATTTCCAAGCGATTCCTACACATCAAAGTGTAAAACAAGAACATTATGCACTTTTGCAACTATTAATAGGTTAGTCCAAATAAATCATAAACTTAATATAAAAACAAGTGTCAAAAGCATAAAAGTAGCATGAAACAATAAAAAATTATAGATACGTTTTGGACGTATCACATAGCTACCAGTAGAGCCCTTAGCCTCGATGAAGAACTACTCCCTCCTCATCATGGGAGGCAGCAACGGCGATGATGGAAGCGGTGGTGTCGATGGAGATGGCTCCGAGGGCAATTCCCCGTCCCGGCAGGGTGCCGAAACAGAGACTTCTGTCCCCCGAATTAGGGTTCCGGATGGTGGCGGAGATCTGGAACTTTTCTAGGGGAATCATCTATCTTCCCGTGAGTCTTAGGTCAGGGGGTCTTTATAGGCGAAGAGGCGATGGGATGCGGTGCACGAGGCATCCTCACCATGCCTCGGCACGGGCCCACCTCGGCCGCACCGAGGGGTGGTGTGGGGCCCCCGTGCTCCGTCCCCACTTCGTCTTCTGGCTCCGTGGGTCTTCTGGGAGAATTTCTATAATTTTTCTAGACTTTTCCGAGCACTTTTATTTTTGGACCTTTTCTGGAGTGCACAGACATAATAAACAGAAACTGGCACTATGGCATCTTGTTAATAGGTTTGTCCAATAAATGTCATAATATGATATAAAGTGTATATAAAACATGTAGCAACAAGCATAAAATCAACATGGAACATCGATAATTATAGATACGTTTGCAACGTATCAGCATCCCCAAGCTTAGTTCCTACTCGTCCTCGAGTAGGTAAAACGATAAAAACAAAATAATTTTTTAGGTGACATGCTACCACACAATCTTGATCAAATAATAGTGTAAAGCACATGTGTATGAATGAAGTGATCCAAGTCAATGGCTTATAGTTTGCTACTAACTAAGCAATGAGTAAGCAACTGAATCATAAGAGCAAAACTTTTCATGAGTAGTACCTTGGAGACTTGAATCCAAAAGTGTTGCACAAGAGTTAACTCACAAAGCAATAATCTCTAAGTAAAAGGCATTTGACCAACACAAAGGAAGATTTCAGTTTTAGCAATTGCTTCAACCTCAACCTATTTATCTCATGGATATCGTCAATACAAAGCAATATAATCAGTCAAATACACCATCATATAACACAATTGTTGTACCAAACTTGATACTATTGTTTGCTTGTGGAATATAGAAAGAAGTAGGAAAACTGACTCAACATAAAAGAAAGGCCCTTCGCAGAGGGAAGCAGGGATTAGTCATGTGCTAGAGCTTTTTATTTTTTATAGAACAGAAGTAAAACAATTTTGAGATATGCATGCTTTCGTCAACGACTTCACAGCAAAGAAACTAGCTAGTCCCCCATAACAAGCAAGGCTTTTAGACTTGTGAGAGCAGCTGGTTTTAGAGGAACGAGTATATTCCTCTTTCTCCTTTGTTTCACCACTAACCAATGTTTGAGCTGATTTCTCAGATTTTCATTGTGCGGAGGAGAATGGTGAGTTATATTTATATTTTGCTTAAGCCGCTCTCGGGTTGATTCAAGTGAGGACGTAAACCATCAACACCGGGTGAAAAGGGGGGAAATGACCTTGCTTGTCACAAGTTATAACCAGCTCTCTACTGCTTCCTCATGAGCTTAAAAACAGAGACACAAAAAGGAGTATTTTTAATATTTTAAAGGTAGCACATGAAAAAATTACTTGGAGTGGCAGGAAAATACCACATATAGGTAGGTATGATGGACACAGATGGCATGGATTTTGGCTCAAGGTTTTGGATGCACAAGCAGCATTCCCGCTTAGTACAGAGTTTTAGGCTAGCAAGGTTATTTTAAGCAAACACAAACTATCAACCGGTACAGCAAAAACTTATATGACAACATATTAGAAACATTATAAGACTCCACATTCTCTTCCTTGTTAACCAAACTCTTTTACTATAAAATATCTAGACATTGGAATTACTAATACAAACCAAATTTCAACAAGCTTTACAGCAGTTCTTCATTAATGGGTTTTGCTTACATGATACAAAAGCTTAAACACGACCTACTTAGTAACTCAAAATAATTGACAAGTATCAAATTATCCAAAATAGTGATCTACAAGAGTATGTAAGCATTTTCCATTATGCCAATTACCACATGCAACATTTTCTGTTCCAACCAAACATCAATGAACTTATTTAAACAACTCCCCAAACAAGTATAAGTGAAGCAAGAGAGTACTTTCTTTAAAAGAACTAATAGCTCTGACAAGAGATACATGAAAACAGGAGCCAAAAGCTTAATAGTGCTAGAAATAAATACTCAACAAGTATAATTGAAGAATAAGAGTATTCTAATGAAAAAGCGGTGCGTGTCTCTCTCCCAAACAAGAGTGCTAGGATCCAAAAAGTTATGACCAGAAGATAAAACATAAACAAACTAAAAATAAAAGCACACAGACGCTCCAAGAACAGCACATATGATGTGAAGGAATAAAAATATAGTTTCACTAGAGATGACCACTTGCTTGCTGGCTTAGATGGCGGAGTTGGGTGGTTCCCCAAGCGAAGGCGGAGATGTAGTAAGTAGCAGTTTTCCCTCGTTAACGAACCAGGGTTTATCGAACTAGTAGGACTTTGCAATCACCAACAAAGTGAATGTCGAAGATCTCTGGGGCTTAATCATCAACAGACGTGGACCTGCACACACTCAACCAAAATACTTTGCCCCCAACGGCGGAAAGGTTGTCAATCTTTCCGGTCTCGCAGAAAACAAAGAGGTTAATTGTATAGTGAAATAGATGAAATATGAAAATGGACTAGTGGAGTAATAATGATGAAAAGTGATGAATAAAGGTTGCAATCAATGTAAAAAAGATGGACCGGGGGCCATGGGTTCACTAGTGGAGTCTCTCAAGTAAATAGAACATTCATATGATGGGTAAACAAATTACATCTGGGCAATTGACAAGATTATAACACAAACTTAATCTAGCTATGACAAAGAGAACATGATAATATTTAAGTAGGCATCACGACAATGAACAAAGACCGTTGAGTCCAACTGCATCTTTGTCCAAAAAGTCCACCGTGGGATCGCTATCCAACCTATCACCCATCGGTATTAAGTTGGAAGCAACAGACAATTGCATTAAGTAAAGCGCATGAAGTAAGCAATACTAATATCAAAAGAGACATTAACACCGCTGTTTTACCCTTAGTAGAAACATCACACCCTCGCCCTTAGACGTTTCTGTCACTGATGCCCAGGAACAAAAGGGGGCATGAACCCACTATCTACCATAAATACTCTCTCTTGGAGATACACACAATCACTTGGCCAAAGTAACTACGCACATCGGAGAGCATGCAAGAACATAAATCAACATATAAGAATCAAGCACAATCTGATCATAACTTTATAATCCATCGGATCCTAGCAAACACATCACATAGCATTACAATAATTGATCTTGATCATGTTAGGCAGCTCACAAGATCATAAGACATGAAGCAGAAGACAGAGAGACAACCATCTAGCTGCTGCCATGGACCCATGGTCCAAGGTGGGACTACTCACAAATCATCCCGGTAGAAGGCATGGCGACGAAGAGCCCTCCGAGATCGATCTCCCCTCCGGCAGGGTGCCGGGATCAGCTTCAGAATCACCCCCGAACTAGGGTTTGCGATGACGGCGCATCGGGGTTACTTCTCTAGAAAATAATTTCCGCCTCGACGTTTATAGGTTTAATGGGATTTTATAGGCGTCAGAGGGGGCCGAGGGGGGTGTCCACAGGGCGGGGGCGGGTCCCACCCGTAGGTGGGCCCTA
The DNA here is from genome assembly GCA_012064385.1 of Puccinellia tenuiflora. Classification (NCBI taxonomy): domain Eukaryota; kingdom Viridiplantae; phylum Streptophyta; class Magnoliopsida; order Poales; family Poaceae; genus Puccinellia; species Puccinellia tenuiflora. Next base: position 1,639,990 of record QRDG01000527.1, read on the forward strand.
GGCCACGGCAGGGGGCCGCCCCTGGCCTGTGGGTGGCCCCCCAGGCTGCCCTTTGGTCTCCTGGTGCCTTCCGTCGAGTAAAAATTCCCCGTAAATTTTCGTCCAGTTCCGAGAATATTTCCAGAAGTAAATTTTCTGAAATACAAAAACAGCAAAAACAGGAAACTGGCACTAGGCATCTTGTCAATAGGTTAGTCCAACAAAATGCATAAAATTATGTAATATGATAGTAAAAACATGTGACAACATCATAAAACTAGCATGGATCACTCAAAAATTATAGATACGTTTGAGACGTATCAATGACCTGATACTTTGTCGATGAAGAAGGGGATGCCTTGGGCATCCCTAATCTTAGACGCTTGAGTCTTCTTGAAATATGCTGGGGAGATCTGTGGGAGCCTCCCCAAGCTTAAGCTCTTCACTCTTCTTGATCTTATTATATCATTTTCTCTTGACACTTGAAAACTTCCTTCACCCCAAACTCAACATAATTCTCATTAGAGGGTTAGTGCATCAATCAAAAACTCACATGTTCTGTAAGGACACAAACATGGCAATCATCTTAAACATTAGCTACTGTTACTAGCCTTAAGTGAAGCTCTTCCACCCAAAAAAGAATTCCACCTAACACTTGTAATAGAGAAAATGCAAAACAAAAGACAGAATCTGTCAAAACCAGAACAGTCCGCAAAGACGAATTTTTTCGAGGCACTTATGTGTCTCAGATCGAAAAATGTTGAACTAACGAAAGATGCGTACATATATCAGGAGTATGCAAAAAAATTGAAGATTTAAATCACGTTTCTATAATTTTTGGAATTTCGTACAGTGAACAGCAGAAATCTGTTCCTGTGCAGTCATCCCAATATAGCATCATCTTAACATTAGAGACTTTCCTTGGCACAACAATACGAAAAAGTAAAGATACAAAGGAGTTGCTACAGAAGTAGACAAGCACCTTGACTCAATAAAATAAAAAATGCAGAAAAATAAAACAACATGGGTTGTCTCCCATAAGCGCTTCTCTTTAACGCCTTTTAGCTAGGCAAAAAGATTTTAATGACGCTCTCTTAAGAATAAGAATTTAAAATAAAAGAGAGCATCAAGAAGCATAGATAAAACATGTTTATATCTAACACACTTCCTATGCATAGGAGTATTGTAAGAAAATAAATCAATGAAGCACAAAGTGGCTAGCATAGGAAGGCAAAAAAAGTGCAACTTCAAAACTTTCAACATAAAGAGAGGAGACTTAATAGTATTGAGATATATGAAACCGTGTCTCCCTCTCTCATAATGACCATTAGGTATTAAAGCAACCAGCATATAGAAGCAACACAATATAAAGCTCAAAACCTTCATCATAAAGAGAGGAAATTTAATAACATGAAGATTTCTATAACCATATTTCTCTCTCTCAAAATAATTCTCAGTAGCATCATGAATAGACTCAACAATGTAGCCATCACATAAAACATTCTTGTCATGATCTACAACCATAAAATTATTATTACTCTCCACAAAAATAAAATCCTTCTCATTAGTAATAGTGGGAGTAAAACAATCACAACCATCATTGTAATCATCATATATAGGAGGCATATCATAATCAAAATAAACTTTATCCTCAAGAGTAGGTGGAACTAAAATATCACAATTATTATAATCATCATATATTGGAGGCAAAGTATGATCAAAGAAAATTTCTTCCTCAAAGCTTGGGGGACTAAAAAAGATCATATTCATAAAAACCGGCTTCCCCAAGCTTAGAATTTTCCATAGCATTAGCAATGATGGTGTCCAAAGAATTCATGCTAATAACATTGCTACTATCATGATTATTATGCAAATAAAGTTCCATTGGTTGTTTAATTTTCTCCTCAAAAGCATCATGACCAATTTCAAGATAAATTTTATAAAGCTCTCTCATTTTTTTGTTGTTTTCCATTAAGCCTATCTAGTGAAATAAAAACAAGAAACAAAAAGATATAACTGCAGAATCTAAAGAAGATAGCTTCAAGCACTCACATGCCGGCAACAGTGCTAGGAAATAGCTTAGTAGACGGAGGATGTGAGTACCTTTTACCTTACCTCCCCAGCAACGGCGCCAGAAAATAGCTTGATGTCTACGCATGCTTCTATTCTTGTAGACATTGCTGGGCCTCCAAGTGCAGAGGTTTGTAGAACAGCAGCAAGTTTCCCTTAAGTGAATAACCCAAGGTTTATCGAACTCAGGGAGGTAGAGGACAAAGATATCCCTCTCAAGCAATCCTGTAATTAAGATACTGTCGGCACAGTGGAAACCAGGGTACCACGGCGCTGCAGGCCACGACGCCTCTTCAGAAGTTTTCGCTAAGGACCAGGCTCTCCAAGCCTGGCGAGCCTCGCGAGGGTTTTCTCCTCGCGAGAGACCTTTCCTCGAGAGGGCATCACAGATGCCTCGAGAGGATCATGCCGAAAGGCTCGGCGAGGCGTCCGGCGTCGCGGGGTTCCTTCCCCACGAAGCCAGCTCTGTCTCCGCTATAGAGCGCACATGGGCTCTGCGCCCGCTGCAGAGTGACGCGTGCATCTGCGCGCGGTGACGACGACGCCGCAGTTGCCGTTCTCGTGTATAAAGCAGTCAACAAAGCAGCACCAAGCAAAGCGGACAACGAGACTTGCCATTTTGGTGATAAGGGGACCGTCTGCAGCTACCCTCCAAGGGCGACGTCACCGTGGGACACCTCCCACCTCAGCAGCGTCAGCCCATCGTCCTGGCTGGACGATGGCTTTTCCAGCTTTGGTGACGCCGCTCGCCTGCCATGGACCACGTCCATGGCCTCCACCTTTACCGTGCACCCTGCCTCCTCCTTCGTCGCCATGTGGTAACCCTTCCCGCCAAGACATTTGGGGGAAGAGGTCCGAGACACCTATAAAAGGAGGGGGAGCACGTTCGGGCAAAGGGTTCAGTCTTTGGTTGGTCTTAGGTCAGATCCAGATCTAGGGTTAGCCATTGTTAGCCACTTCGAGCTCGCCAAGCTCTCTTTGTACTGTAACCTCCCCAAGCAGTGCAATACAACTAAGGCAGGGCGTAGGGGTTTTACCTCTCCAAGAGGGCCCTAAACCTGGGTAAACGCCGTGTGTTCATCTCTGCAGTGCCGTCCCCCAGCGATCTCAGCGAGCACCGTCGCCGAGGCACGTTGAGGGTTGTTTGATTCCGTGTTGAGCCCCTTACTCGATACCGAGAGAGACGCACCCAGTTCCTGGGACAGATCTCCGACATTTGGCGCGCCAGGTAGGGGGCTGAGGCGCATCTTCAACCTCGACACAGCCATGGCCGGCATCTCTCGCGCCGAATGTCTCGCTCGCCGGATGGCCAGCGCCGCCACCGCTCCTGCTGGCAACCCGCGCGGCCGCCTGCGCGGGAGCGCCGGAGCGCCGGTCGACCCCGAGCCCCGCGTCGAGCATCCAGAGGACGACAACGACGACCACGCTGAGGACGACCTCGGCGAAGAGGAAGCTTCCTTCCTGCACCCGTCGCGGGACCATGCTGCCTCCTCGCTGGGCCGCCCTGCGCCCAGCCCAGCAACTGCGCTTCTCATGGCGCAGGAGCTGCTGCAGTACTGCCCCACGCCAGAGGCCCAAGAAGCTTGGCTCAACTGCCTCTCCGAGCTCGTCGGCGCCGCTCGCGTCGCCGCTCCTGCACCGTCCCGTTCGCTGGTTCCCTCTGCGCTCGTGGGGGACGTGGCGCACAGCGCACCTCCTCGTCATCCCGCGCCCGCTCCAGCTCCACCGCAACCTGCTCCAGCGGGGGCTCCTCCTCACGACAACCGCGCTGCATCGCACGCGTCGTCGCCGCATGACTGCCAAATCGTGCAGCGAGCCCCCGAGGATGCACGCGTGAGCATCGAGCGCGGGCAGAACCGCCACAACCGCGCCGTCCAGGACGTCGCCACCGCGGGGCGCCACCTTCGCGCCACCCTCGCCAACGACGTGGTCACCTACGACACGACAGCCGCGTTCACTCGCAGCGTCCGTCGCGTCGTCTGGCGGTCAAGTTCAGGCCGGATCTCCCTCCGCGCTACGACGGCAAGAACAACCCCTGGAGTTCCTGCAGCTCTACACTTTGGCCATCCAGGCCGCAGGGGGCGACGACAAAGTCATGGCGAACTGGTTCCCCATGGCCCTCAAGGACTCCACGTCCTCGTGGCTCACGAACCTCCCCGCCGAGTCCATCAACACCTGGGAGGAGCTCTGCCGGTGCTTCGTCGCGAACTTCAAGGCACGTACTGAGCGCGGCCTCACGTACAACGACCTCCGTGCCGTACGCCAGAAGCCTGGCGAGACCCTCTGCAAGTACATCCAGCGCTTTAGCCAGGTGCGCAACAAGATCCCCAACGCCACCGACGCACAGGTCATTTCAGCCTTCGAGGCTAGAGTCACGGACGTGCGGATGCTCGAGAAGCTTGGCATCCACGACAACATCACCACCATTGTCAAGCTCTTTGACCTGGCGGACAAGTGCGCCAAGGATGAGGAGGGCCGCTTGTTCGTCAAGAACGAGCCAGGGGACCCTGCCGAGGGATCCAAGAAGAAGAAGTCCACCGAGAAGCGCAAGACCACTGCGGTCCTCGCGGCTGAGCCTGACGCCAAGCAGCCTCACGCTGCCACTCCAGCCGCGGGCCCCGAGAAGAAAGATGATCGCCCTTTCTGCGTCTACCACAACAGGCATTCCCACGCCACCGAGGACTGCTACGACCTCAAGAGGCTTCGCGAGGCTCGTGAGGCTAACGAGCGGCAGCGAGGTCACGGCGGCGGCCGCGGGGGGCGACGCTAGAACAACAACAACTACGACGACAACTACCAGCAGAACCCTCAAGCCAACACCGTCCAGCCCGCGAACGACAACCTCCCTGCCGAGACTCCTGAGGGCTACCAGGTGCCACGCGGGGCCGCTTGCATCCTTGGCGGGGCTCAGGCCCCCAGATCCAACCGTCACTTCAAGCAATTCGCTCGCGAGATCGCGGCAGCGCTTCCCGGGGTTGAGGCCTCCAGGCCTCTCTAGTGGTCCCAGTACCCCATCACTTTCGACTCCAGCGACCACCCCAAGTCCACTTCGACTGTTGGCACCATCCCGCTGGTCCGCACCCCCACCATCAACAACATCGCCGTCTCTAAGACGCTCATCAATGGGGGTGCAGGCCTCAACGTCATCTCTGTCGAGACTTTCGAGAAGCTGCAGGTGCCTTATGAGCGGCTCGTGCCCACCAGGCCCTTCTCGGGGGTGACAGAGGGCCTCACTACCCCTTTGGGGCAAGTGAGGCTCGCGGTCACTTTCGACACGCAAGCCAACTACCGCACCGAGCTGATCGACTTCGACATCGCGCACATCGGCCTGCCCTACAACGCCATCCTCGGCTACCCCGCCCTCGCCAAGTTCATGGTGGTGACCCACCACGCCTACAACCTCGTCAAGCTTCCTGGCTCGGGTGGCACTATCGTCATCCGCAGCATGGTCTCAGACGCCCTGTACGCTGCGCAAGCGGCCTACAAGGCTACCGCGGTGGCGTCCCCCGCTGACGAGGATGAGGAACCCCTCCCGAGCCCCCCCCGCGAAGAAGAAGCAGCTGTTCTCTCAGGAGAAGGCCGCGACGAAGCAAGTGCCTCTTGAGGCAAACGGCTCGGGGGCTAGCGTCACCATCGGCGCCAACTTGCCTCCCAAATAGGAAAGCGCGCTCGTCACCTTCCTCAGGGCAAACTCTGACATGTTCGCATGGACACCGTCAGATATGTCTGGAGTACCGAGGGAGGTGATCGAGCACCACTTAGCCGTGTGTCCAAACGCACGCCCCGTGAAGCAAAAGGCGCGGCGCCAGGCGCTAGAGAAGCAAAAGTTCATCGTCCAAGAAATAGAAAAGTTGAAGAAAGCCAGCATCATCAAAGAAGTTGTCCACCCCACTTGGCTCGCCAACGGTGTGGTCGTCCCCAAGCACACCGGAGGAAGCCGCCTCTGCATCGACTTCACCGACCTCAACAAAGCTTGCCCCAAGGACCCCCTATCCCCTCCCGAGGATCGACCAGATCGTGGACTCCACCGCCGGCTGCGAGCTGCTCTGGTTTCTGGATGCCTTCTCTGGTTATCACCAGATCAAGATGGCGAAGGAGGACGAGGAGAAGACAGCATTTCTCACCCCTTGTGGTGTGTTTTGCTATGTCTGCATGCCCTTCGGCCTGAAAAATGCCAGTGCCACCTTCCAGCGCCTCATGAGGATCGCCTTGGGGGCTCAAATGGGAAGGAATGCAGAGGCCTACGTCGACGACATCGTGGTCAAGACCCCCCAGAACGACACGCTCATCAAGGACAAGTCCCCCGAGAGGGTTGCTTGCTAGGACAAGTCCTACTGCCTCCACGACGGAGACCTGTACCGTAAGCGCCCCAATGGGGTTGCGTTGCGGTGCGTCCCTGCCGAGGAAGGCCGCCAGCTCATCAACGACATCCATAGCGGAGAGTGCGGCCACCATTCGTCCTCACGCACCCTCGCAGGCAAGGTCTTCCGGAGTGGCTTCTACTGGCCTTCAGTGCTTCAAGATGCAGCCGAAATCGTCCAGTCCTACGACGCCTGCCAATTCCACGCCAAGCAAATTCACCAACCCGCGCAAGGACTCCAAACCATCCCGCTCTCCTGGCTGTTCGCGGTCTGGGGGCTGGACCTCCTGGGACCTTTCCCACGAGCGCTCGGGGGCTACCGCTACCTCTACGTCGCCATCGAAAGCATGTCAACTCCTAAGGAGCTCTGAACTCATGGACCAGCTCCCGTGCACGTCAACTCACCAAAGACCTTGGTGCCTGTTCTCCTCGCGAGACACACATGAAGGAACCTACGAGCACGCATGAGTTTATCTAGCTATGTATTGCTTGTGGGTATGCCTATCTGTCCAAGCGCGGGAAAGCAGGTTCAAAACAAGCCGCAGGCAACCTCGGGAGGAAAAATGCCTCATCAGGAAACCAACACCCTCTCCAAGGCAAAAATGCCTCGCGAAGCTAAGTTCAAACACTTGGTTAAATTTTCTTCCGCTGGTTTTTGTCCCTCGAGCCTCTTTTCTCTCTCCTACGCCTCATGGGCTGCTTGCGCGTCAAAGGGGGGCCCCAAGCATCGCGCTTCGAGGAGCTCTTACTTCTTGAGGCCTCACGCACCCCCCGGCCTTGTGGAGCCCTGACTCTCATATACCGAAGCGGCGGTGTAGCGCTAAGAGAGGGTCCTAAGACGTAGAGCGAAAAAGACATGAGGGGAAAGATAAAAGCCTCCCGAGGGACATTCACAAGCACATTCAAGTGAAACTTAAGCAAGTCTTTACAAAGCTTTACAAACAAAATGCTAACATAATGCGTGCCCCATGCACGTCCAGCAGCAGGAAAAAGCTCAGGCAGCAGGGCCTCCTGAGGTGCCCACGTCGTCCGCAGGGGCCTCCTCCGCGGCGTCCTCCTCGCCATCGTCCTCGTCCTCCTCAACCTCGACTTGGTCGAACTTCTTGGCATACGCCTCGGCGGCCTTCCGCATCCTGTCGCTCACCGCCACGCGGCAGCTGACGTCGACGGGCGCCGTCACGGCCTCGAGGTCCAGGGAAGGCTGAAGCCTCGCGAGGTTGGAGAAGATGCGGCAGGTGGCGAGGACGAGGAGATCGCGGCTCTCCTCCACGACGCGCTCGTCGAAGCTCTTCGCGGTCTCTTCAAGCTTCGTGAGGAACTGCCCGAAGAAGAATGAGTACCCGGCCTCATCGTCGTTCCCCTCTGCGGCGAGGGGAGGGATCTCGATCACCAGGCGGGCCCCAACAGCACGCGCACGAGACACCAAGTCTTGGAGCATGTGCTGGCACTGGCGCGACATGATTCGGGCGGTCTGCGTGGTGCGCTGGGCCTCCTCCACGGCGTCTGCAGCCGGCCCCACCTGCTGGTGGAGCTCGCTCAGGTCTTTCTCCAGGGCGGCGGCTTTCCCTTCCGCGCGGGCTTGGGCCTCCCTGGCGCTCTGAAGGTGGGAGGCCATCTGCTTCTCCTCCTTCTCGAGCCCCTTATGCGGTTCTGGAGCTCGTTGCGCTTCGACTTGAAGCGATCCTCCTGCTTCGTGACCTTCTCGTCATAGCTCTTGGCGAGATCTTGGCGGATGAGCTTGACACTTTCATCGGCCTCCTCCTTGATCTTCTTCTCCTTCGCCGCGAGGCTGGCGTTGGCCTCCGCAAGGCGCTCCTTGTAGGTGTCCTCGCCCTGGGCCACCTGGTTCTCGCGAGCCCGCAGTTGCTCCTCGCGGACGACCTACTCGCTCTCGAGCTGCTGGACCTGCTCCTCGCGCCGGCGCAGTTCCTCCTCGCGGGGGGAGAGCTCTCCCTCGCGTCGTGTTAGCTCCGCCTCGCGCTGCGTCAGCTGCTTCTCGCGAGCGTCCAGCCTCTCGCGGAGCTCCTTCAAGCTGCCCTCCACAGTTTTGGAGTGCGTGATGAAGTTTTGCTCCAAGGCCGCAACCTCCTGTCGCTTGGAGGCAGTTTCCGCCTCGAGCGCCTCCCGTGCGGCGTCCAGCTGCTCCATGGTCTCTGCCGCCTCCCGCTTCACGCTGTCGCGGGTCTCTCTGGCGAAGCGCATGGCCTCTTGGCGTGCCGCCAGGGCCGCCGCATCCTGCCGGCGGCAGCTCTCCAGGCTCTCTCGGAGGAGGGCCCAGGCCTCGTCGAGTCTCGCCCGCTCCTCCGCCCTGGCGAGTTCCTCTTTGGCGTACTGCGCCTCCAGCTCGTTGAGCGTCCGCCACGCCTGGCTGAAGACGGCGCTGCAGCGAATCGCGTGGCGCCGCGGCTCCCACAGCGCCAAGGTCCCCGCACCGCTGCGGGGTGCAGAGGTCTCGATTCTTGGCGGGGTGCCCGAGGCACCCTGCCTCGGGCTCACAGCCATTTCTGGTGCGGCCTGGGGGCTCGTGTGGGCGCCTCCTTCGCCGCCCGCGTCAGGAGCCCTCTGGGGGCTAGGCGTCCTCTCGCCTCCGGCTCCAGCGTCCATGGGCTCCGGAGGCGCCTCTTCCTCCTGCTCCTCAGGGGCGTTTTCCGCCCCTTCCGTGGTGGCCACGCCTGCCACGACCTCGGGCATGTCAGCCCCTCTTGTGGGAGCCTCCTCCTCCGGAGGCGGCTCCATGATGATCTCTTCGATCTCCTCCCCCTCGTCCGGCCTTGCCGAGGCTCGTGCGGCCTCAGCCGCCGCCTCCTCCTCCGTTACCTCCTGCAGTACAGGAGGAGTGGCGGCCCGAGCTGGCGACGGCGCCACCTCTTCAACCACCTCCTCCGCGCGGTGCTCACCTGTGGGAGGAGTAGCCACATGCTGCGGCTCGCCGGCCGTAGGCGTCGCCACGGTGGCACTGACGGTCTCCCCAAGCTTGCTGAGCCACCGCCTCTTCGGCGCCGCAAGGTTGCTGAGAAGCAAGACAAACAGAAGATCCGTCAAGAAGGTTTTCGAAAGAGAAATGCTAAAGGAAAGAAGAAGGACCAAGGCTTACTCGTCGGCCATCCTCCACACCCTTTTCTTCGCCATTGGCGGCTGGGGGCTGCTCGCTCTGGCCTCCTCTCGAGGCGCTCCTACCTCCTCTCGAGGAGCGCCCCTCGTGGCTGTGGCGTTCCTATCATGGACGGCCTTGGAGCGGGGCTCGTAGTGTCCTCCCTTGCTGCCGCTCTCCTCCTCCTCCTCCTCTGCGGTGCGTTGGGAGGGAGCTACGCGAAAGGCATCCTCGTCGCTGCTGGAGGAAAGCACCAGGAGGTCCTCTTCAGGCGGTACGCTCCTTGGGGAGCCGGCGGAGCCTCCCGAGGGGTTAGCGCCTCTCGAGGCTTCGTCCTCGCCAGAGGGGTTAGCGCCTCTCGAGGCCTCGTCCTCGCCAGAGTCCTCAACCTCGTCCGGCTCCGGCGACTCGTCCATCTGCTCCAGCTCCGCCGCCCACGGGTTGCTGCGGGGCCCGCGGAGTCCCTCAGGCATGATGCCCCATTCGTCGAATCTGGGCAGGCCTCTGCGGTGCTCGCGCACGCTCTCGTCCACAAAGGTGAAGAGCGGCCGGGCATCGTCGACGGCTGGGGATGGGATGGCCGCCGTGGCGAATAGAACCCCCATGATCTGGCCCAGCACCTCCGGGGAGAAGCTGTCTGTGCACAGGCGCATCCCATCCCCCCGGCCTGTGTACGCCCACATCGGCTCTGAATGCCACTGGAGGGGGGCGATGCGGCACCTCGTGAAGTCCTTCGCCACCATCTGGCCGGTGAGCCCGGACGCGCGGAGCCCCCGTATGCACTCGTACACCGCTTCAAGCTTTGGGCCCTCGAAGCCGCCGCTCGCCCAACGCGCCCACTTCTTCGGGGGCGCCACGGGTATGTCCAGGAGGTGGTTCGACGTCTTGGTGTCGACGAAGAACCACCGCTGGCGGAAGTGTCGGGGGGCAACCCCCGAATAGGGGCAAGACGCCGATATAAGTGTTGACTCGGAGTTGACCGGATCACCGAAACCGACATAACTGTACCGGCTGACTCGGAGCTGGCCGGGTCATGGCTAAACCGACATATGGTTATGTCGGATCACGCAAGTTATATGTCGGATCGTTCTTTGTTCTTCTTGTATGCAGGGGAGGTGAAACCGAGTTACAGGGGATTCGGCATGTCTGTGCCGAATAAGGAAGCTTACTCGGGCTACGGTCAAGGCGCAGGTCTTGTCCCTACAATCACGGGTCAGGACGCAGAGCCACTTGCACGATGGGACGAGGCCACTTGACCAGGGTGACTGACCTCCATGCCGCTGACCGAAGCGGTACCAGGGAGCAGTGTCTCGGAGGAGACAGATGGGACGTGCCACGGCGCGGGTGACGGAAGCGGTCAGAGGACCGGGCGTGGCTACAGTCCGGATTACGCCAGCACTGATGTCAGCCCTAACTTGTGCCCTGGGCTTCCCTTTATAAGGAGCACCAGGGGCTCCTCTTACGGGGACGCATACACGCGCGCATGCACGCTCAAACACTTGCTCGTTTCCTTAGTAACTAGAAAGAGAGCCAGAGAGCAGCGCCGAGACTCGGTAGGAGCTTGGAACCTGCAGTTCGTTGCATATAGCTCAAGGAGCAGCTTGTAATACCGTGGTAATCCAGTTATATCGATCATATAGGCAGGAGTAGGGGTGTTATCTCCTCACGAGAGCCCCGAACCTGGGTAAAACGGTGTGTGTGTTCGAGTTGTGTTCTTCGTGTGCGTGTTAGTGTGCGCAAACCCTCCCCGGGTGCCTCCAGCGTCCATCGGCCCCACAAATCAAGCCATTTATGGCATCTGCCGTGACACCACCACGACAGTTGGCGCCCACCGTGGGGCTGGTAGCGGCGCTTGCAGGGCTAATTTCGGACGGGACCTTCTTCATCGACTCCGGCGAGCACCACGCTTGGAGTTGCGGGCTTTCCGCTCGCCGGGCCGCTTCATCAAGTTCATCGTCATCGGCGCCAACATCGTCAACGAGTTCCAGGGGCGGCACGGTCGGCTAGCCGTGCCTCTGGCTTGCCCGGCGGCTCTACATCAACACTGCCGCCGCGCTCTAAGCTTGTTGCTGTGAGCAGAGGCTAGCGCTGCCTCCACCAACGGACATCATCGGCAGATCCCGGAGGAGAAAAGTGACTCGGGGACTCAACTTCGACATCGTCCCCGGGTGTCAAATCCGAGTCAAGACTTGGAAAATCCGAGTCAAGGGTGTCAAATCCGAGTCAAGACTTGGAAAATCCGAGTCAAGGGTGTCAAATCCGAGTCAAGACTTGGAAAATCCGAGTCAAGGGTGTCAAATCCGAGTCAAGACTTGGAAAATCCGAGTCAAGGGTGTCAAATCCGAGTCAAGACTTGGAAAATCCGAGTCAAGGGTGTCAAATCCGAGTCAAGACTTGGAAAATCCGAGTCAAGGTTGTGAAATCCGAGTTAAGTCTTGGAAATCCGAGTTAAGTCTTGGAAATCTGAGTCAAGGTTGGAAATCCGAGTTAAGTCCTGGAAAATCCGAGTTAAGTCTTGGAAATCCGAGTTAAGTCTTGGAAATCCGAGTTAAGCACTGGGAATCCGACATATGATGTCAAATCCGACATACAGGTGGTCCGGGCCGACATATTAGTACTTATATCAGCAGCAACGTCTTCCCCGACTTCTCCAACAACTTTGCCTTGTAAGTATCGTTTATATGTCTGCATTACTTTTTTAGATAGTCTGAAATAGTGCTCGGGGACTCTCCCCTCTTCTCTGCTTTGCCTAGCTGTTTCCCCGGGACCAAGGTGTCTTGACCCGGGGACTGGACTGCCCGTCTGGTTTTGTTTTACCTCCTAGATAAGGAAAAGTGACTCGGGGACTCGGTTGAAACTGAGTCTGCATTTTCATTTATAAAATTACGCTGCTAGACTTAAATATATCTGTTGAATAGAGTAGTTGCTCTGATTAAAATATCCATTTTATATGTGCTGGAGCTAACATTGAAAGGTAATGTCGGTTTTACCAAAAGAATATTCATCACCAAGATTACGGTTTTATCGGTTGTCTCGGATTACCCAAAATATGTCATAACATTATCGGTATTCTCCAGATCGCCGTTTATTTCGGTTGGCAGTTATATCTCGATATCACCTCATATCTCAAATCGCTGTCTATATCGGTTCGCCTAAATATCTCGGCATCAAGCTATATCACCGAATCGCCGTTTATGTCGGCTTGTCAGATATCTCGGCATCAAGCCATATCTCCGAATCGTCGTTCATGTCGGCTAGCCAAAAATCACGGCATCACCCATCCATATCACCAAGTATCATGGTATCGACAAGCACGTTGGATCACCGCTTATCTCGGTTCGTCATGTGATGCCAGCAAAAACCTGGCTGTGATGCCAGCAAAAACCTGGCTGTGATGCCAGCAAAAACCTGGCTGTGATGCCAGCAAAAACCTGGTGGACCCCGCGTCCAAGAAACCGGTATAAAATATGCTCATGCAGGCACAACGTCAATCCAGCAAAGGCTGTTGACATCCGACATATGAAACATGTTCATGCAGGCAGAGTGTCAAATTGCCCAGCGTCGGCAGAGACATCTATGTGTGGCCATGCCCATGCATTTAACGCATTTCCAGTACAAATTGTCCATCTCGCTGTTGATTCGGGTGAGCTCGGTCAACCGGATGTCACGTTTGGCCTGGAGGGCATGGCTAGACGACCGGCTTCTAATGAAGCCCATGCTGGCAAGACAATTCTTTCATGGGTACTTTTGTGTTGGATACTTATTTTTGTAAGTCTGCGCGCGACTCTGCGAGTCCCCCGCAGCCTCGGGGACTAGTGTCGGGGATGTAACCCCCGGTAACCCAAAGTTGTGTGGTGGTTGAGTCGGTAAAAGAGGTAAACAGGGAAGAGATAGTAAAGAAATACACAAAAGATAAAGGAGAGGCAGAAAATAGCAACCTGGGCCGACTTTGGTGCGTCCCAGCCCGACATACGCTTGACCCGGATGGGCGGAATGCAGTCTACTTCAGCTGGGCCGAGTCTCTCACACTTCAGCTGGACCGACATACCACACTCGGATGGGCTGAATGCCTCTCACTCGGCTGGGCCGAGTCCCGCACCTCGGCTGGGCCGAGTCCCACATCCCGGTTGGGCCTCAATCCCCTCTGCCGGGATGCCCAGACCCGGGCAGGCCGTGCTCCCTCCGATCTCTGCTGGGCCGCGCTCCCTCCAATCTCGGCTGGGCCGAGTCCCGCACCTCGGCTGGGCCGAGTCCCACATCCCGGCTGGGCTGAATCATGCTTCCAACCCGGGCAGGCCGAGCTCCCACTGATCCGGCTGAGCCAGGAATCCTTTACTCGAGTGGGTCGACCCCCACTAACCCCGGCTGGGCCGAATCATGTTTCCAGATCCCGGATCCCGGGTGGGCCAAGGAGTAGGCACCGTATTCTGGACTCCTTCGACCGGATCTCCTCGGGCCGGGATTGCTGCTATCGAGAGCCAATGCCCAGACTCGGATCGTTGCTTTAGCTAGGATTGCTCCTTATTCATTCCCTGTACCTGTCCGCGATCGTCAAGAGACAAGGCCGACTTCAACAAGGATCGAGAGGAGTCAGAGGGCAAGTGCTGGAAGTCAAGACGAAGGACAGGCAGGACGTGCCAGGCCCATTCCAGTGATGCAAACACAGTATAAAGGACAGTACCGGCGTGACGCGTGCACAGTGCCGATTAGACCCCAGTAGTCATGTCGTCAATAGTGTACCCAGAATAGTGTTGTTTGTCTCTTTGTCCCCTGCTTGTCCCCTGGGCTCTCTATTTAAAGAGCACCAGGGGGAGGAGACGAGAAAAAGAGGCAGCAGCCTTCTTGATTCATTTTTCCCCAGCGCTCTCCGCTAGCTCCCTTCTCCGCAGGAGCTTGGTACTGCTTAGCTACACAGCTCAAGGAGCGATTCTGTAATACCGATTGATACACAAATATAGATCAGACAAGCAGGAGTAGGGGTTTTACCTCCTCACGAGGGCCCCGAACCTGGGTAAAATCGTGTGTGTGTGTTCGTCTTCTCGTGTGTACTTTTCAGCACATAATCCCTCCCCGAATCCTCTAGCGTCCAATCGGCCCCCAAACTCAAGCCTACCCCTAGGCATCTGTTGTTCCCCACCACGACAGGAAGTCCTCCACCTTCTTCGTCACCTTGGTGATGGCGTTCTCACCGCGCCACGCGATGGGGATGTAGTCCTCGCTCCTGGCGGTGGCGATGCGGAAGGAGATGTACCCGGTCCGCTCGTTCTGCGCGGTGGACCGGAGAGCGTAGAAGCTGCGGAAGAGGTCCACAGAAGGGCGGATGCCGACGTACGCCTCGCAGAGGTAGGCGAAGATAGAGAGGATGAGGATGGAATTGGGATGGAGATGGAGGAGTTGGATCTAGTATGCCTCCAAAATCCCCATGAGGAAGCTGGAGAAAGGAGGGACGAGACCGGCGTAGAGGGTGTGAAGGAAGATGGGGTAGTACCCTGCGCAGAGCTTGCTGCTGCCGGCCGGCTCCATGCTTGTGGCGCCAAGCTCGTTGGTCTTTGCGGCCGCCAGGTGGCGCACCTTTTCGATCGCCCCCGAGTGGACGCGGGACTTCGGCAATGCCCCCTGGGGTTCAGCACCCCGCGACGCCGCCGCAGACTTGCTGGCCTGCATCGTGGCCTTGCCCTTCTAGGCAGCGGTTGCTTTCTTCGGCGCCATGGTCGCAAAGGAGAAGAGGATCTTGGAGGAGATGTGCTCTGAGAAGAAGGAGGCGTTTGGGGGAAAGTGTGCAGTGGAGTAATGGCTGGAGTGACGGGCGCCATCATCGCGCGCAGGCTTTATTGGCCAGTTTCCAAGGGCGTGGCGGGCCCCACCGGGTCACCCGTTGAAGCCGAGGAGATCGTGGCCGCGGGCGCAACCGCTGCGCCCCACGTGTCACGGCCCAGGCAGGCATCATTGGGCCCCCGACGCTTCGCCTCCATCCACGGGCTTCGGCGTGCCCATCGTGGGCCCGGGGGCTACTGTCGGCACAGTGGAAACCAGGGTACCACGACACCTCTTCAGAAGTTTTTGCTAAGGACCAGGCTCTCCAAGCCTGGCGAGCCTCGCGAGGGTTTTCTCCTCGCGAGGGACCTCTCCTCGAGAGGGCGTCACGGATGCCTGGAGAGGATCAAGTCGAAAGGCTCGGTGAGGCCTCCGGCGTCGCGGGGTTCCTTCCCCATGAAGCCAGCTCTGTCTCCGCTACAGAGCGCACATGGGCTCTGCGCCCGCTTCAGAGTGATGTGCGCGTCTGCGCGCGGTGACGACGACGTCGCAGTTGCCGTTCTCGTGTATAAAGCAGTCAACAAAGCAGCACCAAGCAAAGCGGACAACGAGACTTGCCACTTTGGTGATAAGGGGACCGTCTGCAGCTACGCTCCAAGGGCGACGTCACCGTGGGACACCTCCCACCTCAGCAGCGCCAGCCCATCGTCCTGGCTGGACGGTGGCTTTTCCAGCTTTGGTGACGCCGCTCGCCTGCCATGGACCGCGTCCATGGCCTCCACCTTTATCGTGCACCCTGCCTCCTCCTTCGTCGCCATGTGGTAACCCTTCCTGCCAAGACATTTGGGGGGAGAGGTCCGAGACACCTATAAAAGGAGGAGAGCACGTTCGGGCAAACGGTTCAGTCTTTGGGTGGTCTCTAGTCTGATCTAGATCTAGGGTTAGTCATTGTTAGCCACTTCGAGCTCGCCAAGCTCTCGTTGTACTGTAACCTCTCCAAGCAGTGCAATACAACTAAGGCAGGACGTAGGGGTTTTACCTCTCCAAGAGGGCCCTGAAGCTGGGTAAACGCCGTGTGTTCATCTCTGCAGTGCCGTCCCACAGCGATCTCAGCGAGCATCGTCGCCGAGGCACGTTGAGGGTTGTTTGATTCCGTGTTCAGCCCCTTACTCGATACCTAGAGAGACGCACCCAGTTCCTGGGAGAGATCTCCGACAGATACAAGAAGTCTCTTGTGTCCCCAACACACCCAATACACTTGTCAGTTGTATAGGTGCACTAGTTCGGCGAAGAGATAGTGAAATACAAGTGATATGGATGATTACAAGTGTTATTTGTAATCTGAAATAAAAATGGTAGCGAGCAAACATGCAACAAAGTTGAGAGTAAACGGTGTTTCGATGCTTGGAAACAAGGCCTAGGATCATACTTTCACTAGTGGACACTCGCAACATTAATAATCATAATTGAAGGCATAGATACTTCCTCTTCACATGCTACTCCGAACCATTGTCCTGTTGGATAAAGAACACCAATCCACTGCGTAGGGCTATAAAAGCACACCTTAAAGTCTGTATTCCACATCTAGGGCACCCCGCGCTGTCACTATGAGCGCCCCAAAATAGTACTAAACAAACACCACAATTTTATAGTGACACCCAACACAAAGAACAACTCATGGCAAGTATCCCCATAATCTTTAATCCAAAGAGTCACACACGGCACACGCACTATCACCTTCGCACCATGGGACAAAGGCGACTCCGGAGATTACAATGATAAAACCACTTGAGTAGCATATTCATAATGTAATGAAGAGGAAAAACATCTATGAATTCAACCTAGATTACAATGCTCATGATCACAAATAGATCACACCATGAGAGAGAGAGAGATAAACCACATAGCTACCGGTAGAGCCCTCAACCTCGATGAAGAACTACTCCCTCCTCATCATGGGAGGCAGCAACGGTGATGATGGAGGCGGTGGCGTCGATGGAGATGGCTCCGGGGGCAATTCCCCGTCCCGGCAGGGTGCCGAAACAGAGACTTCTGTCCCCCGAATTAGGGTTTCGGATGGCGGCGGAGCTCTGGAACTTTTCTGGGGGAATCGTCTATCTTCCCGTGAGTTTTAGGTCAGGGGGTCTTTATAGGCGAAGAGGCGACGCGAGGCGGTGCACGAGGCGGCCTCACCATACCTCGGCGCGGCCCACCTCTGCCGCGCCGAGGGGTGGTGTGGAGCCCCCGTGCTCCGTCTCCGCTTCGTCTTCTGGCCCCGTGGGTCTTCTGGGAAAATAGAATTTCTGTAATTTTTCCAGATTTTTCCGAGCACTTTCATTTTGGACCTTTTCTGCAGTGCACAGACATAATAAACAGAAACTGGCACTGTGGCATCTTGTTAATAGGTTAGTCCAATAAATGTCATAATATGATATAAAGTGTATATAAAACATGTAGCAACAAGCATAAAATCAGCATGGAACATCAAAAATTATAGATACGTTTGCAACGTATCAGCATCCCCAAGCTTAGTTCCTACTCATCCTCGAGTAGGTAAAACGATAAAAAGAAAATAATTTTTGAGGTGATGATGGTGGATATTGATGAGCACTGGCAGAGTTGGGTTGTGCCCCAAGCGAAGGCGTGGATGTAGCAAGTAGCAGTTTTCCCTCGTTAATGAACCGAGGTTTATCGAACCAGTAGGACTTTGAAATCAACAACAAAGTGAATGTTTGTCGGCACAGTGGAAACCAGGGTACCACGGGCCGGCCTGCCAGGGCCCACGAGATTCTCGGGTGATTTTCGCTAAGGACCAGGCTCTCCAGCCTGGCGAGCCTCGCGAGGGTTTTTCCCTCGCGAGGGATCTTGTTCTCCTCGCCGAGGGTTTCCTCCCTTGGCGAGGGACCGCTCCTCGACAAGGCGTCTCCGACGCCACCCGCAATTCTACTAAGGACCAAGCCGAAGGGCTCGGCGAGGCTTTTGTGCCTCGCGAGGCTCCTTCCCCACGAAGCCATCTCTGCCTCCGCGGCAGAGCGCACATGGGCTCTGCACCATGTGCAGAGTGACACGCGTGCCTACGCGCGGTGACGACGACGCCGCAATTGCCGTTTCCATGTATAAAGCAGTCAACAAAGCGGAGCCAAGCAAAGCGGACAACGAGTATTGCCTCTTTGGTGATAAGGGAACCGTCTGCAGCTACGCTCCAAGAGCGACGTAACCATGGGTCACATCCCACCACAGCAAGCGCCAGACCATCGTCCGGCTGGTCGGTGGCCTTTTTCAGCTTTGGTGACGCCGCTCCCCTGCCGTGGACCGCGTCCATGAGCTTTACCTTTATGGTGGACTCCACCTTTATCGTGCACCCTGCTCCTTCCTTCGTCGCCATGTGGTAACCTTCCCGCCCAAATGTTTGGGCAGAAGAGG
>QRDG01000527.1:1660595-1712798 GCA_012064385.1 Puccinellia tenuiflora
CCAATGAATTTTGGCCTGGGATTGGTAAACCCAGTAACCCTCGGTTGTGTAGCATGACCGGTTGCACAACGCTTCACTGTATAGTTCTGGGGTCGGGGCGCTACATGCTGCCCGCTCTTCACCTCCTTCTTCTTCATTGTCTTCCATTGCGGTATCAGCGTATTCAGGGAACATAGATCGGTAGTTGTCATCATCGTTCTCTTCTTCATCGCCGTCTTCCATCATAACCCCTCTTTCTCCGTGCAAGGTCCAAACATTATAGCCGGACATGAAACCGGACCAAAGCAGTGGCTCTGAATGACTCTTGAGGAAGTGTAATCCTTCTCATTCCGACATTCAACACACGGACAACACATAAAACCAGCCCGCCGCTTGTTCGCCTCGGCCACAACGATAAAATACCGCACGCCTTCTTTGTAAGCGCCCGAGCGTCGGTCACCGTACATCCATGGATGACCCATCTGCATCATGCAACTATATATCAAACGCAGTCACGATGCTAATATTAGTACCGCGTGGTCTAAACGAGAAAGTAGTTGCTAACCTTTTAGGAAACTTGGAAACAAAGAGGAGGAAGCTTAAGTGTGGCTCGGGCACCTCATATCATGTTTGTCTTGTGTGAACTCAAGTGTCATCGCTCTAACATGCATTTCACCGAAACCTCTAGTGCATATGAAGAAAAAAAAACTAGCACACCCACACCACCTCCAACCAGGAAAAAAATGAGAGAGAGGGGGGGGAGAGGGGGCGCCTGCAGCCATATATATAGGGGTCAGCCTTTTGTCCCGGTTTTAGATACAAACCGGGACAAAAGGGGGGCACCCTAACCCGCAGCGGCCGCAGACCCCTTTAGTCGCGGTTCGTATAACGCGCCGCGACTAAAGATTATCTGCCGCGGTAGAAATTTGGGCACTTTCTGTGCCGCGGCAGAGAATTCATTTTATTTATTTCTTTTCTTCATTTCAAAATAGTTTTCGTATATTTCTACGCTACCACATACCGTACACTTTTGGAATAGAAGAGAGAGGGATCGAGAGAGAGAGTTTTAAATCCTTAACTTTCGAAATTCCATAACTTTTGATCCACTTGGCCAAATTCAACAAATTTTTAGTCATTAAAAAATCCTTAGAATGTGGAACTCTTTATAATAAAAAAAATTTACTTTTGATACGTGCACAAACTTCCTATTGCTAAATATTAGTACGGTCCAGAGATAATTAACAATATAAAGGGAAAACAAGTGCTAAATAAATCCAAAGATCACACAACTTTTTATAATTTCAATCAAACGTCTCACATATGACAATTATTGTTGAGACGATCTAGATCGACACATTGAGACATACACACATACCACCGAGACACCTCCTAGCAATCTCGTAGCCTAGGCGAGCGTCCAGAGCGGCATACTTGATGCGATAAAAGCTCAATGGAAAGTTGCCCCAACCTCTCGTGAGGTCCTCTTCTTTCTCCTTTTTCTTCTCGTCCTCCTTCTTCTTCTTCTTGTTGATCTTCTTCTTCTTCTGAAGCGTTGTGCCAATAGTAAAATTGGCTAGAGCATAGAGACTCGGAAGATTAGGGTACGTTGGGTTAGGGTGAACGGCCCGCTGGAGGTCGACGGCGGACGGAATATGAATTCCGTAAGGCTCCAGCATACGTTGATCGTTGTTGATAGCCGCGCCGCAGAATTTGATGGTTCTCTCCATCAAGAAGTCCTTGAGGGCCCGCGGCACCCGATCAGCGTGGCAAATATGGAACACCAACGTGTCGGTCTCCACAGAGAGTTGCAGGATGGCGGCACGCTGCCTCTCCTCGGGTGCGGCGTCGGTGAACTCGCAGTCGAGGCCCACGATCTTCTTCGGTGCGGCGTCGAGGTAGCGCCTCTTGACGTCGCGGATCCATCTCTCCACGGTTGATGCGCGGAGAGTGACCACGACCTTGAAGTTCATGTTGACAGCGTCGTCCTTGTAGTGGTACACCTGGGATCGAAGTGGCTCCATGGCGCGCGCAGCGATTCGAGAGAGGATTTTTGAGTAGAGAGATTACAGAGAGGAGATGGTGCATTTGGCAAATGGCACTGTAGCTCTCTTATATAGAGATAGCAAGGAGATGAGGAGGCCGTACGGTAATTAATCCAACCGTGTTCCCAAAATCCATTAATTTGATCAACCTCTTCGTTTCCCGTGTGATCAACCTCTTCGTTTCCCCGTGTGATCAAGCGCGGGAACTCAAAGGCCTTCGAATCACGAACCGTCGCGGGAAGGCGCGGTATTACTCCCGGTTCGAGACACGAACCGGGACAAAAGGTGGGGGCATCTGCTCGCGGCGGCCGCAGACGCCATTTGTCCCGGTTTGTATCTGAAACCGCGACAAATAGTTCCTAACGAACCGCGACAAATGGGCCGCAGATTTCGGGCGATTGGCCGGACTTTTAGTCGCGGGTTGAGACACGTCCGCGACTAATGGCCCGGGCGAAAGGCCTGTTTTCTACTATGTTTAGAGACGTATGTAACATTGAATAAAATTCTCAAACAATAGTATATGGTTATCTTTTGTATACCGTGAGTGTTCTCTACACACGGGAATAAAGAGGGGTCGCAACAACACATGAGGAGCCGTGACAATGCATGGGCATTAAACTAGTACATATAACATCGGAAATCCATATCGGGTCATGGGTGCAGATGTACACACTGCTCAAAAACTAATTTTCAAAATATCAAAAAATTCAAAATATTTTTTGTCGATATAATTCAAGACATTTTATGCTAGCATAAAAAGTTTCGTGAAGAAAAGACATTTTTTGTGACGTGTGCAAAAAAGACAAATCCGGGCGCTTCAAAATGACTTTGTACGAGACATTTTTTTGACTTTTTTTGCACATGTCAAAAAAATGTCTTTTCACCGCGAAACTTTTTGCGCTAGCACAAAATGTACTGAAGTATATCCGATTTTTTTTGGAATTTTTTGACACTTTGAAAAAAAAATATTACACGAGGGGTGAATCTGCACCCGTGACCCGAAACGCCGTGTCCATATAACATGTGTATGTATACACCTAGTTGTTTTAGAAATTTATATATCATTTCCGATATTTTTAAATGACGAGATCAGTGAAACTAGGAAGTCAAAACACCTCCTCATACATGTCCACCAAAAAAATACTTTAGAAAGCCAGAATGTAAAATATGTTCCTGCTGTGTGCACAATTTAACATGTGTATGTATACACCTAGTTGTTTTAGAAATTTTATATATCATTTCCGATATTTTTTAAATGACGAGATCATTGAAACTAGGAAGTCAAAACACCTCACTCATACATGTCCACCAAAAATACTTTAGAAATCCAACGAATGTAAAATGTTCCTGCTGTGTCACACCTCACTCATACATGTCCACCAAAATACTTTAGAAATCCAACGAATGTAAAATGTTCCTGCTGTGTGCACAATTTATCGGCGCACCACGACTCTGAAGGCCTGTAATCATGCACTATTGTTACGGCACAACGGCATCGAGTCCTAGATCTCTGGGTCATCACACATTCACAAACAGTGCACCCCTACTGCAGTCAGGCATCGATAAGGAACAAAATACGTGCCTCAATCAGATCGACAGCATCGGTCTCCGGGCAGTACTAATGCCAGAAATGACACTGCTTGAACGCGAATCCAACACACTTAACCTACGCACAGACAAAGATCAGACCGCAAGCTTTCACCGGCAAAACGCCGGGCGCTGCCGTCCAAACTTAGCAAGGAAGGACAAGTTAATTCGCTTCGCAGAACGTCGTCCTAGCTAGGCTCCCGATTATCTCAAAAAAAAAAAAAAGCTAGGCTCCCGATGCTAACATGCAATTAAAACGGGAAAGGCAGACAAGAACACGCCACCGAGTCGGAGAACGACGTTGCGTTCCTCGTCGCCGGTACTAAAAATTAGTTGTTTCTCTGCAAACTCTTCTGTTCTGGCGTACTGTCGTCGCTATCAGATGCTGTTGGTATAACTTGTTCCTTTCCAAAACTTTGCTGCATATTTGACCCGTCAAAAGACTTTAAACCAGATTTAGGTATTGTCCCGAGAGTCCTGACAATCAGATTGGCCTATTTCAAAATACTTAGTCTTTTTTATATGTCCCCTGACTGGTGTATATGTGATGTAAAAAACGTCACCCTGATTGACCAAACACTCCTTATATGTCCCCTCATGTAACCACAGCCCCACTTTGAAACCCAAAATCCATGCAAATACATGCACCTTGATGATAGTTGACCCGTAAAATTATTCGGAGTCACAAATAAAGAGTTGAAATTAGTAAAATATATAGTTCACACATAAAATTTATCCGAGTGCATAATTCAAACATACAATTCAATGATTTATATTGTGTATCCACATATGCTCCACAAGATCACTGGTAGTTGCACATGCGCCTGTTATCTCGAAATTGTTGATGCATCTCAAGATAGTTCACATCATTCTCTACATCTTATTCTAGGAGGCGGATCTCTGGACTTCTCAAAATCATTCGTGCGGGTGCTCATTTGCCCTCTTCGCACACAATCATGTTGTGCACAATTACATCACAAGTCATCACCTACCACAATGTCTGAATCTAACATAATTAGAGCTACACGAACAATACCCCAACGAGTTTGGAACACTCCAAAAATGCACTCTTCGCATCATTCATATCAAGATTCTTGCATAAGTGCAAAAAGACATCGTTTATTATCTTGGGGATCGGATGTAGTATCCCATGTTGTAGTTAAGCCCGTTCACGATGTAGATGCACGTCGGCACTTCTCCATAAAAAAATGATGAAGCACACTGATGCCCATGTAGGATCCCGACATGCCAAATCCGCATGCACTTGATGCCACTGTTTCAAGTATGACCGTGACCTCTTTGCTATGACCTTGGTACTACCCGTGTAAACCTGACGGGTAGTTTTTCCATTGTCAATGCATGCAATCGATTGAACCAAGCATTCCTGAAAAATCTCTTTCAACTCTATTTGCTAGTAACATTTCGGTGTCCAAGGTATTAGGTTCTTTGAAATAATCCAGTCCAAACACCTTCACCAAAGGGTAGGAAAATTTCTCCGTGGACTTAATGCATGTGATCTCCCTCATCCAGACATACTCAACAACACCATCTTTGACTTCACCATAAGCAAGCATCCTCAGACCAGCCGTGCATTTCTACATAGGAGAGAATGACCATTGTTCGTAACAATCTTTTCTCATTGCGGAGTAGGGAGCATACTTCACATGTTCCACTATGCGCCGAAACAAATGAGAGCTCATCCGGAAGCGACACAGAAAAAACCCTCATGGCATATATACCGAATCAGGTTTGAAGAAGTCGTCGGAGAGATCCCGTGGTGCACCCTTAATCCTACCATCTACAAAAACTATCGTGCCCTTTATCAAACCCCATAAGTTGAGAACATGCTCCTTTTTCTTCTCCATTTTTCAAGGATCCTCCATCATCATGTCAACATCTTCGTGTCATCGATTTCGCAATTAGAGTCATCATCGATGAACTCCTTGAATATAAACTCATCAACCTCCTTATAATTAAACTCCAGCATTTTCCTACAATGAGCAAATAATCTAATAAAAAAAACTTTGACATTTTGTGGAACACATGACGGGCAAGGTGTATATTCGACGGAGTAGGACGTACCGGGGTGGCGGACGAGTCCGTCGAGGGTTTTGGGGCCGGTGTGACGACGATGCGGGTTCAGAACAACGACGGAGGTTGGTTGAAGCTACGACGGAGCTGGGCAAGGGACGACGCGGGAGATGAAGAGGAACTCTGGCGAGTGTTGGAGACCATTTAGAGATTTGGGGTGGGTCCATCTGTCGGATCCGGCGCGGCAGACACGTCCGGTCACAACCAAGAAACCCAAATCCGTCCCACATATGGGTTGCCTATGAGCGGCGTCGGACAGTTCAGGTCCAGTTAGATGACCATATCCGAACTGTCCGCCCAGATGTATAGGTGAAGTTGGGTTCAGGTTGAAGATGCTCTCACACACCCCCGTAAGGTTTTGTTTGTTTCTAGAGTTTTTTTAGGGATTGGTGGGGATTATCCCCGTCAAACCCCCAAATCCCCAAATATGTTAAAACATCGTTTGTTTCTAGTGTATTGGACAAGTTTTATCCCCACCCTTCCCCACAAATCCCCAAACTCTAATTCATTTTTCTCAATCCCCTAGGGGATCTAATACACTACCCCTACCTAGTGGATTGGATCCCCAATCCCCTAGGGGATTCGGTGAAGTTTGGGGTTTCACCCAATCCACTAGAGGATTATCCCCACCAATCCCCTAAAATACCCTAGTAACAAACAAGGCCTAATTAAACTTTTTCCCCGTGAACTTTTCACGGCATTCCTGGGCCGTGTGAGTTCGGAGTTCGGATACGCAACATTTTCCAACTATTTGGTTCACCGAGAGCTCACATTTGTTGTCGAGAGTGTAATGGCTGGGACCTCAACATATTTGCACAGTGGAGTTGATCGGCTGGTCCAGAGTCTCGGTTTGTCGTCGCGAGTGGTAATGGCTGCACACAGATGCAGCTGAGCCAGCTTCCTCTCCCAGTGTAGTGCCACGTCACGTCGGCCAGACTGTTTCTTCCCCGTCACGCACTGCTGCCCTACAATTATTTCTGGATACGAGATTTAGAGCTAGGCTTTAGGTAGAACCAACGACAATCGGTCTTATGGCCAGGCCAGGACCGGCGGCGACTGCTAGGATTAGTGCTTCTGAGCCGTTCCCGATTAGTTCATGCACAGTCGCTGTCCAGGCGGGCCACATTGCCGGGGCGACGACGACGAGGAGCCAAACGCCCCAATGGCGGCACCGCGCTCGTGTTCCCTGCTCACCGGGACACCGCGAGCCCACGCCATCTTTGCTCGCCTGCACGGGCGCAGCAGGGTTCCTGTCATGGGCAGTTCGAGTGGCAATTCTGTTCGCCGTCTCTTTCCTCATCTTCCAATCGATAATTTTTGCCGGATTTGGTCCGGACTGGATTGCTCCACCTGGATTGCAATTTGCGACCAGCATTGGAGCTTTTGTTTGGAGAGAGCAGGGGACTGCTTTTTGGACGAGCGCGACCGAAGTGGATGCTAATTAACTAATTAGGGCCAGTTTATGTCTCAAATTATCTTCTTGCAGAAACACGAACTACCATGGACGACAAGTTAGCTTCTGTTCTGTATATAGTCCCCCGGCCCCATAGTTCTGTACAAGATTTAGCAATTAACTCATCCCAGACAAATGGACATCTGGAGGAGACGATCAAGGAGGGCCACCGCCATGAGCGAGCCCATGACCCAGCGTATCTATAACTTCATATCCTGACGCTAGCCAGCGCATATATAGTAGCTCGGCTTAATTATGACAGATGCTCGTACGTACATGAACATCTAAGCACAGTACAAGATCTTGCATAATTGCGTACGTTGGAGCCTACCACCTCAAGTCCTCAACTATTTGTCGCGTTTGTTAAAACAAAACAATTTGGCGCATGCGCTGCATGGACGTCACTGCATTAGCTTAGATAGCTTAACTTGTGAACTTTCACCAAAAAGAAGAGCTTAATCTGTGAGCTTACCGGACGCTAGCTACAACACTCCGTACGTACTTGACGTGCAGCAGCGAATTCATCGACAGGTACTCATTGACGATGCCAGCGATCGATCAAACTCAACAGGATCGATCAGCAGAGACCAACAGCTAGCTGCTCGCTCCATCCACAAATAAGTGTAGTTTTAGTGTTTGTCCTAATTGATTTTTTTTTTACATTTTATCAATCTTATAAAAAATATCAATATTTAATTAGGATGTTCATAGTGATGGATAATTTAGACTAGTGGCTATACTACGTGAAATCCACTTAGCCTCCCAAGCTCATATGCTCTTGGCATATTAAAGAAACAAAAAATAGTAATTTGTTCTAAAAAAATCTGTTATTTTTTGTCATGAACATATGTCGTAACAGTGGAACACGGGGTTCCCCTGATGTGGTCAAAGTGGGTCCACCACCAGTGGACGCACCAAGGAGGCGAACAAGGCAAGGGTTCAACACCGGCAGATGGGCCCCCATCTGTCCCACGGCAACCGGACAAGGACGGCATCGACAACCACGACTAAGGACCGGGTGGCCTTCCGGGGTCACCCTCAACCCGGCAGACGACGCGGAGGTCCCGGGGACCCGGACGCCCGGCAGGTGGCCAGGCTCACCCCCGGGCTCCAGCCTCCGTACAAGCGAAGAGGATAAGCTTGCCAAGCTCCTAGAAGACTTGGGCGCCAAGAAGATGGAGGCGCCGCGGGGGGACACGGTCGGTAAAGGTGCCAGCCTTTGTCCGCCCGCCCTCCAAAAGGTGGGTGAACGCACCTAACCCCCCTCAGAAGAATATTTTGACGAGAAGAGGCCACGTCACCCATAAGAAGAACCCAAAGGGGTTTTCCCGCCAAAAACCCCTCCGCCCCCAAAGGTGCCCTTGTGGGATCCCCTTAGCCTATAAAAGGAGGACCGAGGCACCGGAGGGAGGGGACGGAATCAGAGAGAGTCGGAGGCTAGGCTAGGTAGCGCACCAGTCAGGATTAGCTGAGGCGAGAGGTGATCTTCTCCGGGAAAGGATATGCTCGTCTTCAACCTCTAGCCAACACCTCCCGGGTTCTCACCCGCCACCACCTCTGTAAGCCACACCATGATGATCCACTCAATCCAGACATACAGGAGTAGGGCTTTTAGCCTCTGGGCGGCCCGAACCTGGGTAAACTCCTTGTGTCTCTGTGTTTCTTGCTAGTACGTAGATCGGAGATCTTAACGAGGTTCTCCCGGAAGTTGGTGTCTCCCAGCCTCCTTCGCGCCCCGTGCCGAACCTAAAAAGGGGGTATCCTTTACTCCCGGTGTTCGTGATCCAAGACACGACATCTGGCGCGCCAGGTAAGGGGCGCAAGCGCTGGATTCGTCTTCATCGACTTCGAGATCTTCGTCGAGATCTTGATCGGCGCCTACGTCGGCCTCATCGCCAGGTTCTTCGACAAGGTCCGTGTCGGCCTCGTCGCCAGGTTCTTCGGCAAGGTACGCGTCGGCCTCGTCGCCAGGTTCTTCGGCAAGGTCCGCGCCGGCCTCGTCGCCAGGTTCTTCGACAAGGTCTGCGCCGACCGCGTCGTCGAGTTCTCCGGCAAGATCTACCTCGGCCGCTCCGCCAAGTTCTGCGTCAAGGCCTGTCTCACCGTCAAGTTCTTCGTCGAGATCTGCGTTGGCCTCATCAGGCGGGGCCTCAAACAGGATGGCGCAGAAGAAAAAGGCCAAGACCGATGTGGAATATCTGCGGTACCCGGGGCTCGGTTTCGACCCTGAAGAATCCTCGACGACACCCTCTGTCAAAGGTCAAGTTCGCGGAATTCAGTTCGTCCCCCCAGCAGCGCACGTCAACCCGGCTGCCAGCGAAAAGAAGCCTCAAGGAAGTGCTACAAGCATCAATGTACCTCTTTCCCCGCGGACGCGCGGAGCGAAGGAGTAACTCTGCTTGGAAACAACACCCGCAGCACTCCTTCTAAAGGAGGAGAGTCTGAGCCCAAGTGATAAGAACAAGCTTTCCAATGGGGATGGGGATCCCCTCGTCTATGTGCCGCAAGAGATCCGGATCCCTTTGGGCGAAGATGGTCAGGCAGGATCTTGGTGTTCGTATCATCAATTTGATAGACATAATGGTGATGACTGCCGAGAGCTCAACAGACGTCCGAGAAGAGGGGAGTGCTACACCTGCGGGGAACTTGGTCACCTCAGTAGGGATTGCCCTCTCAACCCGAAGCCAAAGAAAGCCAAGAAAAAGAAATCTCAGAGAACTTTCGCCAACGCTTCCACTCAAACCGACAGCTTTGACGAACCCTGCTCACCACCAGTAACACAAAGAATACAAGAAAGCCAGAGAATGACCGCTATCAGCTGGAACCAAGCTTTCTTCTACGAAGACCTCCCCGGAGAAGAATGGGATCTTCTGGGTCACATCGTGACAATACACCCGGGACCAAGTGGACCTCCCCAGAAGTACTGGATCGCTAAGTGGATGGCCTCCGGGCGTCAAGGATAAAAACCAAAGGAAGGTCTCCGGACCGGCACCATAAGGGTGTCAGCAAGACGGATGTGCCTCCAAGCGGAGTTGAAAGCAAAGGAAGGTCTCCGGACCGGCACCATAAGGGTGTCAGCAAGACGGACGTGCCTCCAAGCGGCGTCGAAAGCAAAGGAAGGTCTCCGGACCGGCACCATGAGGGTGTCAGCAAGACGGACGTGCCTTCAAGTGGCGTCGAGAACACAAGGGTCTCCGGACCGGGGCCAATGGGCCCCAGCCAGTAAGGTCATGTGCTAGTGGAGGCTGGCTGGGCAGGCGGCTATTTCAGCACGGGTCCCTGACCATGCGGGTAACCGCAGGCTGGGCAGAGTTATGTCTTAAAAGCGGCATAGAAGACCCGCCATGGCGGCAGCGCGACGAAACAATTGCTGAAATAGTCAAAGGAAGTCGACACTGAGCTAAGTATAAACGTGCTTGCACGGGCTTTTTCCTTGTTGCATCTGTTTTATGCATTTTGGCTAAGACGAAAGCGGGCGTTGTTTTGGGGTGGCGCCTCCGCGACAAAGCTGTCAGTTTCCCTCGGGCAGTGGAGTCGTGGGCTGAGGTCCGTGCGGTCAAAAAATGGTGGGTTCTTGGGGGGGGGGGATGCGCCCTGTGTCGGTAGTTCAGATCCGTCCGATTGCCCATGACTGGTTAGCTCTCATGCCCACTAACCCTTCCCGAGAGCGTTAAGCCTCCACGAATGCAATAAAACTGATAAAACTTGGAAAAAGTTTATTTACATTCGAAATGTACAAGTTTACAAGTCTTATTTGGTGGCACAACTCCAAAAACGCAGTTCACAATCCCTGGTATTTTCCCACTTGTTTTCAGGATCACCTGTCGTCCTCGCGGGAAAGACACTCCATGATCTCGTTCACCTGGCGGGTTACCTCGGGATCGGACAGCATCTCAGGGGTAAGGCCCTCCAGGTCGGGCAACGAGGGAAGCTGCAGACGCCGCTAACGGAGGGCCGCAACGAACTGGGCGGCCACCTGCCGGGCCGCAACCCTCCCCGCCTGGAGGGTGGCCTTGCTCACGCTCTCCTTGATGCCGCCAACAAGTGAAGCCACGAGCCCCAGGAATGAAGGGTACTGCCGGAGGGAATAGGAGTGGTTTGACGAAAGGACAGGCAAGCCTTTCACCTTCAGTTCAGCCAGCGCCTCCACGATCTTCGAAGACCCGGTGTGCATCTTAAGCAAGAGCTCGTCGTTGATCCGCCCGTGGAGACGGAAGTCTCTCTCCTCTTTGGCATGTGCCTCCTTGGCCTTCGCCAGGTCGCCCTGCACCACCTTGAGCTGGTTGGACAGTTCCTCGTGCCGGTCCCAGGCGATTTGCGCCTGCGACTTGCTCGATTCCATGGCCGCCCGATTTTCGGCGAGTTCCTTGGATTCGGCCCGTCGCACGACGTTCATGCGCTTGGTGGCTTCTTCCAAAACGCCACCGCATCCTCCAGATCCCGGACCTTCTTTTCCAGCGCGGCACGATGAGCGCCCGCGTTCTTCTTGAACTCTTCGGCCTCAGCAAGGGCTCTCTTCTGTGCGGCGACAGTGGCTGTCAGAGACGCAATCTTCACCGCATGCTCGTTCCGCTCGTCCCGAGCTCTCTGGAAGACCTTCCGGACTTGTCCCCGGCGATTCACCTCATGGGCAAGATCGCTCTTCAGCCTGGAGATCTTCCGATCTCTCGATGCGATGGTCTCGTCCTTCGCCCGGATGGTCTCTGTTGTCTCCGCCTTCACCTCATGGCGAGTCCACCCCGCCATGTTCGACATCCCTTGCTCCAGGCGATCCTCGTCGAGGGCCGCCCTGATCTGGAACATCTCCTCCGCCTCGAGGTAGGCCTTCTCCTGAGCTTCGAGCGTGCCAAGGCACCGCTGCAACTCCTCCTGCTGACGAGACAGTCTGAGCTCACGGGCGTTGAGCATCTCCTCGTCCGCCGCCACCCGCATCTCTCGGGTGCACACTTCCTCCTCTCGGAGGGAGTAAGAGGGCGCCTGCCACCCAACCTCAGCCTTCGCGAAGGCCAAGAACTCCCCGACATTGGAGAACGTCCTCGAGAACCCTGCCGTCGGGTCTGCCACCCGCGGACCAGGGGGGACTCGTGGGCCTCGACGCCGAAGCACCGCCGGAAGCCTGACCGGTCTCAGCGCCACGTTCTGGGCGGGCCGCTGGGGGCTCAACGTCACCCTCGCCCCCGGCGCGGTCCTTCGTCCCATGATCTGCATCGACAACAAAGTGTCAGCCTCCGGGGGTGACATCACGGTCACCCGGGGGCGACAAAGATGACTCCGGAAGAAGTTACCTGAAGACAGCACGGAGGTTGCCGGGTCCCGACCCGGGGCGACCTGCTCTCGCCTGCGAAGGGGCGGCGCCTGCGCCGCCATCACCGGCGACCCTCTAGCTCCACTCTCCGAGGGACCGGCCCTCGGAGGGGTCCCGACAGGAGGCAGGAACTCCTCCGCAATCGCCGCGGAGCTCTCCGCGGCCTCTCCGCGGCCTCTCCGCAATAGGCGATTAAAACTTTTCCGGTTTAAGGCTTGGTAATTGTGAAATAAAACTAGGTGTTTAAATTAATAAGCCAACAACCTAAGTAAACTAGGCACACCTATGTGCACCAACAACTTATGCTAAGCAAGACAAACAACAAGGTGACAGCAAGATATAAAACTTCAAGCACGAAGGCTATCACAATGTAAATTGCATAAGTAAAGAGCTCGGGTATAGAAATAATCGAGGCACGCGAAGACGAGGATGTATTACCGAGTTCCTCCTTGTTAAGGGAGTACGTCTCGTTAGAGGGGTGTGAGCTCGCCACAAGAGCCCTACTCAAGATGCCACAAAAGGCCTCAGCCTATTCTCCGATGAACCTCACCCCAAGGATTAGGTTAACCTTCCACTATCGGAATCCTTCAAGGCGGAATCCGGAGCCTTTACACCACTAAGCTTGGGGCGCGCATCCACAACCGAATTGGAGGCTCCTAAGAATCACCACAACACCGTCTAGGGTCCAATGACCCAAGAGTAACAAGCTCACAAACTTCACTTCCACGAATCTTCGTGGAGAGAGCAAACCGATGCACCAAACGCAATGGCAAGAGCACAAGTGCTCAAATCATTCACTCTCAAATTCCAACTAAGCAACAAATGCTTCGGGGGGAATAAGAGAGAAAGAACAAATAGGAGAACCACAAAAGAACTCCAAGATCTAGATCCACTAGATTCCCCTCACTTAGAGGAGAGATTGATTGGTGGAAATATGGATCTAGATCTCCTCTCACTTTTCCCTCAAAGATATGAAAGAATCACGGGAGGGATTGAGAGGGAGGCAAGCTTTCTAAGGTAAACAATGGTGGGGGAGAGAGGGAAAACGTACTGGAAGAAGCTCTGGTCCCTTTGGGGAAGAAGGGGGGCCTTTTATAGGTCCTCACGAAAAAGAGCCGTTGCAAACTGCTTACACCGGAGACTCCGGTCTGCTCCTAGGGCCGGAGACTCCGGTGCACCTCCGGACCAGGGTCTAGTAACGCACCACGTTTGGACGAAAAATAAACTGCGCAGACCGGAGACTCTGGTCTAGGGCCGGAGACTCCGGCCTACAGAAAAACTGCATAAACATCAACACGAAAACGAAGATATCTTTATCATCCGAACTCCGTTTTCGATGTTCTTGGGCTCGTTGGAATCGCAACGAAATGCTCTACAAGAATATACAGAGAAACATCATAATCCAGCAAGGGATAATAAAACCAAAAGGTGAAAGGTAAAACCTTTCTATTAAAAGACAACCGGTAAATCCTCCACCATCAAGAAACCAACAAGTTTTTTATCCGGACTCCGTTTTCTATGATCTTAGGCTTGTTTCAAAGATAATCACAAGCCCTATAATATCATGCAAATATACATCATAGTCCATCATGTGAGGAGGAAACCACAAGAAGAGAGTTTGACCTCTCTTAGAAGAGAAAACCGGTAAAACCTCCAATATCAAAAACGCAAGAAGATATTCATGAGATCCGTTTTTGATGAACTAGAGCTTGGTATGAAGATGAACACAAGCTCTAAATTCTCACATGGATAAAAGCCAAATAACAACAAAGAAATATGATATGCCAAGAATGCAAAGGTTTGAGCTCTCCACAAAGATGCGATCAAGTTACTCACTTGAGAGCCCCTCTTGATAGTACGGTTATCTATCCTATAACCCGGTCTCTCAACTATCATCATGAGACCGGTAAAATAGAAAACCTATCAAGATCATACCTTTGCCTTGCGCATAATCCACTTGAGCTAGATGATGATGATCTTGACCCCCTCAAGTTGGACCATCTTTCTTGATTGTGCATGCTAGCACATGCTTGATGAAGACTTCTTCAAATCCCCCCCCCCCCCCATACATCATTATGGAAGAGCCTTGCTAAGCTCCGTCTTCATGTATCCACTTGCAATTCATCTTCTTCTCTTGATGTATATGATGGCTTGATCATCATATACTCTTCTAGAGTCCAACACATGAACTCCAATCTTTTCTCATGAACAAGATCTATAAAGATATCTCAATGCAAACATTAGGCCATAGAGATTGTCGTTAATTATCAAAACTATCAAAACCACATATGGGGGCAACCATGCACTTTCAATCTCCCCCATTTTGGTAATTGATGACAATCCCTTTTTAAGAGGGTTTATATAAAGAATAAAGCATCCTTGCAAGACAAACAAGCAAGGATGCAAGTGCATTAAAGGCAAATGCAACAAAAGCATAAAACCCAAATTCTCTTAAACCCTCTAAACTTCTCCCCCATTGGCATCGATTGCCGAAATGGGAAGAAAATTTTAGAAGGCCAATATAATATGAGTTCCTCCATAAAGTGTGCATTTCTCAAGATATGAGTGAAATCAAATGCACATATCCAATGAAGAATATTTGAAGAAAATCAAACTATATTGAGGATCAAAGATTGCAAATAAAAGAAATCATTCTAAACATCTCCACAAAGGAGATAGGCAATCAAAAGATCCAAAACAAGAATTCTAAATAAAAATGGAGAAGCTCCCCAATGTTCATGCACTATTGAGGAGTGCACAAATATAGAACACGCAACAAGTGCAAGTGTGCATAAAGCAAAAGCAAATCATAGCACTTGCACCAAAGAAATGGTTGAGCCATAAGAAGATACCAATTTAAAAGACTCATCATAAGATAGGCCCAACCAAGATAAAAAGAAGATTTTTCGAAAATAATATGTTCACAAGCTCAAGGATACCAATTGGAAACTAAAACCAATTGAAAAAGCCAAGAGCTAGTGAGATCATTTAGCCAATAAAATCAACATGCTCACCGTGATAATCATGAAGACAAAGATCTTCAATAAAATGTGAGTGCGCAAAGATGCAAATAGAAATGAGACAAGCACTCACGAGACAAATTTGGAGCCACCAAAGAATTATAGATGAAAAACAAGGTGGCTCGAAAGAATAGGATACCAAATAAAAGGTGACCTCTCTCATAAAGAAACTTGCACATATGAAATGGTCGATGAAGGGGAGTCCAAGGTATCCAAAAGGGAAGTCATGAATATACAAAAGAGATTATTGCATAAAAGCATAGCACATAGCTCAAATTTATCTCATTGTATATAATTAAACTTCAAACACATCAAATGCATCACACATATCACTAAGGGGACAAGAGATAGTGGAGATGCTTTGAGATAGGCAACAAGTATCACAAAGAAAGAATACCAGTTGAAGAAAAGGTTTTTGCAATTTCATCACAAATATCACAAGGATATACCAAATGAAAGAAATAAGCCAAAACCACAAAAATTTCAAATGGATGCTTTCATGCTAAGAAACAACCTACACAAGGTTGGAAATTAGAAATGTATGCATGAGGTAGATACTTGTTACGGAGATAGCATTGGTGGTGAAGAAGATGAGAGTTTGTTTATCATCAAAGCTTGACTCCAATAATCACACGGTGAGAACACCTTCCTTATGAATGAGGCAAGAATCCAATGCATCTCCATTGTACCTAAAACAAAATTCAATTACAACATGGTTCCTAAACTCATTGGGTCCTGATACGTCTCAAACGTATCTATAATTTTTGAGTGATCCATGCTAGTTTTGTGATATTGTCACATGTTTTTACTATCAAATATATCATTTTTATGCATTTTGTCGGACTAACCTATTGACAAGATGCCAGGTGCCAGTTCCCTGTTTTTGCTGTTTTTGTATTTCAGAAAAGTCACAACAGGAAATATCGTCGGATTGCCCTCAAAATTTATGGAGATTTTTTATGCGACGGAAGACACACGTGGACCAAAGGGCGACCTGGGGGGGCACCCAGGGGCCAGGGGCGGGTAGCAGCCGCGGCCCCACCTTGACCCGCGGGTGGGGCCTGCCCCTGCCCTCTGGGCACCGCCTCGGCCCCCTCCGACGCCTATAAAATCCCTTTTGACCTAAAACCGAGAGGGCGGCGATTATTTTCCAGAAACTCGACCCCGACGCGCCGTCGCCGAAAACCCTAGTTCGGGGTCCAATCTGATCCTGTTCCGGCACCCTGCCGGAGGGGGGATCGACCGCCGGAGCCATCTCCATCGACACCGCTGCTTCCTGCGATGAGGAGGGAGTAGTCCCTCACCGGGGCTGAGGCTTATACAAGTAGCTATGTGGTTATCTCTCTCTCCCATGATGTGATCTTCGTTGTGATCATGAGCTTTGTTAGTATAGTTGAATACATGATGTTTCCCTATGTGTAATGGATATGATTTTGCTCAAGTGATGTTATTTAGTACAATTTCCGGAGTCACCGTTGTGATCACGGTATCTCGGTGACAGTGTGGGTGCCGTGTGTGACTCTATGGATAATAGATTGGAAGGATCTTCATCATGAGTTTGTTCTTTATTATTGTTGGATTGAATAGATCATGAGGTTTCTTGATGCTTGTGTTATTGAAGAAATAGACTATTCAAGAAATATGTTGTGGTGTTTGTTAGTACTATCTTTGGATGCGGATAGTGACAGCTCCATAGATGTGGAATACGAACTTTAAGGTGTGCTTTTCGTAGCCCTACGCAATTCTCATCCTATTTGATCCACGAAAGAATGATCTCCGAGTAACGTCTACCATGCATGTGTTTTTGTGGAACTATTATGTGTTTAATTATGTTAATGATGTTGAGAGTAGTCACTAGTGAAAGTATGAAGCCTAGGCCTTGTTTCCAAGCATTGATACACCGTTTTTAGTCACTTTTGTCACTTGTTTGCTTGCTGCCATTTTTATTACAGAATTACAAAATCACCTTTTACCATCCATATCACTTGCATTTTACCATCTCTTCGCCGAACTAGTGCACCTATACAACTGACAATTCTATTAGGTGTGTTGGGGACACAAGAGACTTCTTGTATCTTAATTGCAGGGTTGCTTGAGAGGGATATCTTTGACCTCTACCTCCCGTGGATTCAATAAACCTTGGATTACTCACTTAAGGGAAATTTTCCGCTGTCCTACAAACCTCTGCGCTTGGAGGCCCAACAAGTCTACAAGAATAGAAGTGTGTAGTAGACATCAGGTCCTATAGTAGTTAGATGAACTACAATACATAGGACATACTCCACATAAATATGTGCATATAGATATGAACTTGAATTTCATGCACATCTTAGCCGAGTTAGGATTTGGTGGAGTATACCCTATATATTGGATCAAGAAAGACAGACATGCTATAATAAAATAAATTAGTAACCGTGCATGTAAAGACTTTCAAGAACCAAATGAGATACAATTTGGACAAAAATACCAAGTAAACCAAGAAGAGGGCACACCAAAGTGTGACACAAAAAGATTGTCCAAATTATATCAAAATCCAAATCAACACATGATTGAGGAAATATCAAGTCAACATATGATTGATTCCAAAACACATCAACACATGAAGTGTGATATCAATAGGAATCGAATCAAAACAACACATGATTGATAAGACACCAATTGAAAATAAGATACCGACTAGGAGAAAAGATACCAAGAAGAGGATAATACTTGACCGAAATCAAGTAAAGTAAAATAAAGAAATAAGGTATCAAGACTCCCACAATAAGTATCAATTGAAACAAATATCTATGGAGAAGATATCAAATTCCAAGAGATGCCAATTGATGGTACCAAAGCATAAGATAAAAAAAAATCAAATGCCAATTGAAAGGATCAAATATTGATAGATAGGATAGTGTTCTAAATAAAAAGGAATGCTCCCCCAAGATTCATGCATTATCTTTGATATTTGTATTTGAATACAAAATGCATGCACAAGGGACCATTACTCTCCATATTTTATTTACAACACTAAACAATACCAATTGAAATTAGGATCCATGCAAGAGGCAAGGAATGCAATGGAAGTAAAAACAAAAACACTTGGCAATAAATAAGGCAATTCAACGCAAGAGCCAATATGAGGATGAACAAAAATATTCTACCACAAATGTGAATATCAATTGTCCAAGTACAATGAGTACAAGGAAATATTTTCCCGGTGAGTAGAGATATACAAGTTCATCCTCACACGATAAAACATATGGCAGGGATAAGAAATAAAACACCATATTTTAATAAAGTTTGTTGGTAGTTCCAACTATTCAAACCAACCGGCAAGGCCATGGTTAGAATAATATGGAACAAATGGTTTCTCAAATAATATATAGAAATGCATATTAGAGAAAAACCATACCAAGCAAACGCACACACACAAGAGCCAAAGGATAACCAAAAAGAAAATTGGAACTTGTTTGAGAAAACATGCCACATAGGAATAAGATAATTTACAATATCAAATCTAAGTGGCAAACCTCAAATGTTCACATTTTTATGGGATTGTAATATGCACATAGCTTACTACTCCCCCATAATGTGATAATTCATTTTATCTAAGCAAGAGGCAAATAAAACCAACTAGAGAAATTAATGGACATTGTAGAATTTGAATTTCTCATGAATATGACATACCACATAGTAACTAGATAATATTGAAATATCAATAATAGGTGGTGTGACTCATGTACACACATTTATAGGTTTGTGAAGTGCATAAAGCATATCACTCCCCCAAAATGGGATAGTCCATTAATCTCTCAAAAGAGCCAAATGAAATCCACACAAGATCCAATAAAGCTCAACACACAAGTTACACATACATGATACACAACTAACATACCCAACCTTGAATAACAAGACAAGTAAGAAAGTAGCATATCACATACAAGCACATGCTAGGAACAAAACCAACACATGCAAGGGAGCAAGCAACTTTCAATGTATATATAATGTAAATACAAGTTACCGCAAGGAGGAACATAGGATATGAGATATGGTAATATAATCTAATTGACTTGGCTTGATAAAATAATAATCATGAAGATCCCTTAATTCTTCAAAGATAGCCAAGTCTCCAATGTCCTCCACAAACACCTATTGATCAAGTTTGAGCTTGTTGGTCCCCAACCAAGTTCGGTCCTAATAGGTTAGTCACAATAGGCTTGGCAACCCAAATGGTTCTTTTCTTGACACCACTTTGAGTTCCCACATATTTGGCAAACACATTGCCAACACTATCCTTTCTAAGTGAATAAACATCTTCAATTAAGATGGGGTTGGATAGGTTACCGATAGTACATGAAGAAGTAAAGTGACCCTTGCCACGGCAAAGGTAGCAACATCCACTCTTTACTTTCTTCTTAATATGCTCCTCAAATTGAGAAGCATTGACTTGAGTCTTCTTATGAGGTGGCCTTTGTTCAACCCGTGGTTGAGCATGGGATTGAACGAGAGGCCGCTTCCCTAGTTGCTTCTCACTAACAGGCTTCATCTTCATTGGGCAATCCCGAACATGGTGCCCTTCTAGCTTACACTTGAAGCAAATGATCTTGGCCGGATTCTTGACCTTTACTTGGCCCTTCTTCTTATCAATCTTGAACTTGTTCTTGTTGTTGGAGTTGAATCCAAGTCCACTCTTGTCATTGGGGGATTGTTGCACACTCAACATGTTGTCAAGTGTGGACTTCCCTTCATGACGCTTTTCCAAGCCTTTCTTCATAGAAGTGGCTTGGGCCTTGGCCTCATTTCTTTCCTATACATGGTTAGTGACAACACAAGTACTAGAGGAGGTAGAAGCATCATTGTTAGAGCAACAAGGCAAGGAAAGTAATTCATCACAATATGTGCCAACATTACTAGTGGATGAACTACTAGGACTAGCACATGGCAATATAGCATTTTTAGTTAAAGTTGTGCTATTATCCACATGAGGCTCACAAGATGTTACCTTGGTAGAGATAGCCTCATGAGCTAACTTTAGAAAAGCATAGGATGCTAAAAGATCATCATTAGAGCTAGATAGCTTTTCATGACTTTCTTCCAATTTCCCATACTTGCTAGTTAGCAACTCAAGTTGAGCCCTTAGCTCAACATTCTCCTTCAAAATAGATGCTTCACAAGAAATGGAGTTAGTAGCACAAGCATCATTAGAATTAGGTATGGTAGAAGAAAACTTGGCAAGCTCTTCCTTAAAGCTAGCATTTTCCTTTTTCGTGACTTTATATTTAGCATGAGCATGGTCACGTTCTTTAATGAGTTTAGCAATTATTTCATTATGAGACTTCTTAATAGATTCGAGTTTCTCCTCAAGAGAAACCCGAGTCTCATGCTCTTCCTCAAGGGCATATTCTAAAGATGGTTTTTCATCCGCATCCTCTCTTTCAATCCTTCCTTTTTCTTCAAGGCTTGTTTCCAAAGCCTTAATAGTAAGCCCACGCTCAATGAGAGTTTCCACAATTTGAAAGAGGTTATCATGAGCATTTTTATTTTTAGGAAGGGCATTAAGAACCATGAGACCTTTCTCATGAAAGGTAGCATCATCATCATCTTCATCATTGTCATTATTTTCATCATCATCACTACTAGAAGATTTAGCCATAAGGCAAAAGGTGGTTGATGGAGATGAACAATTAATTAAGGAAATACTAAAGTTCACATCTTGTTCCATAGAAAATTGAGTTTCCTCTAAATTATTAATAATACAAGAATTAGAGGAAACACAAGCATTTTTATCATGGCAATAAGATAAAGCAAGCATATCACCAAGAGATTTATCCAAGCAATTTTTGGATGATATGCAAGGACTATAAACACTAGCATGTATGACATTTATAGTGCTATGTGTGTTTAGGTCCAAAGATAATGCATTGCAACAAGATAGAGATAAAAGATCATCAACAATGAGCTCACTATCATTATTGCACAACCTATCACTACTCACCATCACATTAGTTTGTGGCTTACCGCATTTTGGTGAAGTAGACGAAGTTGAGAACGCATTACGCCTGGAGGTGGAGGGAGAACAATCATCCTCAATAGTCATGGACTTGCCGTATTTATCTTGAAGCTTTGTCCACAATTCATGAGCGTTCCGGAGAGGCATGATTGACTCAAAAACTACAACACTCAAAAATTTGCAAAACTCATTAGAAGCTAGAGCATCTAGATATAAGTTTTTCTCATTCTCTAAAGTCATACTTTCGTAGTCCTTTGGAGGAGAAAAACCTATATCTAAGATACGCTCAATATTGGGGTCCAAGACCCGTAAGTGACTAAGCATATGAGTTTTCCAAACATTAAAATTTGTGCCATCGAATATAAAAGTGGGATCATGCACTAATTCTATAAACGACATTTTACTCTCTAGGCGGTAAAGCCCAAAAAGAGAGCCGAGGCTCTGATACCAATTGAAAGGACAAACGATGTCGCCTAGAGGGGGGGGGGTGAATAGGCGATTAAAACTTTTCCGGTTTAAGGCTTGATAATTGCGAAATAAAACTTGGTGTTTAAATTAATAAGCCAACAACCTAAGTAAACTAGGCTCACCTATGTGCACCAACAACTTATGCTAAGCAAGACAAACAACAAGGTGATAGCAAGATATAAAACTTCAAGCACGAAGGCTATCATAATGTAAATTGCATAAGTAAAGAGCTCGGGTATAGAAATAACCGAGGCACGCGGAGACGGGGATGTATTCCCGAGTTCCTCCTTGTTAAGGGAGTACGTATCGTTGGAGGGGTGTGAGCTCGCCACAAGAGGCCTACTCAAGATGCAACAAAAGGCCTCACCCTATTCTCCGATGAACCTCACCCCAAGGGTTAGGTTCACCACGTAAAAAAAAGGGTTAGGTTCACCTTCTACTATCGGAATCCTTCAAGGCAGAATCCAGAGCCTTTACACCACTAAGCTTGGGGCATGTATCCACAACCGAATTGGAGGCTCCCAATAATCACCACAACACCGTCTCGGGTCCAATGACCCAAGAGTAACAAGCTCACAAACTTCACTTCCACGAATCTTCGTGGAGAGAGCAAACCGATGCACCAAATGCAATGGCAAGAGCACAAGTGCTCAAATCCTTCACTCTCAAATTCCAACAAGCAACAAATGCTTTGGGGGGAATAAAAGAGAAAGAACAAAGAGGAGAAACACAAAAGAACACCAAGATCTAGATCCAATAGGTTTCCCTCACTTAGAGGAGAGATTGATTGGTGGAAATATGGATCTAGATCTCCTCTCACTTTTCCCTCAAAGATATGCAAGAATCATGGGAGGGATTGAGAGGGAGGCAAGCTTTCTAAGGTCAATAATGGTGGGGGAGAGAGGAAAAACGTACTGGAAAAAAGCTCTGGTCCCTTCTGGGAAGAAGGGGGCCTTTTATAGGTCCCCATGAAAAAGAGCCGTTTCAAACTGCTTACACTGGAGACTCCAGTCTGCTCAGACCGGAGACTCCGGCCTAGGGCCGGAGACTCCGGTGAACCTCCGGACCAGGGTCCAATACCGCACCGCATTTTGGAAGAAAAATAATCTGGGCAGACCGGAGACTCCGGTCCAGGGCCGGAGACTCCGGCCTACAGAAATACTGCAAAAACATCAACACGAAAACGAAGATTTCTTTATCATCCGAACTCCGTTTTCGATGTTCTTGGGCTCGTTGGAATCGCAACGAAAAGCTCTACAAGAATATACAGAGAAACATCATAGTCTAACAAGGGAGAATAAAACCAAAAGGTGAAAGGTAAAACCTTTCTATTAAAAGACAACCGGTAAATCCTCCACCATCAAGAAACCAACAAGTTTTTTATCCGGACTCCGTTTTCTATGATCTTAGGCTTGTTTCAAAGATAATCACAAGCCCTATAATATCATGCAAATATACATCATAGTCCATCATGTGAGGAGGAAACCACAAGAAGAGAGTTTGACCTCTCTTAGAAAAGAAAACCGGTAAAACATCCAATATCAAAAACACAAGAAGATATTCGTGAGATCCGTTTTTGATGAACTAGAGCTTGGTATGAAGACGAACACAAGCTCTAAATTCTCACATGGATAAAAGCCAAATAACAACCAAGAAATATGATATGCCAAGAATGCAAAGGTTTGAGCTCTCCACAAAGATGCGATCAAGTTACTCACTTGAGAGCCCCTCTTGATAGTACGGTTATCTATCCTATAACCCGGTCTCTCAACTATCATCATGAGACCAGTAAAATAGAAAACCTATCAAGATCATACCTTTGCCTTGCGCATAATCCACTTGAGCTAGATGATGATGATCTTGACTCCCTCAAGTTGGACCATCTTTCTTGATTGTGCATGCTAGCACATGCTTGATGAAGACTTCTTCAAATTCTCCCCCATACATCATTATGGGAGAGCCTTGCTAAGCTCCGTCTTCATGTATCCACTTGCACTTCATCTTCTTCTCTTGATGTATATGATGGCTTGATCATCATATACTCTTCTAGAGTCCAACACATGAACTCCAATCTTTTCTCATGAACAAGATCTATAAAGATATCTCAATGCAAACATTAGGCCATAGAGATTGTCATTAATTACCAAAACTATCAAAACCACACATGGGGGCAACCATGCACTTTCAATCTCCCCCATTTTGGTAATTGATGACAATCCCTTTTTAAGAGGGTTTATATAAAGAATAAAGCATCCTTGCAAGACAAACAAGCAAGGATGCAAGTGCATTAAAGGCAAATGAAACAAAATCATAAAACCCAAATTCCCTTAAACCCTCTGAACTTCTCCCCCATTGGCATCGATTGCCGAAATGGGAAGAAAATTTTTGAAGGCCAATATAATATGAGTCCTCCATAAAGTGTGCATTTCTCAAGATATGAGTGAAATCAAATGCACATATCCAATGAAGAATATTTGAAGGAAATCAAACTATAT
The DNA here is from genome assembly GCA_012064385.1 of Puccinellia tenuiflora. Lineage (NCBI taxonomy): Eukaryota > Viridiplantae > Streptophyta > Magnoliopsida > Poales > Poaceae > Puccinellia > Puccinellia tenuiflora. Next base: position 1,685,031 of record QRDG01000527.1, read on the forward strand.
TGAGGATCAAAGATTGCAAATAAAAGAAATCATTCTAAACATCTCCACAAAGGAGATAGGCAATCAAAAGATCCAAAACAAGAATTCTAAATAAAAATGGAGAAGCTCCCCAATGTTCATGCACTATTGAGGAGTGCACAAATATAGAACACGCAACAAGTGCAAGTGTGCATAAAGCAAAAGCAAATCATAGCACTTGCACCAAAGAAATGGTTGAGCCATAAGAAGATACCAATTTAAAAGACTCATCATAAGATAGGCCCAACCAAGATAAAAAGAAGATTTTTCGAAAATAATATGTTCACAAGCTCAAGGATACCAATTGGAAACTAAAACCAATTGAAAAAGCCAAGAGCTAGTGAGATCATTTAGCCAATAAAATCAACATGCTCACAGTGATAATCATGAAGACAAATATCTTCAATAAAATGTGAGTGCGCAAAGATGCAAATAGAAATGAGACAAGCACTCACGAGACAAATTTGGAGCCACCAAAGAATTATAGATGAAAAACAAGGTGGCTCGAAAGAAATAGGATACCAAATAGAATGTGACCTCTCTCATATGTATAGGTTTCTAAGTAGACAAATCGTTGATGTTATACATCCATAAAGAAACTTGCACATATGAAATGGTCGATGAAGGGGAGTCAAAGGTATCCAAAAGGGAAGTCATGAATATACAAAAGAGATTATTGCATAAAAGCATAGCACATATCTCAAATTTATCTCATTGTATATAAATGAACTTCAAACACATCAAATGCATCACACATATCACTAAGGGAACAAGAGATAGTGGAGATGCTTTGACATAGGCAACAAGTATCACAAAGAAAGAATACCAGTTGAAGAAAAGGTTTTTGCAATTTCATCACAAATATCACAAGGATATACCAAGTAAAAGAAATAAGCCAAAACCACAACAATTGCAAATGGAAGCTTTCATGCTAAGAAACAACCTACACAAGGTTGGAAATTAGAAATGTATGCATGAGGTCGATAATTGTTACGGAGGACCTGCAAACGCACGACAACAGTCAGGGCAACTACAATCACAGGCGGTCATGAAAGGCCCAGGGTAGAAGTCCGAACTCACCTCACGGCTCGTTTTGTCCCGAAGAAGCCCCACCGCTTCTCCACCAAATCTCCAAAGAGGTCCGGCACCGACACGCTCTCGTCGTCTCCTTCATCGGCAAGAATAGTGGCCGGGAGGGCTTCAGATTCTCTATCTGACTCCTGCCCCGCCTGCATGTTTGGAGGTGCTGGCCGCTCGGGGGCGGCTCTACCACAACACTTCCTCCACTCGCAGGCACGTTCCCCTCATCTCGGAGGGGTGCAGGAGGCGAGCACCGGGCCTGCTCTCACGGGGCAACCTCTTCCTCGTCTTCGTTGCCAAAAGGCCCGAGCTCCTATGGGGAAAGGTCCCCATATGGCGGTCCCACTGCCGTCAAAGACCTCCCACAAGCTGTCGACGGCCTGGGCACCGAGAGTGGATCCAGGAACTCAGTACCCTGGAGCCCGTAGGCGTTGCACCGCGGCATGGGAGGCAAGACTTCTCCACTCTCAGGATGGTCAAGACAAGACCCAGGGGACCCACTTTGACTCTTTTGGTCATAGCCCCGGCAGCAGAAGGACGTGCCCACCGGGACTATGCACGGGGTCTACTGTCGCAACAGTGGAACACGGGGTTCCCCTAATGCGGTCAAAGTGGGTCCACCACCAGTGGGCCCACCAAGGAGGCGAACAAGGCAAGGGTTCAACACCGGCAGATGGGCCCCCCATCTACCCCACGGCAACTGGACAAGGACGACATCGACAACCACGACTAAGGACCGGGTGGCCTTCTGGGGTCACCCTCAACCTGGCAGACGACGCGGAGGTCCCGGGGACCCGGACGCCCGACAGGAGGCCAGGCTCACCCTCGGGCTCCAGTCTCCGTACAAGCGAAGAGGATAAGCTTGCCAGCTCCTGCTGGAAGCTCTTAGAAGACTTGGGCGCCAACAGGATGGAGGCGCCGCGGGAGGACACGGTCGGTAAAGGTGCCAGCCTTTGTCCGCCCGCCCTCCAAAAGGTGGGCGACCGCACCTAACCCCCCTCAGAAGAATACTTGGACGAGAAGAGGCCACGTCGCCCCATAAGAAGAGCCCGGAGGGGTTTTCCCGCCAAAAACTCCTCCGCCCCCAAAGGTGCCTTGTGGGATCCCCTTGGCCTATAAAAGGAGGACCGAGGCACCGGAGGGAGGGGACGGAATCAGAGAGAATCGGAGGCTAGGCTAGGTATCGCACCAGTCAGGATTAGTTGAGGCGAGAGGTGATCTCCTCCGGGAAAGGAACTGCTCGTCTTCAACCTCTAGCCAACACCTCCCGGGTTCTCACCCGCCACCACCTCTATAAGCCACACCCTGATGATCCACTCAATCCAGACATGCAGGAGTAGGTCTTTTAGCCTCCGGGCGGCCCGAACCTGGGTAAAATCCTTGTGTCTCTGTGTTGCTTGCTAGTACGTAGATCGAAGATCTTGACGAGGTTCTCCCGGAAGTTGACGTCTCCGAGCCTCCTTCGCGCCCCATGCCGAACCTAAAAAGGGGGTATCCTTTACTCCCGGTGTCCGTGATCCAAGACATGACAACATATATATGTTTTCTGCCTTCGTGTGAAATTTCGTAATGAAATGGCATTTTTTCTGATCTGTGCAAAAAAAAACTGCTCTGAAAAGATATATTTTAAATCTCATTTTGGTCACTGGATTTATCTTTCTTACACAGAGTAGTATAAATGTCATTTCATCATGAAATTTCACACAAAGGCAAAAAACATGTATATGTTCGTCACCGAAAATTTTCAGAATTTTTCAAAATGATTTACTATTTTGTCGATTTTTTAATATGGCAGGAGCATGAGAGCTCGGGAGCCAAACACCTCCCTCCTATAGCTAGATGTTAATATAGCAGTGACTATGAGTTTCTTTTGTCAAGATCTATGCTATGGTAATATAATGTCAAGCGCTATGTTATGTTAATATGGTAGTGACTATGAGTTTCTCATGCAAGGTCAATTTTTTTAATATGGCAGTGACTATGAGTTTACCTTTCTCGGACCAACATATGAGGCCGACGAAGATGAAGGATGCGAGGTTGCCCCCGTGGGTGGGAGTCGTGCGGTGTTGGTGCAGCGATCTTTGCAAGGTGAAGGAGGTGACAAAGTTTTCTAATAGGTTGGCCATGAAGTTTTTTATGTGTGCCAATTATGAGCATGACCGACCTGTTGCAATTTTGTTGTATGACAAGCCCCCGGTTTGTTTCAACCATGAAAAATAGAGACATTGTTTTGTGTTATTAACATTCTTATTTATTTGTGTTGCGGTCTCCTCCGTCCATGTGCATGTATTATTGTTGGATCGACACGGAGCAGACGGATGGGCGATGCGTGAGATTCATGAAAGAGGTCGTTGTGCATGTGAAAGCCCGTACACGGAGGAGCGTGCGGAAAAGGCTGCATCACTGGAGAAAGCGGAGCAAGAAAGAGAGCTGAAAGAATATAGGGAGGCGTAACAATGTTTCTTTCACGAGTTCTGAGGGAAAACGAGAAACCTAGACTCCGAATGGAGGAGGAGGAACGACAGCGCAAGGAATCACGTGAGACGGAGAAAGAAATAAATGACTTGTGAGGCCAAGGCAGCAGAAGAAACTAGTGATGGGAAAGGAAAATATATGCACTGGACTCGGTAGATTTCCCTCTAAGTGTATCTTAATTTTCACAACTGTTTGTATCTTAATTAAAGTAGCAATATTTTAAATTCTACATTCGAATGTATCTTAAGTTCAGTTGTACCGCGTGGTAATGAAAAAACTGCATCTTCGTAATAAAATGTGTGAATATCTCATCTAGAAGTTTTAAAGTGGGAGGTGCTTCTTTTTCGTTCCCGCCCTTTTCTTCCCATTCTTTTATCCCACCATCCATCTCCCGCCTATTTTTTCCCACCATTTATCCTCTGACTCATCTAATAAAACCATCTCTCACCATGTGTTTTAATGCATTGGTCTGTTGCATGGCAATATATCTCGGAACGGCTATGAAAATACCGTGATAGTTAAGTATGGTGGCTGTTTTGAAAAATATGTTGGGCTTATGTGTAGAAGAACAGGAGAGAGTTCTCACACGGAGTGTGAATGTACTGGCGAAGGATGCACCGACTCTCGAGGCGAGAAAGGGCAATGCTCAGTACTGAAGAGGCTAGCAAAATATGTATGGTGGAAGTGTCGAAACCAAAGACTCGACAATACGTTCGTATATCGTAAAACGACTAACGATTAAAATGTTCCACAAGTAGGTAAAACACCCCGAGTAGAACGGTTGGCGGGGCGAACCTGTTGGGGGAATATCCAGCCGTGTAATCCCACAAGTCGCAAAGGAACCAGCAGGCCCAAGCAGACTTAAGGCCCGTACAAGACGACTCAACTGGGACAAGACGACTCATGTAAGCTGGTCCGACTCAGCTGGGACGGCTCGCACACACTGACTTGGAGCACAAGAAGAAGATTCCAATACGTAATCAACTAGGACAGAACATGTAAGTCTGCCCCTTCCAACTATATAAGGAGTGGCAAGACGCACCTTGAGGGCACGGGCAAGGCGCCCCTAGATGACACGAGCTCATGGAAGCCAGAAGACAAAACTCATAGAGTAGAGTTCCCACACCGGAGTCATCTAAACTCCCAGATGCAGTGGTAAGAGTGTTGGAGCATCGAAGGCGGCCATTGATGAGAACAGTTATGATGACACTATATGACAATTTGCTTACTTTTCACTTCTTAAGCTTGGCTTACTTGTACCAAACACACGCTTGACAATTTTGTCATTGTATTATTTGCTGCATTTGGACTATTTCTTGTATTTGGATTATTTGTTAAATTAGATCATTTTTGTATTTGGATTAATGGTTAGCAATAATATTGTTGAATTGTTTGATGCCATGACGAAAAGAAAATGAAGACCTCAAATGTCGACTATAAATTCCAAAATATTAGGGACAGCGCTCCATTTATGTCTTGGAGGCTGCCGGCATGGTCAGTCTTCTAAAATTGTTCAGATTCTGATTTCCCAAGTCCCGACCAATGTACACAGTAGAAGTACAGAAAACATCCAGCGCTAGCCTCAACTGCCTGCACTAAAGCTGACAGCTTTGTGAAAGAACTAGGAGTATGGTCTACTCACCACGACTGCCTTGCAGACAGCGAGCTAGGACGGCGAGCTAGCCAACCGCACAGGCTTTCAAATCGAACCAACGGTCGGCGGTTAGGACGGCGAGCTAGCCAACCGCACAGGCTTTCCTTCTTCCATCCTGTCCAAGGGGATAGTGCCCCAGCGGACACAGGTGACAGGACTACCGGCATGTCGGTTGGAGACACGGAGGAGTCGCTGTTTAGCCACGGCTGCGGCGCCGCTTTATGCACTCCACCGGCGGCTCCAAATTTATATCCGGCGGGGGTTAATGCTTATTTCCTTTCTTAAATTACAAGGTATCCTTTCCTTGTATACTGAAAAAGTCAGGTATTCCCGTAGAAAACGGCAAGGTATCACCGGTGCTTTCCAGCGGCGACGGCGACGGCGAGGTCACGGCCTCGCTACTAATTGCGCGAGCCGCTCGACCTTTACGGCGATCTGCGGTGGTATCGGTACAGCGGACCGTGACCGCTCCTTGCATCGCCGGAGGTCGAGCCCGAGCGCGTCCGACACGTCCTCGGAGCTCCACCCGGCTCGACGAAGCGAGTCGGAGCACCGGTCGGCCTTGAGCAGAAGCGCGTCGAGCAAAGCGTCGGTGTCCACCGCAGGCGTTTCCTCGCCGTCGAATAGTCCCGACGCCGCCGACACCTCGACCATCTCATTCACCTCCATGTCTCTCCATCCGCCTTTCTTGAGCACGGAACCAAGCTTGTCCAGGTAGGTGTCGACCCAGTGCGGTGTCCTCGACACCCTGGCAGTGGCGGGCGGCGATGAGCATCCGGAGGACGACGATGCTGTGGAGGCCTCCGATGAGGACGAGTCACGGCGTCGCCGGTCGGACGCGGCATCACTCCAGAACTCGATCCAGCGCGGGGATCTGCCACCGCAGGCCGCGTCGAGGCTGCGCCGCATGTACGGCGTCGCCTCGACGGTGGACGACGGCTGGACCGAAGAGGGGATCCGCAGATCCACCTGCTGGAAGGAGGAGTCGCGGGTGAAGAAGTGGAGGATATCGAGGCCGCAGCAGAGCACGCGGTCGTCGGTGACGAAGAAGACAGGGTTCCCAGCGAGGCAGGGGCGACAGGGCAGGAAGCACCGGTCGAACAGCGGCACGAGCAGCGGCGCGCGCCGGATGGCGGAGCGGGCGAGCCGGAGTGCCCGGTCGGGGTCCGCCGGTTTGGGCCCCCAGCACCGCGGCCACAGAGTCCCGCGGGCGATCTGCAGAGACGCCGCCGCGATGGGCAGATCGAACGCCGACCGCAGCCCCGCGCGTGTCCGCCAGTCCGGGAATCCCGGACCGGACGGGAGCCCCATGGCGAGCACCGCGCGCAGGTCGGGCGGGAAGGCGAAGCCCATCTCGGCCTCGGCTCGCGCCAGCTCCTCGTCCGACAGCCCCGGGAGGACGGCCACCCCGGACGCCCGGAGGTGTGAGAGCACCGCCGACGCGAGGGCGTTGAACGAGTGGAGCCCGTGGCGCGGCGACGCGGACGCCGATGAAGGGCCCGCCGCGGCGCGGGTGGACAGTCGGCGAAGCCCGGCAGCGTGCGCCGCCGGGGACAGGCCTGCCATCCGGCGGTCCACGTCCACCATTGCAACGGCCGTCGTATCTGCTCTACCCTGATCCGTGCGTCGTCGCCTGCTTTGCTTAGTTCAGAAGGTAGTCGATGGCTGTGGCGAGTGAACGCCTACCTGGCTCGAGACGGAGTGAGAACGGGGGAGTCGATCGGGGATTTTATAGGAGGCGACAATTGCTCATCGCGTAGTACCAGTAGCACGTGTATTGGGCCCCACGGCAGATATCCTTGGGTCACTGAGGGCTTGTTTGGTACAATTATTTTCAAATTTATTAATAAAATTTCTTGTACGGGTTCTTCATTAGAGTATTTAAGGGATCTCAGGGAATTATACCAGACAAACACCAAAACTATGGTGTCAAGTGGGATCCCATCTAATTTCCACTTGTAGTTCATTTGAAATTTTCTAGTGTAAAATTTTTCTCAAAATTTGTACTAGAAATTTCCAAATGAACTAGAATTGGGATTTAGGTGGAATCCCACTTGACACCTTAACCAAAACTCAGGATAACCGTGAAATGTCATTTGGTACTATTGAGTTTTGCCTCGGGTTTATCCCTAGCGATCCCAAGAATATCCAAGACAATGTGTGTTTCCTATCCACGATCTTCACCCCTTGCATTTTCACTTGAAGATCGTGGATAGAGCAAGAGGAAACGCATCGAGACGTCGTCGCCTCCTCCCGTCCGGCGTTGTCGTTGTCTCTGTCTTCCTTTCGACGATCTGGAGTTCTTGTCCCTCCCCTCTCCTATCTTCTTCTCCCCGAGTCGAGTCCCTCGTGCCGGGCTAGCCACACTCCTTCACCCACCCAAGCCGCCATCTATCTCTCCGACGCATGGTCGGCCCCGTGTAGAAGGTCGCCGTCCTTGGAGCCCACCACGAACGGAAGGAGTTCCTCATCGGTGACTGTGTGCTTGTTGCTGCTTTCTTCATCCCGTACTCGAACAAGAACTACTAGTCCAACAACGTCTCTCTCTGTAGCCAAGCGCGGCGGAAAGCAAGACGAGGTCCGCGATCAATTTTAGTGATTTCTCAAGATAGCCAAAAATCGAACCAAGACGGGGCATCTTTTCTTCTCGTTTTCAGTTTGCTTGTGCGTATGCCAACATGATGATTCACATGAGTGTTTCTAACTCAATTTTAAACATGTAATTAGCTTCACTTAGTTCGGTTACTCCGGTTAAACAAAATTCAGTAATGAGTTGGGGAAGGGGATTGGAAGGGAAGAAGATTAAGAGGCGAATTGAAGGGATTTGGTGAAGGTAGAGGTTTCACCCAATCCCTATGAGAATTAATCCCACTTATCTCCTCGCAACCTCGGATACCAAACAAGACCCGAAGGAGGGAGGTCAGTATTGAGTTGGCATGTGCTGTTACCGGGGCTGATCCGGCGCGTTGAAACGACTGATGGACTGCTAGCTCGTGATAATCACAAGTGAATCAAGAGTTTTGCCGCACATTTCAGAAACCAGAAAGGTTGAAACGATGGCATGTGGAGCCTTGTCACACAAGAGGTCGATGTAGCTCTTTGAATAGTTGGATCTGCCTCTTCTGTGGTTGTTGAGCCCGAGATGTTCATCTCCTTAGACAATTATTAAACAGTGTTCTGGAGAGAAGAAAAAGGGTGAAAGAAGACTTCCACAAAAAATATGCATGTTCACTGACGAAGAAAAGATGCTTGCACAGTTGCATTATTCATACCGGGTACTCACTGCGTCACTGTACGACCATGTGTGTGCTGAAGACATTATTCAGAACAAAAAAGAATCTAATCCAGATGAAAAGAATTAATGAGATTTTCAGACAGTCAGATTGGATCGGAGTGGCCTGCAACGGGAAGGAGCCAACGGATCGATCTGGAGCTCATTCGCAAGATGATCATATTTTTATAAAACAGTTTTACACAGTTTGATTGCCAGCTGCATCAATGTCATCCTGTCCCTGTGTGTTCTAAAATGAGACTCCTCACTCTGTGACTCTGCGTGCAAGAACACCGCCTAACCTTTCGCTGTCTGCAGCTGAATTTACTGTGCGCAAGTGGGTGCTTCTGCTTTTCTCCTCTCAACTCGACGTGTAATAATTTGCGGGACTACAACGCGGTCGCCTTTCGGTGTTGCACGGCAGGGACACCTCCAAACACAAGTAAATAAAATCTTACTCCCTCCGTTCCATAATATACGATGTTTTAGGTCTTTTCCATATTCGTATTTGTACCACATGTATCTAGACATGTTTTAGTGTATGTGTTCACCCACTTTCCATTCTTTTAGTCTGAATCTAGACAACATGTGAAACATCTAAAATATCTTATATTGTGGAACGGAGGGAGTACCAAACTATAGCAGCTTATCTTTTCTTGACCGAAGACACCACCCGCCCGACTTTAAGGGTGTGTTTGGTAGGGTGTATGAAGTTAGCCCGGCTATCTCACCTCATACAAGCTGACTTGAGTCGGGTTGGACAGAGAAATTTTCCTTGTTTGGTAGCCTGTATAACCTGGGCCGGTTTGGGATTAGAGGTTGTTTGGTCGCCTGTATGTATTGGGCCAAGCTGAGAGAAGGGTCCACGAATTGTAATTACCAACAAATCCACATTTTTACATAAAGGACCTTAGACAAAATAAATAAAAAGCAATCAGGTCCAAGAAAAAAGCAATCAAATCTAGACTTATGTGCTCGTCTCCGTTGGTTGTCTCCGGCACGGCGCGGCCGCGTTGGTGGACCTCCGCGGCGGCGCGACGAGGCGGCAGCACAACGACGGTGCTGGAACTCCGTGGCGGCGCAACGTGCGGTGACCCGGCATACCACTGCATGTTGTAGTATGCAAGTCGTTGACATAACACTCACAGAACACCGTTCCGCAAATATTACATCCCTCAGGGTGGTACAGCAGAAACATTGCAGTCCACAAACAACGTCTGAAATATTACAAACCACGTCGTGCATAGAGATGACCACCTCAGGGTGTCGTCTCATACGTAGTGTTTACAAACCATGAAGAAGCAAATAAGTGCGCACATGGGAACTCAACAGCTTATTGATATAAAGTTCTTGCTGCTCGATTCAACCATGCTAAGTATGGCTATTAACCTAGAGTTGACTAGTCAGACTCTTCCTCCTCGTTGTCGGCGCCGTATCTGATAAAGTAGTCCACGCCTTCAACTCCTCCTGAAAGGTCTGGCTCTTCATAGTAGACGTCTTCCTGGCCTCCCATGGCATGAAGCGAGGCACTGGCCAGGTCCTCATAACCTAAGCAGGAGATTCAAAAGGAAAGAGATGAGTAACCAGCGTTACTCAACAAGTTCATTAGGTACGGTGGAAAGTTTGATGCACTAACTACTGCTTAAGACTCAAAAGAGTCACAAGCTAATGCAAGGGTTTTGTAAAACATTTCTTCAAGAGGTTGCTTTTATTTCTGAAGACTATGCCCGTCATCCTTCACAGGGCTAGAGCTTCATGGAGCTCCTTTCCTGCAGCGTTCGCAGCTCCTTCCCGGAACAGTGAGTAACATGTTACAATTCTTTACACTCTGCAGAGGTGCGTTACTTTACCCATAAGAGATCAAGACTTTGTTACCAACCAGGCGTACTTTCCTGTCCACACTCTTTTTGGTGTGGGGCCCAGTTTTTGATCCAAGTCATTCACTGTGCTTCTCCGCACAACGCATGCCCACCCTTTTGTAGGTTTGTCCTCCCCTAAATCTTTAGGCAGACCGTTCCAGACTCAAAAGTCCTCCCCTATGCCTAACAGATTGCCCGTTCCAGACATCCCTACAATCCATCATAGGCACCAGGAACCGTGGGACTTAAGGGATCCCACCCAAGTTGCATGTAGTCTCGCAAGACCTACAGCGTACGGCACTGGCTGCCCGTTGACATGCATCCGGGAGAAGTACAGATGGCATTTCCCGTCCCATTCCAGGTCTTATGGTTAACGCGTCTTTACGGCGCAATCATTATGACGGCATTTGTTGTTAAACCTAGGTAATACTTTCCCTTGCAAATGGAACCTCCGGACCTATTCATCTTACCATGGTCCCATTTGCCATCCATAATAGGTTACCACCAAGCAGGTAGATAGCCAAATAGTCATATTATTAAAGAAATAGGTTTTATGCTTTCTTTTGTATAAAGGTGATAATATATTAAAGTTTTGCAAATAGTTTTCTAACAAATATTTCAAGAGGTATGAGCAAGTGATGAACTTGCCTTGAAACTGACAAGTAGTGGAGTCTGAAACTGGTCGGGGCTCTCGACCTCCTGGTTCTACAAAATCCATCATTGTCTAATAAGAACAATGTTTAAAGAAGCAACATGCTAAAATGCATAAAATTGGCATGCCTTTCCAATTTTATTTCCTTTTTATTATCCAAATGATAATTTAAGAATTATTTCTAATTTTTGGTATTATTTTTATTTACTTAATTTCGAAATTAAATTAAATTTACATCAATAAATTAATTTTTAAAGCATTTTAAAATAATAAAAGATTTTGCATTTTAAACCTTTTTATAAATAAGGTTATAATTTTATTACTTAAAATAATTTTATCCAAATTTTGTTTAAAGAAAAGAATTTTATAATAATTTTTAAACTAAAATGGCATTCAGGTGATTTTAATTAACTCTAAAGAAAAGTTAGCCAAATAATTAGTTATAAAACATAAAAGAATAGATTTTATTTTTCTGACTTATTTGATATTTTATTTGAATTTTTCTGAATTCAGAATCAAAAGTTATGAATTAAACAAGTTTCTATTATTTCCTGAAATTTGAATTAATAACTAAAAATCTGACAAGGGGACCCACCCGTCAGGAATTTATCTTTTTCTAAATCAATAAACATGGGATGACGTCAGCTGACGTCATCGGCCCTGGACAGCGGCCACTCCGGCCAGATTCCGACCAACTCCGGCCATCTCCGGCGAAGGACCCGAGCATGAGAGACAGACCTAACTGAGACGGACCAAAAGGTGGTGGCGCCGCCCCGAAAAGGTCACCGGAACCATCCCGGCGACGAGGCACCGCGGCGGTGAACGGCGGTTGAACACGAATCCCTCCAATCCGAACGAAATCCACCGATTAAAAGGGTGCACACGACGGAGGAACTCACGAGGAGTGTCGTGGACAAAGCGGGGACGGTGATGAAGCGTCAACGGCGGCGAGCTCGAGCTCGACACCCGGCGGCGGCGTTCGGGACGCCGAGCGCGTTCTTCTCCTCCAGCGGCTCCCAGCACCAACGGCTTGCACCAGCACGTAGAGGACGTCGGGGCGGAGCGGATGGACACGGTCTCGACTCCGGGGACTCCTCCGTTCGCCGGCGATTTGAGAATACGGCGGCGGCCGTACGGGTTAGGGTTTCGGTCGAGATAGAGCTAGAGAGAAGAGAAGAGAGAGAGTGAGGGGGCGAATGAGCGAGAGAGAGAGCAGAGGGCGTCGTCGACGGTCTTATCCTTGCGCCCGAAGCGGCAAGCAGGAGGTGGCACGGCGGCGCGGCCTCGTCCTTCTGGCGCGGCAGAGAGAAGAAAGAAAGAAGAAAGAAAAGAAGATTTACGAAAAACCCCTGGACTTTTCCCTAAACACACACTTTAACAAAACAGAGGCTCTCTTTATTTAATTTAGGCTTTTAAATAACTTTATAAAATCTACAAAAATACAAGTAGACTTATATTTACAAGAGGAAACCTCTTGTATTTTTATTTAAATAAATTTGGGATATTTATCTTACAAATAAAATTGGTAAATGCTTTAAGTCATTTAAATGACTTGGAAAATAATCATTATTAAAATAATCCCAAATATTTATGAGGTGGTAATAAGGAATACAAGTAAAATAGGTACTAAGGAATTATTAGCTCCCCTTCTGGTTAAACTTTGAGTTAAAAAGATGGTGATTAGAAGCTTAGACCAGAGTTTTAATTTGCAAAAAATTGGTTCAAGTTTTACAGGTGCATGCAAGCAAATGCACAAACTCCTAAATCTACCCTTCGTTAACACCTAAACGCTGGGGTACTACACTACGAGGCAGCGCGGAGGTGGCGACGCGGCTAAGCAGCGCAGAGGCGGCGTGGCGGCGAGGCGGCGAGGCGGCGCGGAGGCGGCACGGAGGCGCGCAACGGGGAGGCGACGAGGCACGACGGCACGGAGGCGACTGGGCGCGGAGGAGGCGAGGAGGAGAGAGAGAATCGAGGGGGAAATGAGAGGCCGGGCTGGGGCGGTGCGGGGCGCAGCTCAGGTGGGGCCCACGCGTGGGATTGTTTTCGGTATGACCTCGGCCGGGCTGGGTGCGAAGCTCGATTCGAGCTTCTCAACCCGGCCAGGCTGAGGAGGCCTTTTTGCATGAGGTGGACAGGACTGAGGAGGTAAACCGGGCTACCAAACAAGTGAAAACTGGGTTGGGGGAGATTTTCTGAGGCCAACCGAGCTACCAAACACACCCTAACTTAATAAAACCACAACGGTCAAGAGTCATATAACATGATACCAACGATTACGTTCAGGAGCACAACAGAGTGCAGCAATCGTTACACGGAAGATAGTTTAAGCGGCACATGTGCCATATAGCAGGCCTAGCTGTACTTGAGCATTAACTCCAGGTAGGGGCAGAGAGTGGGTAGCGTTGAAGATGGCTTTGAGCATGGCCACGGCCTCGTCCAGGAGAGGGGCGGCATCATCCTTAAAAGTAGCGGCTTTTTGGCTCCTGAGCCCTTATGCTCCTGGCCACTTTATAAAATCGAAAAAAATAGTAAATTATTTTTAAAAAGTTCTGAAAAAAATTGGTGATGAACATAAAAATGTTTTTAACATTCGTGTAAAATTTTGTTATGAAATAATATGTTTTCTGCCTATTGTAAAAAGACAAATCCAATGACCAAAACGAGATTTCGAAAATATGTTTTCAGAGCAGTGGTTTTGTCTTTTTTGTGCAGAGCAGAAGAAATATCATTTCGTCACGAAATTTGACGTGTATGTAGAAAACATGTATATATTCATCACCAAAAAATTTCAGAATTTTTTAACATGTTTTACTATTTTTTCCGATTTTTTATTTGAGCAGGAGCAGGTGAGCTCGGGTTCCAAAGTAGATTTCTGCTTTTATCGGTGTAACAAGATAAGAATTTTTTAAATGTAGTTTTTTTTAGGGAAACAGCAGGACTCCGTCAAAGTAAAGCACCCATTTTATTTCACTTCAAACAAGGTTAGATCGTTCATTACACCGGGTATAATAAAGCTAGGGGATCGCAGTCCCAAAAACTAAGTTATTCGAATCAAAATACAACCTAGCTAGCTTATGCGCTACCTTGTTTGCCTCTCGGGGACAATGATGCAAGGAAATAGAGCCAATCCTGCTAACAAGCTGAAAACAATCAGCCAGCACAGCTGTATACACTAGTGGAAATATGGTCATCGATTTGACCCTTCCGTCCCGGTTTCCTTACGAACCGGTATCAATGGAGGCACTAGTCTCGGTTCCAGTACCCAGGGCGCCCGCCAGGTCCAGTCTCGGTTCGTAGGGGACCTTCCGTCCCGGCTCGTATCACGAACCGGTAATAAAGGGCTGTGGCAGGCGGCCGCAGAGGTGGGGCCATCCCGGACAAGCTATTGTCCCGGTTCGTCATACGAACCGGGACTAACGATTTGCCTTTAGTACCGGTTCTTGTTACGGACCGGGAGTAACTATTTTCCCTATATCATCTCCCACCCCCAACCCGGCCGTGGCCATTTTTGAGCTTCGAGTTCATCACCATTTTCTTAACATCTTCCTCTTCCAAGCTCGAGTTCGGCCCCTATTTTTCCCACCATTTGTCAAGCTTGGCGGCGCCTCATCTATCCAAGGGTTAGCACTTCCGGTGTTGTTTTTTTAGCTCATTTTGGTGCTAGTTAGCTCATTTCATTTTTCTAGTGCTAGCTAGGTGTTTAATGAAATGGCTAAGTTAGTGATTTTATTTTTTTACATGCAATTTGAGCTCAAATTAAAGTATAATGTCTGGGTTTTACAGTTGTCCGGTGCCCGTCCTCATTGTCGTCGATCTCCCGCGCCATCCCGTCACCGGCACCACCTCGGTGAGTCTCTTGTTTTTATCCTTTTTTAAACTTATTTATATGGTTTAGATGCATAGTTATTACTTGCATAATTATCTTACGTTTTTATATGTATAGTGTCATGGTTCTGATATCCGTCCCCGTCGGCCCTCGTCCGGTCTATGACGATCCGGATGTCATTGAACCGGAAATTCCAACCGACCCTATTATCAAGTTTTTTGAAAAAATAATAATGATTTGAAAGCAAAATTGGAAAGAAGTGAAAATCTTCGTCTCCAATGCCTAGAAGAGAAGATGAAATTGGAGCTCGATATTGCCGACGTCGTCGATAAACACAAGATCAAGATGGATGCAATGCGCTTGAAGATTAGAAATATTAGAAATTATGCCATTCATAAAGAGGCTTGGTATCATTATGTTGTTGGTTCAATAGTTACCATAGTTGTGATTTTTATCGCATTTATTGTTGGGTTTAAATTCTTTAGATAGTTGTTTCCAGGCTCGGCACCAAGGCCACCGACTCCTCCGAGTAGCAGTCCACCACCTCTAAGTCCACCCGGCCTACCCAGAGGGACCCCAGCGCGAGTCCGTCTCCATCTCCAGCTACGCCAGTCCAGTCGTCCCCATCTCCATTTCCAGCGCCAGTCCAGCGGACTCCGCCCACTAAGTGGTTAAATAGGAGGAAGCTCAATGGTTCGCCTCCTAAGCAGAGACAGAAAATGCCGCGAAAAGTCAAGACTCCTGAGAAGTTACCTTGTGAAAGGACTTACGAGGAAAATTGTGCCATCTCGAAGGCCGAGATGGATGCCCATTTTGCACCGAAAAAGCCCCACCTAAGCAAGTAATAGATCCTATAGCATTAGAGCGCACTATTAGGAGCTTATACAACCCTCCACCAAAGCCGCCATTAGACTATGAGCGCTCTATTGCCATTTCATACAACTCAGTGATGGAGAGTCGGAAAAGCGGGAAACAAATAGCCCAGCTCGGAGAACAGGTTGTACAATTGGTCCCCCCGCTTCAGGTATTTCCCGACACAGACGTCCACATACCTGAGGTAGCATATAAATATGTTCACGGCAAGCCTTTGGTCAGACCTGAGCTGGTCAAGTTACTACCAACAAGGATACGTCGGTTGAATAAATGGTACATGAAAGCCGCAAAGAAAGGTATAATTGGTGTCATGGCGAAAATTAAGAAGGAGCACTTCTTCCAAGAATACGGTGTGCAAGTTGATTTTAGCGAACTTTTTCAGTTATAGAATGGAAAAGCCCTCGATAAAGCTATCCTCAGTTGATTTTGTCTGTAAGTGATTTATTTCTGTAATTTAAGTCTTTATATAGCTCAGCCCGTTCTATAATCTTTGGTACGCTATTTATGCAGAAAGAAGATGCTCGACTACAAAAGGGAAATAATAACCCCAGAAGACATTGGGTTCATTGACCCCAATGTTGTTCATGAAGTGAACATACAGAAGAAACCCGAGGAAGTAAAGCAAACATTGCTAAGGTGCTTCAAGCGACACCGTAACAAAAAGAAATACTTATTCCTTACAACTTCAAGTAAGTGTTACTAATTTCTTGTACACATTCTATTTTTCCTCACCCGATCTTAAATGTAATTGATGAGTTATGCATGACTGCGTATGTAAACGTGCAGCTACCACTATTCTCGTGTGCATTAGATATGACGAGGGAGAAATTGAAGTCTTCGACTCATTAAGGACAGAACCTAAAGAATTCAAGAGCTTGTTTGATATTATGAAAGAGTAATTTAAATTCTTATCACACTATATCAGCCTCTTTCAGTCATTTCGTGACATCAAGTAGTTAATAACTCTTTTGTTCATTTTCTTTGTCGAGTAGAGTATGGGAAATGTTCATCAAGGAAGAACCCGGTCAATGGCAACCAAAGCTGATATGGTCTATGAACAAGGTAAGTAGTACTACCTAGATCCGCGTATCTCTTTAATTCTAGTTTCAATACCGTTATCAAGCTTGATTTGATTGAATTCTATTCTCGAACAGTGGTGTCTGGAACAGCCAACCGGGATCCACTTATGTGGATACTACGTTTGCGAGTACATTCAAATGAGGACCAATGAGAAATTCAATAATCTAAGAAACAAAGAGGTACGTAAACATTATTCACATTTTTTATTACCATCAATTGTGTGGAGTTTCATTCATAATTGTTTTTCTCCTTCTTTTAAAGGTTGCAAGGAAGCGGAACGCCCTCCTACCAAATGACCGTATAAGAGCAATTGCGGAGGAGTTGGCGGGATTTCTTCTTGACGAGGTCATACCTGAAGAAGGAGAGCACTACTATCTACATATATAAGTGATCTCAATGTACTATGATCTCATGCATGTAATTGAGTACTTATTATACGGAAACGTGATCTTCATGTACTACTTAATTTGTATGTGTGTTATATATATGCATCAACGTGATCTTAATGTAGTAATATAATTTATATATTTACCAAAACGCATTTTTGACATATCGACGTGATTCCGAAACCATCCGAAACCCCTAAACGTCAACCCCTGAAAAATATTCTAAAAGGAAAAAAGGCCTAAAGTTAGTCCCGGTCCGTGTTACGTACCGGGACTAAAGCCATCCAGCCTGCGGGCTCCTCCGTGGCCACGTGGGAGGGCCTCTAATCCCGGTTCGTAAACAACCGGGACTAGAGGGGGGGTCTCTAGTCCCGATTGGCTAGTCCCGGTTGCCCAACCGGAACTAGAGGCCCTCTGGAACCGGGACTAGTGCCCCGTTTTCCACTAGTGATAGGGGCTCCCGATCTCGATCTCTCCAATAAACGCCTGAACCAGCTCCAGACAATCAGATTCAATGGTGACAGGGTTACAGCAAATATGTTCGATCAACTCCAATCCCCTCCTAAGAGCAGATGCCTCGGCCGTAGTTGCCTCAGCTTGGTTTTGTAGGGTATAGCTCAGCCCGCAATTGCCTCTCCTTTATCGTTACGAATAATTGCACCCGTTGCTCCTGAACCATTAGGGAAGAAACAAGCATCAATATTTAGTTTGTATGAGTTCAGTTTAGACTTACTCCAAATGATCTCCTTCGGTTGAGTCTTGGCTTGGGCTGCGCAATAATTCGACTTCAGAGCTTGAATAGCAAAAGCTGTTCGGCGTGGCTGGGCTATTGATTCTCCTTTTACATATTCTCTTTGCTGCCACCAAATATACCAAGCCCCCACCACAATTAACTCCTTCAAGTCAGTTATTTCAGTAGAATTCGGTTGTTGATTTCTAAGAAGCTCTTCAAGAACGACCGACCCCGAACGATCCACCAGAGCTGAGTTAATTACGGGCAAATTTCCGAGTGACTGCCGAACCTCCTTTGCTCTTTTGCATGTAAATATGAGATGACGGATATCTTCGGGTCCTTGTGAGCACACAGGACACTGTGGTGGAACCGGAATATGCCTATCAACAAGAATTGCCATGCCTGGGATATATAGTACCATGTGAAGCCTTCCATGCAATTTTTTTTAATTTTACTAGGTATCTTGAGCTTCCAGAGGATCTCCCACACTGGATTATTTGATGATGTACCTTGATTATCAGCTCTTGTGATTCTTCGGCCATTAGCATGATTCCACTCATTATAATATGCAGATCTAACGAAAAAGGAGTAGGATTTTTAAATGTAGCTAGTAAGTTGGTTAGGGAACTTTGCTTGGATTGTAAACTTGCTACGAATAATCTAAAAAGCCCAACACATCGCAACAAACACCATTCGCAACACTTTACGTCCATCCCTCAAAGGCCACCCAAGATTTACAGGACAAATACTTCTAAGTATCTTAGTTGAATTAATAAGTCCTAGCTGGACAAATACTCCTAAGTAATCTATGTATAAAATGCTAACACGTGTTGGTCCGCGTGGAGATTCATGCTTTGGTGCTGTTGTAATGATTTTTTGCTTGGTATTCTGTTAATTATCTTCTTAGTTAATCTATGAAGCAATTTGTTTTGCCTCCAATTGTGGTGCTCGGGGGCGAGCTTTTTGTGCCACGTCGACTTCTGACGATGCATGACGACGACGGAGCGGACGACACATTGAACGGGGCAAGCTAGTGCCGGAGCGGACGGGGATGAGAGGGAAGGAAGTGGGGCGATAGGGTTTGCCCAGTTGGCTTTAATTGTGGGGGAGGTGCTCCTCGAGCAGAGCGCCGGCTGGTGCACCATGATTGCAGACCGGTGAGCAATTGAGGCGCTTCATTTCTGTGTGTTTCTGGCTTGTTAGTCCTACATTTAGGGTGTCGGGTTTTGTTAGGTATCGGTTCTGTGTTGTGCCTAAGTTGTATGTTGGGTGTATACAGGGAAGTGATACGTCCCAGACGTATCTATATTTTTTTTATGTTCCATGCTTAATTATATATCAGTGTCACATGTTTTTATAATGTTTTTATATCATTTTGGTATGATTTATGGAATTAACCTATTAACAAGATGTCCAGTGCCAGTTCCTGTTTTCTGCTGTCTTTTTGTTTCAGAAAAGTTGTTCGGGGAAGTTTCTCGGAAT
Organism: Puccinellia tenuiflora; assembly: GCA_012064385.1. Taxonomy (NCBI): domain Eukaryota; kingdom Viridiplantae; phylum Streptophyta; class Magnoliopsida; order Poales; family Poaceae; genus Puccinellia; species Puccinellia tenuiflora. The sequence goes on from QRDG01000527.1 coordinate 1,704,423, forward strand.
CAGCTGAAAATTTACGTGAATATTTTTTTACAAAGGAATAAGGACGGAGCCAGGAGGGGAGCTGCAGGGGGCCCACAGCCCCCATACGCCACCTAGGCGCAGCCCACACCTTGGCCGCGCCTGGGGCCCACCTGGTGCCCTCCGACGTATTCTTGAGTTACCCTTTCACCTATAAATTGACTTCGACGCGGAAACCCTCGATACCCGATCATATTCTCCAGAAAACATCCGAGGTCGCCGCCGTTGTCAACCCTAGATCAGGAGGGTTCTGAAGCTCTTCCCGGCACCCTGCCCGAGGGAGGAATCATCACCGGAGGCATCTACATCACCATGCCTGCCTCCGGAGTGACGCGTGAGTAGTCCACCATGGGACTACGTGTCGTGGTATGTCGAATCTAGCCTAGACAGGGGTGCCATCCGGCTAGGTAGAGAGGTGGGTGAAGGAGATGTAGGCGATTCCGGTGACGGGATGAGCACGAGTTTACCCAGCTTCAGATCTCGTAACGGTGGTGAAACCCTACGTGCTGCTATAATTCACTATAAGGCGATATGTGCCGATTACAATGAAAGTTAGAGCGTGCCCTGAGGCGTCCCTCCGTCCGGCTTATAAAGGCGCCTGGACTAGGGTTTGCAGGAAGAAACCTAACCGACTAAGTTACAGAGTCTTTTCTAATCCGGCTTGGGCCTTGCCTTGGGAGCCAAGCGGACTACAAGCAGGCCGCCTTCTGGAACCGGATGGGCCTCCTACGCTTCATCATACTAGGCCGCCCGGTAAGCCGGATTCGGCTTACCACCACTGTGGGCCACCCTGGTATGCTGGCTTTTAGTCACCTCCATGAAGGTACCTGTTCGGCATATCCCCAACAGTAGCCCCCGAAAAGCTTCAAGTTCTTCAGCGGTCGGCTTTTGTCTCCCGGCAATGAGTTGTCCGGCAAACTCTTCATCCGTTGTTCAACTTGGAGCATTCCCAGAATCTTGTAGTCTTCAGGACATGTCGAACAACTTTGTCGATCCTTGTATGCCGACTTCTCATGTCGGAAAACACTTGAGTGTTGAACGACACGCGTCCAGCGATTTGACGGGTACGTCAGATATGGCAGATTGTGTTGACTGGCATCTTTGAATGCGGGGGATAAATTGTGTTTTCCCGCGTAAGAAACGAGGCGTCGGGGAGAAGGATCACCCCATAACTGCACGATCTCTTAACGCGTGGCGGAAATTACGCGCCCCAACTGTCTCGCACGAATCTAGGAGCACCACTATAAGGGGAACCTCCTCGTCTCCGCCGATGCCATCGCCTCCATTCGCACTAGAGCCCTAGCCTCCTCGCCTCCAGATCTGCAACTCTCCCGAGCTCAATCCCATCTCCATGGCCTCCGGTGCTCCTCTCTCTCCCGCTCAAGCTGACGAGCAGCTGCACAGCGCGCCGCCGCCGATGGGTACCTCAACATCCTCGGCCGCTGTGCCGAAATCCACTACTATGGCCACTTCCAACCGTGACGAAATCGCGCTCGCCATGGCTGCGGTAGAAGCTACGGCCTCCGTTGCAGCTACTACCGCAACGGTGGACGAGTCTGCGGAGGAGGAGAAGGCTGCCGAGGAAGAAGAAGAAGAGGAAGCCGGCGACAATGAAGGCGCCGCCAGCAATCCTGCCCACAATTGGGATTGCTCAGGGGTGGATGACCAGGAGCTCGAGGGAATGGCAGCAGATGGCGCCATCCCGCCGGCTTCAGATTCAACTCCGGCTTGGAGATCCTCCTTCGGCGATCCGACTCCTACCCCGGTCCATGACGTGCGGGTACTCCTTTCTTCTCAGGTCGCCCGGGGTTTTTCTTTGCCGCCTTCGGCTTTCATGCTAGAGATCTTAGATCATTACGGTCTCCAGCTACATAACATTACTCCCAACAGTCTCCTTTACATTTCCGGCTTCGCAGGACTGTTCGAAGGCTACTTAGGATTAGCTCCTAGGTTAGACTTCTTCAAGTACCGCTTCAATGTAAAGAGGCAGACTGTGAACAAGGAGCTGCTGGTTATCGGCTCCGTAAGCTTCAACATGCGCCATGATTTAGATTGGTATCCTCAAGTGCCAATCTTTGACTCGGCAAAGGGGTGGGCTTCCACCTTCTTTTAATGTAATGATGTGGCGCCTCCCAACAGACTAGACTACAGGGGCTTGCTCCCTTCATGGACAGAGCCGGCATCCCCTGCCTTCGTGGAAGCAGAAGCCGGCGTCGAAGATGCCAGCTGACCTTGCCACCATAAAGGCAAGGATCTCAGAGCTAACCTCCAGCTCTCCTCCCTTGACTGGGGAGGACACCATAATTTGCTGGATGAAGAGGCGAATCCAGCCCCTCCAGTACCGTACTCGCCTCTTGTGCGAGTACACAGACATGAAGACTGATCCGATGCAGATCAACGAAGAAGACTTGTCTAAAGAGCTCTTCAAGGTGCACTTCAACAAGTTGATCAAAGCCCGGCCTAACGAAGGTCAGCAATATGAAGAATCGTGGCTGATGTACACGGCCGCCAATCCTCTCCCAAAGGTACTTTTCTTTAGTCGAACAAAGATCAATTATTCGGCTTTATTCTGACAGCTCAAGTTGTGCTTTACGCCAGATACCCGGAGTCCTAGCCGTCCATCCTGCCCCTGCGTCGACTTCCAGCAAGGCAGGAAGACGAGGCCGCATCTCCTTTTCTTCGGCTTCCACAGAAAGACGAAAGAGGAAAAGCCAATGATATACAATTGGCGCCAAGTCTTCAGATGACGATGACGCCCTTGCTAGGCTTAGCATTCCCAGCAAGAAGTAAGTCGGCCAAACACTTCTCTTTTTGCTTGCAGATTTGCCAGTTTTCCCATGACTTATCTTTTGAATATGCAGGCTGAAGAAAGGCGCACCTTTGAGAACAAAGGTGTTGGCCATGCATAAGAAGTCTTCTCCCGCTGTTCCTCCCCCAACTCCTCCGGTAACTAAGCCGGCATCAGCGGGAGGACCAACCGCCCCATCCATGCCGGCAGGTCCGAGCCTTGGCAGGGCCGGAACAACATCTCCCAGCGATTGAACAGAGATGACGGGGAAGGTTAACCTACCTTCCTCTCCACCTAGGGCTGAAGTTACGGCTAATGATACCCCAGCCTTTCCTCTAATCAGAAAGAGGCTTTTGATGAAGAGGGCCGTGTTAAGCCGGACTTCCTCAACCGGTTTATGCCGGCTCCTCGTTTAACTCGAAAGAAGGGAACCACTCTTCGGGACGACGAGCCGGGCGAAACCCAGGCCTATGACACATATGACGTCATAGACATCCTGGAAGATCGGCATAATTACTTCGCTGAGAGTTTTGAAGTCGGCATCTCCATCCTCCGCGAGCATTATCAGGTACTTGACTTGCCCCAGTAGCCCCCGAGCACTATGTCGGGTTCAATTCTTTGCAACTCGACATAGTGGTCCAAGCCGAAGCGTAGCTAGATTCGATTATCCTAGCCTCCAAGCAGTGAGGCGTCTTATACTTAGACGGCTTAGTGTTTAGAAGCAGGTTTACACTAGCCCCCGATGAGTAAATTTGATATTTTCCAAGCCGGCTCAATCTTCAATTTAGCTTATAGCTTTAGCGCCTCCTTACGCAGATTCACCACCGTATCAGTGCTGAAACAGTCAACTTTTTGGGTGTGAGAAATAAGGAGATACGCCGGCTGAAGACTGAGCTGGCTGATGACGGAATTGATGAGAGTGTTTCTCCCTCAACTACGCCAACAAGTACTCTTGATACCCTGAAAGGAAAATAATATATGGCATAGGTTGAGCCTCCAAGTGCAGAGTATGTAGAAGTGGAAGTTTTTTCCCCACGAGGGTGACTCGAGGGTTTAATATCGAACTCTCGGGGAATCAGTAGTGGGGATTTATCTCCTTGTCCTTCTCTAGATTTCCTGCAAACAAAGTAGATTGCTTTGTGCCCTCAACCTCACCAAGTGGTTGTCAAGCACAAGGTGTGAGAATGATAATAAGATAATAATGAATGCAAAACAATAAATAAATATGCAATGGTGGTAAGTAGTAATGCAAGGATGATAGCAATGATGATGGATGATATTTTTGGGGGTTTTTGTATGTGTATGCAATGAATAAAAGTGTTTTGTATTTTCTGATTTTAAAATGGCTGAATGTAGAAAATGCTTAAAAGTGGTTGGAAAGTTGTTTCTTATGATTAAAAATGGACAGGGGTTCATGGTTTCACACATGCACTCTCTCTTTAATATATTGTGACAAATAAGTAGACATAGGATTAACATATGAGATTGCAAACAAGTTTAATGACATGTTACTGATTATATGGGCACCACGTCCTAACATAGAGACCTTTTGATTATTAGTCTCACTTATACTCCACCAAGATGCGAACTAAATCATAACACCTCAGTAATTAAGATGACTCAGAGTATAGCCTTAAGATTAATGACATGAAGTGAAAATAAGAACATGCTGGATCTAGTCATAGGTAGAGGCTTGTCACTACTCATACCTTGCAACATGGTATTTTGGTTTATCCCTAGTGAGGCAACAAAGTAAGGTAAACACCCAATGGATCGCGATATTAAGTTGTTAGCTTATGACATCACCACCCCCGTTACTCCAACTAATGCACACGTTCCCCCTCACACGCTCTCATAAACATGCTTGATCAAAACAAGGATACAAGAACGGGGTACATAATATGCATCTACTGTCATAACTGAAATACACATTGCAATCTCAACATATATTAACTCATAAAAAGATCCACCACAAAGGTAATACAACGATGACCGTAATCATGTTCAGCAGCTCATACGGTGCTAATTAGTGAAGCTCAAGAGAGAGAGATACATATGCTACTGCCACAAACCCATAGTCCAGAGGTGGACTACTCCCTCTTCATCATGGAGACGGTGGAGATGTCGATGGAGAAGAAGGAGACCTCTCCGGCAGCGCTCCGCCGGAGTTTCCCCCCTCCAATCTGCAGCCTCCTGGTCTCTGTTTCTTGTTTCTCTTGTGTGGCGGCTCCCTCTCCGAAAAACGTCGGGGGCTCTTTATATAGGCGTTTTTAGGTCACGAGGAAGCTTCAGGAAGAAGGATAGTCGCAAACGGGGCCACGAGGGCCAAAAGAGGTGGGCCCACGCGGCCCCTGTACCTGGCCGCATGGGGCACCCTCTTTCACCCCTCCGGCCTCCGTTTGCTTGCTTCCTTCGCTCCTAGGTCTTCCTCCTTCCAAAATAATGATCCCCGTAAATTTGCAGCTCATTATGACATCGTTAAGGCCCTGAAATAAATAAGGAAAGAAATAGGGGTTTTCTGCCTGCGTAGGATTAATTCCATAAAAGGGTAAATCATTGTTAATTACCAAAAATCATTAAATAACAGTAATATACCCCTTATATGATGCAAATATGAATGGAATACAAGTATTATAGTGCAAAGTTCATGCATGCATTTTACATGCATCAACATCCCCAAGCTTAACTCATGCTCGTCCTCGAGTATGAAAGTGATAAAACTAACATGAACTTTGCAATATAATAACAACATGGATATAAAAGATGATTGCTACTTCTACATAAAGTCAAATGATTCATTAATTCAAAGAAGTAGCAATATGCAAACAGTTTATAAAGTGATATCAAGTATTCAATGCAAGGATGTTCAATGATAGTTCACAAAGTGTAACATAAAAGATAGTAATATGGACCACAAATATGCAATATGATAAGTAAGAACATCCTACATTGGTCATAGAGTGAAGATGAAAATCTGAAAGTACAAGGTGGACACTTTGGAAAGGATATATAAATGAGTAGAGGTAAAACATGCATAAGTTTCATCTATCCTCCAAACTATTCTACTTGAGTTATTGCTTGCAATGGTAATACTTGGTGTCAAGCTCTCATTCCCCTATCATAGCATCTTGAATGATTAAAGTTAAATGTGAAAGCAAATATGAGTAGTGGCCTTGATAAAGTATAGGTTAGATGTCTCATGCCCCTTGAATACAAGTACCTACACCATGATTACTCATCTTGGAAACAAAGCAAGTTTAAGTTATCTATCATTGTAAGTAATAATGGTATTATCAAGAGCCTCAACTGGGGTACCTCTTGTCCCATGATATGGATCAAGCCCACATCAAAACAACAAGACAAACAAACATAATGAACAACCTCAACACCCTTTTTATTTACCACTTGATATAGCTTTTTATTGTAGGGTGTATCACAGAAAGTTCAAAATAGCATGTAAGTAAATTTCCACCATGAATGATGCATGGCTTAGATTAGCGGCCCAGGTTTCTCTCTAACCATTTATACAAACTCATTTAAACTTACTCTATTTCCACATTATTTCACCATGATAGGCATCCATAAACAAAAGTACATGATATCAACTAAATAAATGATGGAACATGTTGAAAGCTTTGCATGTGACAACACATATGGGCTAACTCCCAACCTCAAACATTTATCAAGCCACTATCATCATAATATTAATCACAATGGTTCATGTTTATTAAATGCAATAAAAATAAAGTGTGCATCAAGTTCGCGAGAGCTTTTAACCAACTTTTCCAATTACAATAAATAACATAATCATTTTCATTTAGAGGTATAGATAACACAAATAACATGGTAAACATACTTGGAATAGCATAAATCTAATAGGTAGATATGGTGGACTCACTGGAAAAACTTGGGTTGAGGGTGATGGAAACAAGTTTTTACTTGTTGGAATTTTTGGGCTAGCAAAAGGGAGAAAGATGACCATCTAGATGCATGCATGAGTGTCCATAGAACTAACTAATTCATTTCAAAAAGGTGAAATAACATACCGCATCAAAACATGAATAAAAGATAGGTCATGATAAAGCATTTGCAAATTATTACTCATAAAGAAGCTCATGAATCATGCAACTATATGTGTCATTAAAAATCAACTTCGACATCCCTTTTCCAAATACAACAAAAGCATGCAAGATATTTCAAACCATATTTCTAGTAGCTTTCTCATGTATAAATGATAGTGTGGTGGTCTCAAAAATAAATAAAAATCAAAGCAAAAACAAACAAAAGACGCTCCAAGTTTATGCGATAAAGTGTTTCAAATGAAAAATAGAAGTTAGGCGTGTGCGAACCGAGAGTATGTTGGTTCAGTGGGATGTTCTCCACATCCCCAAGCTTATGGTTTTCACCATCCTTGGATAACTCATGGTGCATCTCCTCCAATCCCTGTGAAAAAACTTCAAAACACTGTTTCTTCCCATTTCTTTTCTGTGGGGTGATATTAGTAGAGATAAACAAATAGGCTTCTTGCTGCATATAATCCATGGACTAAAATTCATATGAATGATCAGAGAGTGTATAATGTTGTATTACCACTCATAAACTCAATTGGATAAAAAAGATTCAACTCAAAAGTTCAAACTATGCATAAAACAATATGGGACAGAATCTGTCCAGAAAAACAGCAGCAGCAAAACGTATTTTTCTGTCCTACTTAAGCTCATCGAAAAATTCTGAAAAAATTCAGGAATACATAGGATGAAAATTTTCAGTTACAGTTAAAATCTCAGCTCAATCGGAGTTACATAATAGCAATGAAAAATCAAACCGTGCACAGACTTCGTGCAGGAATAAAATCTCCGAATAGAAGTAGCAACTTTTTCAAACCAAAATAGGTAAAATTTGGCACTTTATTAAAAATTCCAGAAACTAAGCTAAGAAAACAATCTCTTGTTACAGCAAGAGGACACAAAGAAAATCCAAATAAAAACAACCGGGTTGCCTCCCGTAAAGCGCTTTCTTTATAGCCATATAGCTAGGTTTACTTACTTGTTGTTTACCAAAGATGAAGCTCATGAGGGAGCTTAAAAGTTGTGCCCTTCTTCCTTGGGAAGTTTTCCATGCATTTCTTATGTGGAAACTGAAACTTCACATTCCCTTCCTTTGAATCAATAATAGCCCCTGTGGTACGAAGAAAAGGTCTTTCAAGAATAATAGGACTAGAGGTTTTATTCTCCATATCCATGATTAGAAAATCCATAGGTACAAAAGTCATATGTAACTCTACCATACGTCACTTGCTTTCCTAAAGAACGTTTGATGGTATTATCAGCAAGTGCAAGTTCAACAGAGCATTTTCAAGATTCTTTAATTCAAGTACTTCATATAATTTTTTAGATAAAATAGAGACACTAGATCCTAGATCAAGTATGGCATGGTGTGTCTCTTTTACAATAGTTACTAGCACCTTGGGGATCCATATATCCCCAAGCTTAGGTGGTATCATAGGTTCTTGATTGTATCTAGCAATTTTTTCTTTCAAGACATGATTAGCAATATAGGAACCAAAACCA